>BSBK01007648.1:852500-935499 GCA_027943335.1 Chamaecyparis obtusa | reverse complement strand
CTACCAAGCATATTCTGAGATACTTGCATGGCACTATTGGACTTGTCCTAAAGTATGATAATGTTGAAATAAAACTACAAGGGTATTTTGATTCTAACTAGGCAAGTAGTTCTATTGATTGTAAAAGTACTATAGGATGTTGTTTTAGTCTTGGATCGACTATGATATCTTGGTTCAACATGAAATAGTTTGTAGTTGCTCAAAGTTCCACTGAAGCTAAATATATGGCTTCTTCATGGGAGATCGTGAAGCAGTATGGCTAAGGAAGTTACTAGTTGAACTATTTGGAAAACCCTTGAATCCCATCGTGATTCATTGTGATAATCAAAGCTACATCAAACTTTCAGTTAATCCAGTTTTGCATAATCGATCCAGCATATAGAGATATCCTACCATTATATAAGAGATATGGTTGACAAAGATGTTATCAAGTTGGTGTATATAAGCACTGAAGAGCAAAATGCTGATATTTTCACCAAGCCCCTGGCCAAGTTGAAAATATAATACTTCAGAGGTAAACTTGGTATGACTAAATTGTAGTTGAATCTTTCTGAGATTGAATCTCAACCATATGTATTTTGATATATTCATGAATATTTTAATATTTCAATAATTATATATGTGTGTTATGAAAGGTGATGATCTTTCATATGATATATGTGTAAGGTTACTATTGTTAGGTGACAATCTTAGCAATAGTCTGACTTATTATCAAGATTGACTACATTAAGTTTTTGTCCCAGAATGTGTCGAATATTTTGATACTAAAATTGTGATCATTGAGTGTTATGATAACAATCTTATCACGGTTTGACTCCATTAAGTTGTTGTCCCGGACTGTGCTAGATATCATGATATTGAGATTCTTGAGTTATTCTCATGATAGACTACATTGAATTGTTGTCTCAAGATTTGTTGGAGATCATGATGAATTGTGTATCAAGATGGACTATGTATGTCCAAATTATACCTACGATATTGGAGACTTCATTGTCACCCTAGGATCAAGGTTGTTATCTGATAGACTTCATTTTTAGTTGTTGTCCTGAAGTGTCGGAGATTAGATAAATTTCATTTCTCTAAAATTTAACTCATGTGTAATCAATTCAAAAGGGTGTTCAAATTCTCTCTTGCTAAGAGGGAGTGTTGAGATATAGCTCATTCGGATTGAAACATATAAATTAAGAAATCCATATACTAGAATGAAATCGATATATATACATATAATTTAAATGAGATCAATTATATTAATGTGATCTAACTTAATGGTTAATTCAGTATCGACTGATGGCATAAAGTTTATTGTCATATAAAATTGAGTGTATCATATTAGATACTACCTCACAATGCTTAACGTATAAGTGATACGTAAACCATGATACATTCGATATTATTGTTATCAACATTCAATATTAGTCAAGCATGATATTATTGTTATCAACATTCAATATTAGTTAAGCATGATATAATTGTGTTGAGTGTTTATGTAGGTTCATGACCCTGCGTGGCATAAGCCACATATGGTCACGACTCTATGTAGACATGACTATTCACACCAATATGTATGTATTTATATCGGTGCTTGTTGTGAGATATAATTAATAAAAATGGTAATTATATATCACAACAAGCATATGATACCTTCTGCAAATATTTATAATTAATCTCCGCAATAATATATCAAAGTTGTAGATTTAGATACAATTTAGAATCAATAAAAAAATACTATTATCATTCTCTATAACTGATATTATTTCTTAACATATAAAGGATGGATTTGTATGAATAAATGGCTGGAAAATTAAAGAGTTGATAAGTCACTGACTGATGCAATGAAGGAGAAGATAGAATCCGAGTCAAAAATAAGGATTTGATGAAGTGTTGAAGGAAAGTGAAGGATTGAAGTGAAGATAGAAGAGCACACAAGGATCTAGTTATGCAAAGATAGTTGCAAATTTACAAATCAAACTATTTACTATTGTTTATTAAAATTTGTAATAGAAAAATCTCTTAACCAAGTGGACTTAACAATCTTATTGTAAAATCCTTGCAAAAGACAACATTCTAAAGAGTGTTTGAAGCCCTTTAACTAGGCCACTCCTAACATAGTGAAGATCCTAACTGATTTGAGGCAAATCCCTTAACTGAGTCACACTTAGAAGTGTGTATATTTAATCTTTAACAAGATTGACTCTTACCGAGCAATACTTCAGAAGAGTATTTTCTTTAGTGGATGATTATTCCTAAGTGGTTTTTCCCCAAAGCTGGGTTTCCATGTTAAATATTGATGTTACATGTTATGAATGATTTATATGTTTGATTTGTTGATTGTTAAAGTTTATTTACTATTGTCAGTAAATAGTGAATTGTGTTTAACCAAGTTAATCAGAGAAAAAAATTTAAGGTACATAGAATCAAGGATTATTGATTCACTCCCCTCTTCATAATCCAACAATTGGTATCAGAGCTAAGTACTCTAGAGGGATAAGTTTGAAAGACTTGAGTAAAAGATCCAAAGATGTATAGAAGAGAAGTACCTAAGCTTAACAAGGAAATTTTCTCAGCATGGAAAAGTAGGATGAGGTTGTAGCTATCTGGAATTGGAGAATCTGTAATGAATCTTTGGATAATGACTATACTCCACTATCTCCTAGACCCATGATAGTTGATCAGATGAGAGAAAATCATGAGCACAATTCAGTAATGATTGAAATTGCTTCTTCCCTGACTGATGTTGAATTCAATGATGTTAAGGGCTATGTTAATTCAAAAGAGATGTGGGCTAGGCTTACACTTATTTATGGAGGAGATCAGCATGTATAAAAAGATAAGGTTGACAGTCTCAAAAGAAAATATGATGAAATGAGAATGAAGGATGATGAGAACATTTCTCAATATAGTTCAGAATCAAGGAAGTTGTTACTGTCATCAGAGATGTTGGTGGAACATTAACTAATGAAGAAGTGGTAAGTAAAATTATGAGAACTCTTCATCCAAGTATTTTATTCAAGTATCTATTATTCAGAACTGAGATTCATACCAAATAATGTTGTTACTCTTGAAGCCCTAATTGGTAATTTGACTACATTTGAGCAAAGTAATTATTAAAATTATCTACCGACTATTTGAAACTGCATTCAAGTCATCTTTAAGCATTAGAACGTCAAGAAAAGATAGAGATTCATAGTAGTTCATGTAGAAGTGAATATGATAGTATCCTAACCAAAGATAAAGAACAAGAAGAATTAGATGCACTGTTGGCTAAAAGACTACCGAGAGGGTAAAGGAAAGTACAAAGGTAAATTACCCCTAAAATATTTTAATTGCAATAAGATTGGCTACATTGCATCTAGATGTCCTGATAATGACATGAATGACAAAAGTGATAAAAAGGAGAATCGATACTAAAGGTTTAGAGACTACAAGGACAAAGGAAAGAAGTCATGCTACCTAGTTGAGGAAGGTGTAACTGATGATGAATTTGATGATACAGAGGAAGGTGTAATCAATGATTAATCTGATGATACAGAGGAAGGATATGAAGTTGTATATGTTTTTGTGAAGGATGATTCAGAAATACAAAAGTGTGAAGATGAAAAGGCTCTTATTTTTTCATGTAAGTAAAGCTAACCCATAGATAATAGATAGTGTATGTTCACATCATATGACTAGTGATATTGATAAGTTTGAGAACCTAGAAAAGCATGATGGAAGATTTGTTAGATTTGGAAATGATGCTCCATGTTCTGTAAAAGGAAGAGGATCCATTATATTAAATGAAAAGATGAAATGTGATGATGCATATTTGGTTTAAAGGACTAAACTATAATCTATTAAGTGTTTCACAATTGAACACCACTTGCCACTAAATGGAATTTCAAAACATAAAAGAAAGAATCTATGATATTGATGGAGATCTGAATGGAACTCGTGAATAATCTATATGTAATATATTTTATCTTGATACTACTGCAAAGAATTTATTGTTTGTTAAATTTGAAGATGTATGGCTATGGCATTAAAGACTCTATCATGTAAATTTTGACAATATGATTAAGGTGAGTAAAAAGAATAGAGTCAGAGGTCTACCAAAATTAAGAAAACCTGATAAAGTGAAATGTAAGGAATGTCAGATTGGTAAGATGACAAAATCAAGTTTCATAAGATAATATTAATCATCTAATGGTATTTTTGAATTAGTTCATATTGACCTTTGTGGTCCTATGAGAATTCAAAGCTATTATGGAGATTGGTATTTCATTTTGTTTGTTGATAATTATTCAATAATGATGTCAGTTTATGTTTCTAAAAGAGAAGTTTGACGCATTCCAAATGTTTAAGTGGTATAAAGCTAGAGTTGAAATGGAAAAATGTAAACAACTGAAATATTTAAGATTAGATAGAGAAGGTGAATTTATATTTGATGAATTTATTGTCTTCTATAATGAAAATGGAATCAAAAGATAAGTATCTGCACAGAGGAATCCACAACAAAATGGTATAGCTGAAAGAAGGAACATATCCATGGTTTTGATTAAGTAAAAATAGGTTTTGATAGGACCCAAAACCTTTACAAAGTTCTTGAAGACAAACAATTAAAAGCATAACAAAGTCTGTACCTCAGCACCCTAGAACATAAGTAGGAAAAGAACACAACATCTACTGATATACAAAAGGCTACACCAAAAGAAATGGAACAAGACAACAAAACAAAAATACAGGACAATAGAAAGAGATAGATAAATACATTTCATAAGGTCCCTAGCCTGGATCACCATTATCTGCATGTGATCAATAGATTCCTTGAGCTCTTTCAGCTCCTTGTCTTCTTTAGTCTCAGTCTTCCTGGTGCTAGAACGTATCCATAGTTGATTGTGCTAGAACACTGTTGATTGACAAAGAGGTTGCACAAATATTCCAAAGAGAAGCCATTAGTATTGTTTTCTACACACTCAACCAAGTACACTTAAAGAAATGAACCAACAAGATCCCTTATGAACTCTGGTATGGGCATACACCAAATGTAAGTTACTTTAAAATTTTTGGAAGTAGGTGTTACATACTGAAAGATGCTATAAATGGAAAGTTTGACTCAAAATGATATGAAGGCATACTCCTAGGTTATTCATCAAAGATAAAAGCATATAAATGTTTGAATAAGTGTATTAACAAAATTGTTGAAAGTGCAAATGTGAGGATTGATGAATTTGCAGAGAGAAATGAAGAATATAGAAAAAAGGAACCTAAGGATTATCAAAGATTTTTTTATGTATAGGAAGGTAATTTGGTTGATGCAACCGAGCTACAACAAGAAGAAACTGAGGAGAAATAAGAGCCTCCACTGAGAGATGAAAACACCAATGAACAATCTACCAAGCCTATATTAGCAAAATATGTGAGAAGACACCACTCATCTAACAAGATTATTAGAGACAAAAATGTAGGATTCACGACAAGAAAGAAGTTGAAGGATAACACATGTTTGATTTTTGAGTTTGAGCCAAGATTAATTAAGGATGCACTTGGAAATGAAGATTGGGTTAATGCAATGAAAGAAGAAATCAATCAGATTGAAAAGAAAAATATGTGGTCACTAGTACCGAGACCTAAGGATAAGAATGTGATTGGAAAAAAGTGGATTTTCAAGAATAAACTCAATGAGAAAGGAGATGTGATCAGAAACAAAACATGATTATTTTACAAAGGGTATGCACAAGAATAAGGTATTGACTATTACTAGTACATTTAAGGCCAAAATTCGACGGTCATTTGTCAAACTTTCAATGGCCATTTGTCAAAATTGTGACACATCTATCCGTTGGTGTTTTTGTGTTGCAAATAGTGACAGAAGCGGTAACCATCAATATTTCAACATCCCTACCCATCGAAATTGGCCACATAAATAGCAATTTTACTATGTGATCGATTTGTCAAAATATTCTTCTTACGACATTTTGTCAATTGAAAAGGTGACAAATATTTAGTAGATTTTTGATAGGAGTACCTATCGGAGATATAGCCATCCTATCGCACCCATCTGTTAGAATGGGGTCATGCCGACGATTACTTGTGGAATGCCTGATGATAAGGAATCAAGGTCCAACACAAGTAGCCGTTGGAGGAATAAATCTTCTGTCAGAAAAGGATTATTACATGTCAAAAAACTGACAGATTAGCATAGTAAAAATAACAAAGCTCAAGAGACCATCATAATTGGTCTCTGTCTTTGGTCTATATACTGGAAAAACATTTTACATTTCATTAGCTCATCAAATGAAGGGATTTGAAAGAATTTAATAGAATATTTTTATGATAACGTATATTATTTAAGTTGATGTTGCATGAATTTATCGACTCCACGCACTTGTATACTATGAGCACAACCATAAAGAAGCATGTTCTTCCATGGCCTACATTACTCAAGCCATGGGAGGGGATGCTTCTTTATGGCTATGCTCGATGTATACAAGTGTGTGAAGTAGATAAATTTGTTCACCATCAAACTAAAATAATATACATTATACATGAAAATATCATCCATTAAATTCTTTCAAATCATCACATTTGATGAGCTAATTAAAGGTAAAATGTTTTGTCAATATATGGACCAAGGACGGAGACCAACTATGATGGTCTCTTGAGCTCTGCTATCTTTAGTCCTAGCTACTGGGTAAGGGCTGGAAGACTTATACCTGTCAATTGTTGAGAATTATCACCACTTGCCTTTATGTACACTGCACAGTATCCAATATAAGAGAAAGCAAAAAATATGAATGGATAAAAGAAATGAAAGATACAATAAAATTATCTTGTTGTTTATCTTCTCATAATTGATCCCAGTCTCATAAAAGTAATTTTATACAATCACTAGCACATTTCGTGCATGGATGAGAAACAATATCCAAAGTTTCTAGATTCTAAGAAGAGGTATGAGTGGAGGCCAAAAAAGGGATATTTGTGAAGGTTTTATAGATGTAGTACTGAATCATCATCTCTGCACTAGTACTCAATCTGGAAACCCTCTCTAGAAAATCTCCACATCTAGCAAATCTCCACAAAAATCCCTTCTTGCCTCCACTACATATACATCTTCTTAGTATCTAAAAACTCTCCAACATTGATTCTTGTCATTTTTCACCATCTCCGTGGACTGAGACCTTAAATTGTTGAGCTTCTCTTTGTTTCGAGAATAGTTTAACATTCTCTACTTAACAGGGCCAACCACATGAAGGTGGAAGCTCATCTGGCCCCTCCTAGGAGCCTCTTATGACCCTTTATGACATTTTACAACCTCTAAGATGTGTATTCTTAGGGGTCCTAAAGGGTCATAAGGGGTCCTAGGACACAATAGCTGAGAAACATAAATGTAGGCATCATGGTCACAAGTTTTTGAAGACAACATAATTGAGTGGTATACCCAGATGATGAAAAGCAACCACTACTCCTCTGGAATCAGAGGAGTAGTAGTTGCTTTGGGTCGTTTGGATATACAACTTAATTATGTTGTATACCCAGATGATGGAGAGTAACTCGTGCACCTCTGATTCCAAGTTGACTACATCTGTTGCTCATGAATACAAGGTCATCCAACACAAATGTATTCAATTTGGAATTGGAGGTGCAAAAGTTTCTCTCCATCGCTTGGGTATACAACTCAATTATGTTGTCTCCAAAAAATTGTGATCACGATGCCTACAATTATGTTTCTCAGCTATTGTGAAATCTACATTTATGTTTCTCAGTTGTCATGTTTATGTGCATGTTTTTATGTGTTTGGGAAGACATCTTTCTAGCCTGGGCCTGGATCCTTTGGAAATTAGCTTCACAATAATGTAGATGACAGATGAGCAATTAGCTTCCCAAGAAAAATCTCATAAATGAACTATGCATACCCCAATTCTTGTGCTCTGTGTGTGTACCCAAATGATATATTCGAAACAACAAGGGTAAGGATTAAAGAAGTTAATCTTGCATCGCTAGAAAGATTTGTATATTTTATCCACAATGGCCAAACTTCAAAGGATCCAAGCCTAGGATAGAAAGATGTCTTCCCATTCTATTTAAGCCATATTCCTTGTTCTTGTCAAACTTCCTTGGTACGGTAGGCGTGCTCTTTGCAGTACTCTTCTTCAACTTGTGTTTGATGATAAGCATCTTCTTCTTCTTCCTAATTGTAGCTAGAGCTTCCTTTTCATCAGGATTCAACTCCACTTCCCCCATCTCATCATCCTCATCACCCTCAGCTGCCATCCTAAGCCCTTCTTCCCTCTCCAGTTCTTCAAGCCTCTGCAAGATATCTGGATAAATAAAGTTTGCAACATTGTTGCCATCCATGATCTCAGGAATATCATCTTCTTTCCACTCTTCATTTTCCAAAATATACCACAATATTAAGACTCGTGACTCTTCAAATTCTCTTGTTTCCTTTAGACCTCCAAACATGTGTACTGTGAGATTTCCTCCAACAAATGGACTTGTGATGATTTTCACAATAGTACATGTGTTGGAAGGAAATCTCACAGTACTGCTTAGGCCAATTTGAATGTTCATCACCTGTACATATAAGAGTTGATCATAGAAGGTATATGCACAAGTGAAAAACATGCATATTTGACCAAGAAATACTGGGAGCTATACCCAATAGAAAATAGATTTGCGGTGATTTTCACAATAGTACATGTGTTGCTGGGTAAGCTTCTAGTAGCACTCAGGAAAATATGCATGTTCATCACCTATGCATATGAAGTGGCTCTAATGGCAGATACAATCACAAAATTTTGCATACTCCTTATTTTGTTCTGGGTTGATATTGTTAGACATGGTCTTTTTTGAATGGAATGACTCGTTACTTGTACATTGACTAGAATGTTGGTGGAAGAAGGATGATTTGTTTGCAACCTGCAGATACGCAAACACTGAACAACCATTTTTTCAACTCTAATTTTCTCAACACAAAGGGACATTTATCATAGCCATAAAAACATGATTGTTTTAAAATGGAATACACCAAGGAGTACAATCAAAAATATTGACCATTTACAATCATGAATAGTTAACCTAAATCAAATAGCTCATTTTTTTATCAGCATATGTAGTCTTTGTGTATATGAAAAATGAATGAAATATATATCAAGCTGAAATAAAATAGTGAACAAAAATTCAAATTCAAGGCCTAATTTATCAAGAGCAACAAACATTAGGATGAAAGAAAAATCATTAAGATTATAGAAAAATCATTAAGACTATAGAAAAATCATTAAGACTAGAAAATCAAGTTCTAGAAAAAACATTACGACTAGAAAATCAAGTTCTACAAATGGATGGTTCTGGTGCTTTTCCATTACAACAATTGAGCATTCATCATTTGGTACTTCTTGGTGCATTTCATTTAAGTTTTTTAGCTGTTGTGTTTATGTGAATTTTCTTTATGTGTTTGGCTTCTCTCCCTCACAAGGGATACACCGATAGGTAATTGATTTGAAAGCATAATGATTTGATAGTCTTTTTTCAAGATATGCATAATCATCCCGCCAACCTTAATTAGCAACATTTGTGATATATGTCAAGTACTTATAATCAGTATGCCCAACAAATAGAGACTTAGTAGTAAAAGAATAAGGTTGCACATCTACATCCGTCTAAGTGCAAAAACCTTCAAAGATTTGCAACGGTAAAGAGAATCCCCATATTTTATCAGCCTAACATAGTCTTTGGCCACTTTGGAAATGAGAACCTCAAAATAGAGAAAAGAAACTTAGTAAAACCAATCTATGCCACTGTTTGTGAGGGTACAGTCATGATAAGTGCCTCTCAAACCTCTCTAAACATGTAAGATTGTCTTTAAATAGTTTATTGATCTCTTCTAAACATTAACCAAATCAAACCTACATTTGAATCCACACACAATAACCCAAAATGAAGGGTTTTGTATCCTTTAATGAATCTCAGTCAATGGTAACACATGGATAGTCAAACCAGTAGTCTCCAAAGCATTCAATAAGTGAATATGAATGTTTGAAAACTACTCCCAACAATTCTTAAACATACTTTATTGTTTAAGAATTGTTGGGACTGGTCCTTTGGCGTGTATTAAATAGAATATGAATTTTCAGCATATTATTATCATTCTATTTCTTTGTTGTAAACATGTCATTGGTTCAGTTTTAATCTATTGGTGTCATGCCCTAGCCCATGCTTTATCTCCATTATTTAATGTTATTCACTGTTTTGAAATGTTGACCGTGGTTATCAAATGGAAAAAATAGAAAAAAAAACTTTAACACGAAAAGAAATTTACAAAATGGAACCAATTGTTAGAGTAATAGTATATTTACCTTTATAATTAAGTCTATCTGATTTAATTATTAAAGGTCACTATTATTCTTTTTTCACTTAAGCTTGTCATTTAGGTGCACAATAATTAATATGTTTATTAATTATTAAATGCACAAACCTAGCTTTCTCCGGCTTTAGGGTTTCTCACCTTATAAGCCGCTTTTTGTAATTATTGTTTATACTTTTTGGGAATACAATTTTGCTCTCACTCCGCTGAGATTCTCAAAACCCTTGCTCTCTCTCTCTCTTAGGTTTTCGCTCCAGCTTCTGGTATTTTGCTTGCAGGTGATCTTGGTTTTTTGTGGATTTGCACATTTGTGAAATCTTACATGGTATCAGAGCCTCCCTGCCGCTGCCGAGGTTGAAGTTCTTGAAGCCTGGATTCGAAGACGACAGCCACAGCTTGTTTCTGGGGTTTTCTGTCACTTTGAGGGAGGCACGATCTTTTGGAGCAGATTGAGCAGAAACAGACTCCGCCATTGCGTTCAGAAGGTCCGGGAGAGTCGAAATCATATAAAACACGACCCAGTTTGGCCTCCGTGACCTCAGGAGAAAAATTTGCCCTACTAGGGCCGTACGGCTCGAAAATCGAGAAAAAATTCTCGGAAAACGCAGTTAAAAAGTTTTTTTTTTTAAATTTCGGCGCGCCGCCAGCGCGCCGCCAGCGCACCGCCAGCGCGCCGCCAGCGCTCAGCCCGCAGCGGCTGCCGGCCAGCGCGCCGCCAGCGCGCCTCCGCCGCGCCGCCGCGCCCACCGCCCGGCCGCCACCCGCGCTCCGCCCGGGCGCCACCGCTGCCGGTGGAGCCGCTTCCCGGCCACCGGCCCGCCACCCGCGGCAGCCACAGGTGACGTCATCCGACGTCACCTGCCGGAAAATTTTTTTCCGGCGGTTTTAAAAATTTTTCCGGCGGCAGTCAATTTTTCGGCGTGGTACGATTCTGACGTCATGCTGACGTCAGCGACGGCCCAGTGACGGTCATACGGCCGTCAAATTTTTTGCCGTCCCTGGTTTTTTCCAGAGAGCTATCATTTGGGGGTACTTGGGCGTTTTTGCTCCTACAGGGTTCATACGGACTCGAAAATCGACATATGATATATCACCGGAAAGGTCTTTCCGAGACGGACGCAATGATGCTGGTTTCGTTAGCTGATTCAGCCATTTGAGTACCTGTTTTCAGCGTCAAAGTAGAGGCTTCTGTTTCCTCCTTCTCTGCTTCTGGAGTCCAGGTTTTCTCCTTAATTTTTTTTGTGCTTTCAGTTATTTGCTGTACGGGGGTTTGATTTATACATTGTGGGGGGGGTGTTTTTCCTTTCTGTAATTTACTTCAGAAAAGACCCTTCTACTTCTGTCTTCTTCTTCTCTCAATGTCGGATCCCTCTGTGACCCGGCTGACACCGCATAATTATCATACCTGGAAAGCACACATGACCAGACTTCTTATGTCACGTGGCTTATGGTCATGTCTGGATGAGAACCAACCTGTCCTGCAACGTCCCTTTGAGATTCTTCAGCACAGGAATAAGATGGATGAAGCCATGGGCTTGATTGCACTGAACATCTCCGACAGTCTCCTCTTTCACTTGGAAGGTATGACCACTCCTAGGGCCATTTGGGGCAAGTTTTCAGATTTGTTTGGCACAGTTAATGAGTTCAGGGCACTTCAGCTAGATGCAGAGTTGACTACTTTGACTCCTACCAGCTTTCCCACCATTGAGGACTTCTTGATGAAGTTCAAGTCTCTGCGTTCAGTTTTGCAGGGATGTGGGAAAACAAAGACAGATGATGAGTGTATCTTCTTGATACTCTCAAAGTTGCGAGGACAGTATCAGATCTTTTCTTCCACTTTCTACTCCACCATGGATGCTTTGGGTGCTAGGCACACCATGCCTTCTTTTGAGACATTCTGTGATCGGTTGACACGGGAACAGGCAAAGATCCAACAGATGGATGCTTCTGGCTCTTCTAGCCAAGCGTTGGTTGCTCAGTCTTCACAGGGGAAACCAAAACCGAAAGGCAAACCGAAGAAAGATTCCGCAGGCAATGAGTCTTCCTCCAAACCTGCACAGAAAAATGATTCCAAACCTCCAGCAAACCCTTCTAAGGGTAAATCTTCTTCGAAGTCTACTGAGTCTACCTCCAAGACTAAGAAGAAATCAGTTGAGACCTGTAGCTTTTGTGGCAAGGATGGACATCCCGTTTCCAGGTGTTGGAAACGTTTGGAGGCTTTAGAGGAAGCCATGCAGGAGCATCACCTTTCAGCTCCCCAGTCCACCTCCTCCCCTGCAGGGAAAGGTCATGCTCTTACTGCACGAGCTATGACTTCTGGGCCCACTTGGATTCTTGATTCCGGTGCTTCTCACCACATGACTCACACTCAGCAGTTGGTCACCTCAATTGCTCCTTGTGCTACTTCGCAGATTGCTGTTGGGAACTCATCTCATCTTTCGGTTTTGGGTTCTGGTTCAGTTGCATTAGCTGGGGGTTCTCTTCAGGATGTTCTTTTTGTCCCCGACATTTCGACGAACCTTCTGTCTATCTATCAGATTTGCCACACTGGCTCTGGTAAGACAGTTGAGTTCTCACCACATGATGTGGTTATTCGGGACTTACATGATACTGAGATGATTGTGGCTACTGGGAGTGTTGACACTGCATCCCGCCTATACAGATTTAATGGATTTGAGTCTTCTGTTGGCACAGGTTCCTGTCTTATAGCACATGCAGATTCAGTGAGTAGACTTTGGCATGAGCGTTTGGGCCATGTCAATTACAGATATCTTCAGTAGATGAGCACACAGGCACTTGTTCTTGGGCTTCCACAGATTACTTGCACTGATGGGGTTTGTCAGGGTTGTGTTCTTGGCAAACAACATAGGGATCCTTTTCCTCAGGGACGAGCTACTTGTGCTTTGGCACCATTGGAGTTGATTCATAGTGACCTCATGTCCTTTCCTACTCCTTCTTTTTCTGGTGCCAGATATGTGCTCACATTCATTGATGACTTCTCCAGGCGCACATGGGTGTACTTTTTGAAGTACAAGTCTGATGTCTTTGATTCATTTCGAGTCTTTAAGACATTTGTGGAGAAGCAATCTGGTCTTTCGATTCGCCGGATACGCACAGATAATGGGGGGGAGTATGTGAACCAGGCTTTCCGAGATTTTTGCTCTGAACATGGTCTTCAGCATCAGTTTTCAGTGCCCTACACCCCTCAGCAAAATGGTGTGGCAGAGAGAAAGAACAGAACACTTCGGGAGATGGCTAATTGTATGATACAGTCCAGGTCCATGGATTCGTCCTTTTGGGCAGAGGCAGTCAATTGTGCCAACTATATTCAGAATCGGATGCCTCACAAGGCAGTTCGACATATGACTCCTGAGGAGGCTTGGTCTCATGTCAAGCCTGATGTATCTTCATTTCGAGTTTTTGGCAGTGAAGCATGGGCATTTGTGCCTGACGCTCAGAGGAAAGCGATGGAGCGGAAGAGCCGACACCTCATTTTTGTTGGCTACTGCGAGGATGTTAAGGCATATAGGTTGTTTGATCCTGATTCCAGAGAGGTCCTGTTTCGACGGGATGTCCAGTTTGATGAGCGCCTTCCTGCAGTAGATACTCCGCTTCCAGAGTCTACTTCACTCACCACTACTCCCTCCTCTCTTCCAGTTGTGTTTCAGGATGATGAGGATGAAGATCTTGGTGATCCCCATTTACCTCCACCACAGGATCCTCCACAGATGCCTAGATGGGCTCGTGTTACAGTTGATGCTGCAGGATCTCTGGCTGGTGACCCTTCCACCTCTCGTCGCACCCGGTCTCATATTGCAGGTTCCAGTCTTCTGAGTCATGCTATTTGTGGTGATCCTCAGACATTTGGGGCAGCGACAGGACATACTGAGTGGGACAGTGCTATGGAGGAGGAGTATTCTTCTTTGATGAAGAATCATACTTGGGATCTTTGTTCGCTTCCTAAGGGAAGAAAGTTAGTGCGATGCAAGTGGTTGTATCGTACTAAGTTTGCTGCTGATGGTTCTATTGATAAGTACAAGGCACGTCTTGTTGCGAAGGGTTTTTCACAGGTTGAGGGTATTGATTACACTGAGACATTTGCCCCTGTCGCCAAGATGAACTCTATTCGCCTTGTCTTATCCCTCGCAGCTTCTCAGGGATGGCCCATTTTTCAGATGGATGTGAAGAGTGCTTTCTTGCACGGTGATCTTAGTGAGGAGATTTACATGGAGCAGCCTCAAGGATTTGTGCAGGATTCCTCCTTGGTTTGCAGACTTCGACGTTCTTTATATGGTCTCAAACAGGCCCCTCGGGCTTGGTATGAGAAGATGGACTCTTTTTTGCTTTCTACAGGATTCACACGCTGTCATTCCGATCCTACAGTCTACATTCAGCGTCTTGAGGATGAGATTTTGATACTTGTGCTATATGTTGATGATCTTCTCATCACAGGTAGCTCATCTTCTATGATTCAGGATGTTCAGTGCGCATTGATGGAGCAGTTTGAGATGACAGACCTTGGTCTTTTACACTTCTTTCTGGGTCTACAGATTGTGCAGTCACCTACTGGGATCTTTGTTTACCAGCAGAAGTATTCTCTTGACATGCTTCAGCGCTTTGATATGCTTGATTGCAAGCCTGCTCCCACACCTTTTCAGTCGGGTGTTACTTTGTCTACCTCTTGCACTACGCCTTCAGTGGATGCTACTTTGTATCGGCAGTTGGTTGGCAGTTTGTTATACCTGACACACACTCGTCCTGATCTCTCCTTTGCAGTTGGTCTAGTCTCTCGGTTCTCACATGAGCCTCATGAGAGTCATTGGCAAGCTGCCAAGCGTATTTTGAGATACATTCAGGGCACACTTATGTATGGCATTCACTACACATCAGGGGCTCCTCACATTGTTGGCTACACTGACTCAGATTGGGCTGGTGATGTTGATGATCGGAAGTCTACTTCTGGCTTTGTTTTTTGTCTTGGCTCTGGTCCTATCACATGGTCGTGCAAGAAGTAGAACGCTCGAGCACTTTCATCTACAGAGGCTGAGTACAGAGCGGCAGTTCATGCTAGTCAGGAGATTTTATGGCTTCGGCAGTTGATGACTGAGTTTGGTTTTCCTCCTGATCGTCCCACTGTTCTGTGGTGCGATAATCAGAGTGCTATTCACATTTCCCGCAACCCGGTGGAGCATCAGCGCACTAAACACATTGAGCTTCATATGCACTTCATCCGTCAGCAGATTCAGGATGGTGTTCTCACTTTGGAGTACATTCCCACTGACGCGCAGGTTGCTGACATCTTCACCAAACCCTTTGCATCTCCGCGCTATCTTCAGTTGCGTTCTATGCTTGGGGTGACGGAAGTTGTCCTTGGGGGGTCTTGTTGAGTCCTTCCTTCCTTCATGTTTCTTTTCAGCATGTTGTTGTATCTCTTTTTGGGGTAGGGTTTTTCCCACTGGGTTTTCTCTATTTCCCCGGTTCTCAGAGATTTCTTTGTTGTTGGGTACCTGATCAGGCCTTGTTGCCGGGACCCATTTTCCTGCTTTCTTAGTTGTGCTAGGTTAGCTTCCTCCTGAGCTTCGCTTAAGGGGGGGTGTTAGAGTAATAGTATATTTACCTTTATAATTAAGTCTATCTGATTTAATTATTAAAGGTCACTATTATTCTTTTTTCACTTAAGCTTGTCATTTAGGTGCACAATAATTAATATGTTTATTAATTATTAAATGCACAAACCTAGCTTTCTCCGGCTTTAGGGTTTCTCACCTTATAAGCCGCTTTTTGTAATTATTGTTTATACTTTTTGGGAATACAATTTTGCTCTCACTCCGCCGAGATTCTCAAAACCCTTGCTCTCTCTCTCTCTTAGGTTTTCGCTCCAGCTTCTGGTATTTTGCTTGCAGGTGATCTTGGTTTTTTGTGGATTTGCACATTTGTGAAATCTTACACCAATGGCATGTTTACAACAAAGAAATAGAATGATAATAATATGCTGAAAATTCTAATCTATTTAATACACGCTAAAGGACCAGTTGTATGAAATTGTCAATCACATAGCATTTCACTGTTGTATGAGTGGATTGTGCAAGAATAGTTAACATTAAAAATGGAGCAAACTCCTCAACACATCTTGGAAACTATTGAATTCAATAATAAATTAAACCTAACACCAACACTATTCCTTCCATTCAATTCTACCAAGAATAAAGCATTTAATCCATTCAACATTACATATAATCATTAGATAGTTACATTTGCTGACTGTGTAGAGGAACAGTCACGACCAAAATGATCAAAAGTACTTTCACCCTTGCACAAGCTATTCCAAAATTCAAGTAAAATGAGAAATATGCTATATGAAATCATTCATATTCATAGTAACCATTCAAAGGATAATGATTTGATAGTCTTTTTTCAGGATAGGCGTAATCATCCCGCCAACCTTAATTAGCAATATTTGTGATATATGTCAAGTACTTATAATCAATATGCCCAACAAATAGATACTTAGTAGTAAAATCGCATCCTTTGGTTTACTAGTTTACTTATTGATGAAGGGTTCTCCCCTTAATACCACAAACACATAACAGAAACATAGAAACAACAACAATATGCAAGAACAAAAAATTGGCTTCTTATTACCTCCACAAATGTGGAATTACAAACTTTCAGAATTACAATATGCAAAGCCACATGGGCATTCTCTTACAATATTCTGTAGGACAAAGCCTCAAATCAATACCCAGATCTACTACCCAGAACTGCCCTAGACAACACTATGAGCCTTCTTTATATAGGCATTTTTTCCACCGCCCGAGAAGGTTCCAAAAATTTAGCCCTTAGGGCCGACCAAACTTAGAATTATTTTATTTTTCAATTTATTACATCAGAGTCAGCTCAAAATAACTTTTGAAACCTGAACAGAAATTTTGAAGGAAAATTATTTTCTGCCATTTCAGGTGACCCGACTTCCGGAGACCATAAGTCATCACCAGTTGACCCAATTGACTATTATAACCCCATTTCAGAAAGGCCACAAAGTGCTCTACGATCTTGACTTGCGCAAGTGACTGTCACCAAATTTTTGACCTCATCTAGAGCCTCTAAAGCCTTCAAAACTGAGTTCAAATTTTCTGTACCTTGCTGCCAATACCAAAAATCTTCAATATCTTCAAAACTAGACCTGATCTAGCCATGAAACTTTATTGGCAGGCTGATATGACTGAGATGGACCTCCACATGTAAAATTAGAATATTCTGAGATTTATGACCAACTTACTAAAAAAAACAAGTTTCCATAAATAACAACTTTGCACAAGATAGCCCTTATTGAATACAAAAACATAAATATTTTTGGGTGATGCAAGATTGCTCTTACACTCAAGATGCTCCTACATCACTTATAATCAGTATGTCCTTTGGTTTACTAGTTTAATCTGGTTTGTTTCATGTTTGAATGTACCATTGAATGAAGCTTGGCTATATTAAGTACAATCTTAAGACTCACGACTCTTCAAATTCTCTTGTTTCCTTAGACCTCCAAACATGTGTACTATGAGTAGCCCTCCAACAAATGGACTTGTGATGATTTTCACAATATTACATGTGTTGGAGGACTACTCAAAGTACTGCTTAGGCAAATCTGAATGTTCATCACCTGTGCATATAAGAGTTGATCATAGAAGGTATATGCATAGGTGAAAAACATGCATATTTGACCAAGCAATACTGGGAGCTAGACCCAACAACAAATAGATTTGTGGTGATTTTCACAATAGTACATGTGTTGTTGGGTAAGCTCCCAATAGCGCTCAAGCAAATATGCATGTTCATCACCTATGCATATGAAGTGACTCTAATGGAAGATACAATCACTAAATTATGCATACTCCTTATTTTGTTCTGGGTTGATATTGTCAGACATGGTCTCTCTTGAATGGAATGATTCGTTACTTGTACATTGACTAGAATGTTGGTGGAAGAAGGATGATTTGTTTGCAACTATTTTTTCAACTCTAATTTTCTCAACGCAAAGGGACATTTATCATAGCCATAGAAACATGATTATTTTAAAATGGAATACACCAAGGAGTACCATTAGAAATATTGACTATTTACAATCATGAATAGTTAACCTTAATCAAATAGCCCATTTTTTTATCAGCATGTGTAGTCTCTATGTATATGAAAAATGAATGAAATATCAAGCTGAAATAAAATAGTGAACAAAAATTCAAATTCAAGGCCTAATTTATCAAGAGAAACAAACATTAGAATGAAATAAAAATCATTAAGACTATAGAAAAATCATTAGGACTATAGAAAGATCATTAAGACTAGAAAATCAAGTTCTAGAAAAATCATTACAACTATAGAAAAATCATTTAGATGAGAAAATCAAGTTCTAGAAATGGACGGTTTTGATGCTTTGCCATTACAACAATTGAGAATTCATCATTTGGTACTTCTTGGTGTATTCCTTTTAAGTTTTTCAGCTACCATGTTTATGTGCATGTTCTGTATGTGTTTGGCTTCTCTCCCTCGCAAGGGATATGTCGATAGGTAATTGATTTGAAAGCATATTGATTTGACAGTCTTTTTTCAGGATAGGCGTAATCATCCCGCCAACCTTAATTAGAAACATTTGTGATATATGTCAAGTACTTATAATTAGTATGCCCAACAATCAGAGACTTAGTAGTAAAAGCATAAGGTTGCACATCCACATCAGCCCTAGTAAGTATTAGAGCCTTTCAAATTTGTAAAGAACACAAACTTTACAAATCAAAATGATATTTCATTAAAACCTATGTTCTTGATCAAGTTCTTAAAGATTAAAGTATGAAACCATCGAGTTCTTCACCTATGTTCTTCATGGTTGGGGAAGTTGTGATGGATTTATATGTAACCTTTGGAAGTCATTGTACGATAGACTTAAGCTTGGAGTGTACGACAGGAACAAAGATTCAATAAAAATAGAAGTTTAAATCTGTAAGATCATTGTGTTATGCATTGTTGAAAGGCTTCTTTACTTATTGTTTTGGTCTAAATTCAAGGATGGAATAGTAATCAATCTCCAAGCATTCATTTGATTTTTGAATTTATTGCGAGCACTTTAAAATTCTGTTCCTTACGTTTTGACAGGTAAAACCAGTGACTGTTCCAAGTAATGTTTTTAATCCTTTGAAGTTTCTCATGATAAGTTGATTGGATTAAGAAATTTGGGGATCCAATAGGACTTTAGGGGAGTTCAATAAATGTTTTGGAAGACTTAGAGGAACTATTAGCATGACTTTTCCTTCATCTACAGTGAGTTAGACTGAATTTGCTAAGTTTTTCCTTTGTTTTGAAGAGTATTTTGTAATCTATTTTGTAAAAAAATTTAACACGATTTTTTTTTTACAAAACCGAACCAATGACATGTTTACAACAAAGAAATAGAATGATAATAATATGTTGGAAATTCTATTTTGTTTAATACACGCCAAAGGACCAGTTGTATGAAATTGTCAATCACATAGCATTTCAGTTTTGTATGAGAGGATTGTGCAGGAACAGTTAACATTAAACAAGGAGAAAACTCCTCAACACATATTGGAAACCATTGAATTCAATAATAAATGAAACCTAACACCAAAAATATTCCTTCCATTCACTTCTACCAAGAATAAAGCATTTAATCCATTCAACATTACATATAATCATTAGACAGTTACATTTCCTGACTGTGTAGAGGAACAATCACGACCAAAATGATCAAAAGTACTTTCACCCTTGCACAAGCTATTCCAAACTTCAAGTAAAATGAGAAATATGCTATATAAAATCATTCATATTTATAGTAACCATTCAAAGGATCATTTTGTCAATGAACCCTCTGACTGTACCCCTGCAATAGAGAAAGGAAACCTCAAAATAGAGAAAGGAAACTTAGTAAAACTAGTCTATGCTGTTGTTTGTGAGGGTACAGTCATGATAAGCGCCTCTCAAACCTCTCCAAATATGTAAGAATGTCTTTAAATACTTTATTGATCTCTTCTAAACATTAACGCATGGACAATCAAACTAGTAGTCTCCAAAGCATTCAATAAGTGAATATGAATGTTTGAAAACTTTCCTCTCAACTTACCCAACCACTCCTAATCAGTTAGAGGGATTAGTTGAGTGTTTAGATACTAAAACTTCTTAAACATACTTTATCTAATATGATGAATTGTAATATCAACAAATGTGAATCCAAACATTTCAAAATAGTGAATCGATATCCTTGAGCACAAGCACCAATAACATCAAATAATGGAGATAAAGCACGGGCTAGGGCATGACACCAGTAGAATGCAGTCATTTCAGTGAGAATTCATGATCAAATAAAATGCAATGCATTTGAAATTTGTGGTCGAATACAATGTTAGAGGCTTGAAAGATGTTGCCCATTAAAGATACCAATCAAAGATAAAGAAATCACATACCTTCTCTCGCACTCAGCTTGCACAAAGGAAGATTTGATAGCCAAATATTCCTTGTACCACATGAAGAACATGCCATTGGTTTAGTTTAGCATGTTATTATCATATTAGATAAAGTATGTTTAAGAATTGTTGGTAAGGATAGGAATAGTGGAGATTCTAGAAATATCCCTCTAACCAATTAGGAGTGGTTGGGGAAGTTGAGAGGAAAGTTTTCAAACATTCATATTCACTTATTGAATGCTTTGGAGACTACTGGTTTGACTGTCCATGCGTTACCAGTGATTGAGATTCATTAAAGGATTTCCCTATGTTATCATTGTATTGTGTATTTCCAATATGTTTGGATGCAGGGCAGACCAGGAGAATGAAGGATCACTCACTAATTGCATGATAACCCAGTTTTGAAGGGTCACTGGTTGAGGGGACAGTCAAGGTCTAGATGTTGATAGTGTTCATTGAGGGAAGGAGGATTGTAAAAGACTTGTTATCATTGTATTGTGTATTTCCAATATGTTTGGATGCAAGGCAGAATAGGAGAATGAAGGATCACTCACTAATTGCATGATAACCCATTTTTGAAGGGTCACTAGTTGAGGCTAGGGATAGTCAAGGTTCGAATGTTGATAGTGTTCCTTGAGGGAAGGGGGATTGTGAAAAACTTGTTATCATTGTATTGTGTATTTCCAATATGTTTGGATGTAGGGTAGACCAAGAGAATGAAGGATCACTCACTGATTGATCAAACTAAAAGATGGAAGAATGAGAAGCCCAAGATTACATCATGGTATAGTATGATGGAGAAGATGAAGGAAATTTTTTTCCCAATGACTATAGGGTGTAGTTGTACAAGAAGATGCAAGGTCTTAAACAAAAAGACATGGATATGAAGAAGTACATTGAGGAATTCTATAAGATGGATATTAGAGTACAACTAGAGGAATATGTTGAGGAGAAACTTGCAAGATACATTGGGGGACTGAGGTTTAATATACAAGATGAACTTAGTCTTTCTACCCCTAGATCTATGGAATAATGTTACAAAATAGCTAAGAAGGCTGAGGAAAATATAAGAAGAATATAAGAGAGACAAGAAAATAGTGGAGGAATTTCAAACCAAGGTAGAGGTGGTAGATTTAATGAGGCACAAGGTTAAAAAAATGTTGACAAAGGTAAGGAACAAATTGTGGATGCAAGGCAAGGACAAAGAGGATGAGGTAGATTTGGTTCAGGAGAAGGTAGTGGTATCTTCACAGGGAAGTGGTTTACTTGTGGAGAAGTGGGACATCAATCATACAAGTGTCTTGAGAAGGAGGCAAACATGAGGAAGGCAAATAGAAGAGTGAACTTGGCACAAGGGGAAGAGGAAATCTACAAGAGGAAGGAGAGGGATCTAATATGGAAAACTCGGAAGAAGGAGAGTACCTAATGGTAAGGAAGACACCTGTGTAGCAACAAGAGAGGCAAAAGGCATCAATCTTCTGAGCCAATTTAAAAAATTATGATAATATTTGTAGAATGATCATAGATTCTAGTTCTTTTGATAATTTTGTATCTTATGAAATGGTAAACAAACTGAATTTGAAAATTGTTCCACTTGATAGACCATATAAGGAATCTTGGGTGAATAATTAACAAAACATTGTAATAAGGGAACAAGCTTATGTTTATTTTTCCATTGGAGGGTATGTTGATAGATTTTTGTGTGATATAGTCCCTATGACACATTTTCATATCATTTTGGGAAGGCCATGGCAAGCATCTAGAAGGACAAGTCATTATGGTTTTGAAAATGTATATATTGTGCATAAGAATGGTGAAACTTTCACTTTTACACAACTTCCTAGTAATGTTGATGAAAGGAACAACATTATTTCTTTTGGTAAAAATGATTATGTGGATTTGTAGAAGAAAAAAGTGCAGGAGTCGATGGCATCAGGCCTAAGACAAAAGACATCTTTATTGGTCATGAAATCTAGAGTTTATGAGAGTCATACATGATAACCCAGTTTTGAAGGGTCACTGGTTGAGGGGATAGTCAAGGTCCAGATGTTGATAGTGTTTGTTGAGGGAAGTGGGATTGTAAAATACTTGTTATTATTATATTGTGCATTTCCAATATGTTTGGATGCAGGGCAGAACAAGAAAATGAAGGATCATTCACTAATTGCATGATAACCTAGTTTTGAAGGGTCACTGGTTAAGGGGACAGTCAAGGTCCGAATGTTGATAGTGTTCCTTGAGGGAAGGGGGATTTTAAAAGACTTTTTATCATTGTATTGTGTATGTCCAATATGTTTGGATGCATGGCAGACTAGGAGAATGAAGGATCACTCACTGATTGCATGATAACCCGGTTTTAAAGGGTCACTGATTGAGGGGACAATCAAGGTCTAGATGTTGAAGTGTTCCTTGAGGGAAGGGGGATTGTGAAATGATTTTTATCATTGTATTGTGTATTTTCAATATGTTTGGATGCAGGGTAGACCAAGAGAATGAAGGATCACTCACTGATTGCATGATAACCCGATTTTGAAGGGTCACTAGTTGAGGGGACAGTCAAGGTCCAGATGACTAGGCCATTCGAGGACCCTATTTATTTGTATTAATTGATATTCAAATTGGATGCATGGATTTCTTATGAATTATTGGCTACTATGTATCTTGCAACTGCATCCGTAAATCTGCATATACTTCTCTAGGGTTATAAGCCACTTAGGGATCAAAATAGAGAAACTAACTCAAAATCATTCTTTGTCCTATTTCCTTTTAACAAAGTCTCAACTATGAATGATATAACAATACATTTGATGCCCTAAGCTATCAATACAAATGGCACCTAGCTAGAAGCTCACAGGCTATCCATTTGATAGCCATAGTCAACATTTCAAAAAAATGGTTATCCTTGAGCACAAACACCAATAACATCAAATAATGGACTTAAAGCACTAAATAAAAATCATTCTTTGTCCTATTTCCTTTTAACAAAGTCTCAACTATCAATGATATAACAATACATTTGATGCCCTAAGCTATCAATACAAATGGTACCTAGCTAGAAGCTCACGGGCTATCCATTTGATAACCATAGTCAACATTTCAAAAAAATGGATATCCTTGGGCACAAGCACCAATAACATCAAATAATGGAGTTAAAGCACATGCTAGGGTATGACACTAGTAACATCAAATAATAGAGATAAAGAACCAGCTAGGGCATGACACTAGTAGAATGCGGTCATTTTAGAGAGCATTCATGATCACATAAAATGCAATGCATATGAAATTTGTGGCTCGAAAGATGAAGAAAACACATACCTTCTCTTGCGCACGCCCAACTCATTTTCTCCCACTCCTTTCCTATGCCAATCGAAATAAAAATGATTTGGCGCTTCACTTTTTTTTTTTTATGTATACCGGAAACTGTCAAAATTCCGATGGTCATTTTAAAACCCATTGGAATACCGACATTATCGGGGCCTATTTTTTTTAAAAAAAAAAATTCATTAAAAAATTTTTACCCATCGAAAGTATCTATCAAAATTTGGCCTTAAATGTAGTAGTGTATGGTGAGACTTTTGCACCTATTTCTATATTAGAAGGTGTTAGGATATTACTTGCATATGCTGCCTATAAAGGATTTAAAGTTTATTAGATTGATGATAAGTTTGCATTTCTAAATGGAATTCTTGAAGAAGATGTTTACATTGAACAACCTGATGGATTTGTTAAAGATTCTAACAAGAATATGGTATGCAAACTGCACAAGGATTTATATGGTTTAAATCAAGCACCTCGAGCATGGTATAAAAGATTACACTCTTATTCAGTTAAGATTGGATTTCAAAGGACAAATGATAACAATAATTTATACTTGAAATGTGATAGTATTAATAAGATTTTGATTACTGAGATATTTGTTGATGATATTATATTTAAAGGAAATGAATCAATGTCTAAATCATTTGTTGAAGAAATGAGAAATGAATTTGAGATGTCTATGATAGGAGAGATTAAATTATTTATTGTACTTCAAATTCAGCAAGTTAAAGATTGAATCTACATTACACAATCAAAGTATATCAAGGAGATACTAAAGACATTCAATATGGAAGAATCAAAACTGGTTGGAACATCGATGGCTACTGGTTGTAAATTGTCAAAGGCAGATGAGACAAAGGAAGTGAATGAAACACTTTACCGATCCATGATTGGTAAAATAAAATATGTTATACATAATAGGCCTGATATTGCACATTCAGTTGGTATTGTTGCAAGGTTTTCTGCTAGTCCAAAGGAGACACACGTGTCTGCAGTAAAAAGAATATTTAAATATTTGGAAGGGACTAAAGATTTTGGTTTGCTATACATGAAAGAAGGAAATTTTTATCTTAGGGTGTATACTGATGTTGATTGGGTTGGAAACATTGATGATAGAAAAAGAACAAGTGGTAGAGCTTTCTTTTTAGGAGAAAGATTAGTGACATGGTTAAGAAAGAAATAAAGTTGTATTTCACAGTCTACTGTCGAAGCTGAGTATGTTGCTATAGCTATGGATTGTTCAAATATAGTGTGGATTAAAAAATTAATTGAAGGTATGCAAGAAGAGATTACTAATCCAGTTACTATTTTCTGTGATAATACTAGTGCTATAAACATATCAAAGAATTTGACGATAAATTCAAAGACAAAACACATTTCTATCAAGTATCATTATTTGAGAGAGCAAGTACAAGATAAACATGTGATATTGGAGTATGTGAATTCTAATGAACAAATAGATAATATATTTACCAAACCACTACTGGAGGATTCTTTAAAGTATCTTCGAGGTAAGTTAGGGATCCTTTCCCTATCTAATATTCACTAAGGCAAGATGCATGATGCATCAATTCAAGTATTCATTAGAATATCTATTTTGTGAGTTGATGCTAGTGTTCACTCTTTTCGTGAAGCCTAAAGTTGTGAAAGATGGTTATGACTACAATGAGAAACATATACATTAGAGGTATGATTTAATACCAAGGAAAAGTTGTTAAGAGTATGTATCTTTGGCATTTTTGTCAAAGAGGGAGATGAACAATGAAGATTAAAAAGGGAGAATATTAATGATGTTTACTATGAGGGGGATGAACAATTGATTAGTAAGGAAGAATATTACTGATGTTGCATAGAGAGAAGATCAGACAATGAAGTTGTCAAGAGGAACATTCAAGAAGATCTATTAAAGAAGAAGAGGGAGAATATGTACATAAGAAGATCAAGTATAACAAAGGAGAAGTTACATCTCAAAGGGAGTATATGAATGACAATGAAGTGTTAACATCATCAATTGAACACTGAAGATTATTAGTGTGTTTCCATCATTGTCAAAGAGGGAGATTATTACTATAACTGATGGTGATGATCATGAAGACTGACTAATATAAGAGGAATACAAGATAGTAGAAAGGTTAGATCAGTTATTATCTTTTCATTGATGTCAATCAATTGATATTTGGTTTATATTGTGTTTCCATATCATTCATAGTATGTTATAAGTAGAATGAGTTAAGAAGAAGAATAAATGAGATGTTATGAAGTTGAAGAACTTAATTGGGAAACTGATACAAATCAGACAATGTTAAGGTTATGTTGATATAAATTTTTTATGCCTAACATATGATTATATCAAGTACCTCTTGGTGCTCGGTGCTCAATCTTCCTTGCTCACTGTTTGCTCGTTATTCTTTTTACCAAAATTTATTTTTCCTTTATCGACTAGCTTATTGCTTTACTGACTTTACTATCCTTCATTACCAAATGACTTTGACAATCATTATGACTTAATCAAAACTAATGACAACAAAATAACTCTATAGGAGTATCAAGTATTTTATGAACTTAAATGTATGTTATGCCTAAAGAGTGGGGCCTTATAAAAACCCTAGTTAAATTATATAAAATATATATGTTGTCAGATTTCATATTATTTATACATCATTTTTAATATTTAAAATTAATACAAGTTTTGATGATTGTTATGATCATGTATTTTTTTATGAATGAATTGTATTCATGGGACTACTCCCATTATATTAAGAATATAAAAGATCTTTATATTTAAATATTTATTTATATTTGTTCAATATCCTGTAAACTAGGGACATAGAAAATTATAGAGACACAAACTCTAACAACTTCAGACTAAAATATTCTAGGCAATACCATAACCTACATTGCTCAATCAAGAATGAACAAAATACATGCATCATATAAATAAATATATTCGATATTCATGTTGTACATAGCATGCCAAAATTTTACCACTTATAAACCATATTATTCTCCATTGTTGAAATGATACAACCATTCAGTACCTTTGGTGGGCTCTAGGTTCATGATTTTATTAAATACTGAACATCCTTCTATAGACTTGGTTTGATGCTAACTCAAACAAGTTGAACAAAAAAATAGAGAGAAATGGAAATAGTTCCACAAAGATACCAACCATAATAACCTTCTATAATTCCTTTAGCTAGAGGCTTCCAATACTCATGTGTAACCTATACAAAATCTTATGAATTCCTAATAAATTTATTATTTATGAGTGCTTGCATGAGGGTCATTGCAATGTCTTTAGTTTCCCCAATATTGAATTTAGAGAAGCCACAAACTAGAAGGAGATATCTTTGATGAGTCTATACATGTTGTCCACTTCCATGAAGTCATCCCACCACCCCCATTTTTTAATCAACATGATGATCACTTTTAGTGTTTATTTAAGGTTGTATTCATCCTTTTCACTATAATCTCTCCAAGGAAATCCAACTAATGGTGGTATCACACTAGAAAAATTAAGGAGACCATTGTTGGACCCTTGATATTTAGTCTTTGATTGTTGTCATTGATGTCAATAATACATCCATGCAATTATAATGGGCATATGGTATGGTTAAAATCATGAAATTATCTTATTTGATGTCCTTTAATATTGTTAAAAACATATTCAAGATATACACTTAAGTGTTATACAATTAACACTTAATGTTCACATTGGTTAAGAAAACAATTATAAAAAAATAGTTTTGGTCTATGTGAAAGTTGACAGGCTTAGTTATCTGATAGACCCAAACTATAAATTTTTTTTGGAACGAGCATTGAATTATATAAAATGGGTCCTTTGTTAGTTTTTGTATATCAAATGTATGGAAATATAAAAAATTCTATTTATCTGAAGTAGTTAACAAAATTCTATGACAATTTTAGCAATTTTGAGCAGTTTTGGTCTAATTGAAGTTTGGGATATGTAAATGCCTCAAAAATGTCAATTTTTTTGGTTTATAAGTAGGGGATACATTCCTCTAAAATATGGAATTGGTGATTTGGAAAAAATTTGCAACATTTGTGTGGAATTCTCTGTAGACCAAACAATTTGCAGGCATATTTTAAACAACAAAGAAGAGAGTAATGCTTTATGTTTCTATTTTGTCATTTGTGAATTGATTTTCATTGCAAAATTTTATCAAAGAAAGAAGAAGGGATATATATTTATTTTTAAGTCATTCACATCAGTATTTGATCAGATCTTTGAATGGAAAAAGAAAACATATTTAGGTACTTGATGTTTTGAAGAGAAACAAGGGTTTATCATTTCAAGAAAGTTAATAGTTTGAAACTCAAGTCATGTTCTTGCATTAAAATATGTTGTTTTAAGTCTAATTATACTTTTTATAATCTAATATATTCATTTTAAGAAGGCTTGTATTCTTTGGTGAAATTTATTGATGTAAAAGAACCAGTAAGAGAGAAGAAGAGAAGTATATCCTACATTATGTTTTCAACAAGAACTTGAAATCAACGATTCATGATTTATATTGTAATAGAGTTGATCTTTTATTTTTGTATCTCATTTATTAATTTTGGAATTTGGTACTTCTTGTATTATTGAAGTTGGAGCTTTAGGTGTAAGGGATTGGTGTTCCTTGAGACTGGTATCTCGAAAACAAGGTGTTGATGATTCCCAGAGTTGTAGCTCTAAAATATTTTCCCAAGAGGCTAATAAAGTTTTTGATTCAAAGTGGTTTTTTATCATAAGGGGTTTTCCACTATAAATATTTTGTACTTTTTTCCTTTTACATAAATTGTTCATATTTCATAAGTATATGTTATAATTGTAAAGTTGAAAAGAACAAGTTTTTAAGTAACCATTGATTCACCACCACCCCCCCCCCCCCCCTCTCTCAATGGTGTTTGTATTCCAACAAGTGGTATTAGAGAAAGGTTCCCTACATCAAGTTTAACAAATTTGGGTAGATTTTGGTTGAGTGGAATACTTATTAATAATGGTTAAAGATAGTTCTTCAAAGTTTCCTATTTTTTATGGATCAGATTATGCTTTTTGGGAAGTTATGATGCAAACATACTTGTTGTCTATTAATGTTGATGTCTGGGCTTCAGTTGAAAATGGTTATAGTTTCCCTAATACTTTACCTACAAATATTAGTGAAAATAAGAAGTATGAAATTGATATAAAAGCTAAATTTTCAATACTTAACATTTTGTCTAAAGATGTGTTTGTTAAGGTTATACATTGTAGATCTTCTAAAGAAGTATGAAACAAGTTGAAAAACACTTATCATGGTAATGATAGAATTAAAGAAGCCAAGATACAATATTTAAAATAAATATTTGAAGATCTAAAAATGGGAGATGATGAAAAGGTAGAAGATTATCTCCTTAAGATAGATGAAACAATGAATGTCATAAGAGGACTTGGTGAAACAATTGATGATATTGATGTTGTAAAGAAATTTTTAAGATCTCTTCCTGATAAGTTTGATTCTAAAATATGTTCCATAGAAGAAACTAGGGAAATTAACAAATATATAATGGAATATACTCATGGAGCACTTGTAGCTTATGAAATGAGAAATTTTGGCAAGTAGGAATCCACAAGCAAATAAGCAACATTCAAAGCAGAAAAGAAGGTGAAGCAAGTCTCGTCAAAATTAGAAGACCTTGATGTTCTTGAAGCACATCTCTCAAGGAAATTAAAGAAAGGAACAGGTATATACAAAGGTAAATTTCCTTTCAAATACTTTAATTGTGGTAAAATAGGATACTTTTCATCTAAATGTCCTTATAATAGTCATGACGAAGTGGGTGATGAGAAAGATAAATCAAGTAAAAATAAATTCTATAACAAAAATAAGTTCTTTAAGAAGAAGAAAAGTTTGATTGCTGATGTATCAGATAGTGAATCTAGTAGCTTTGAATGTGATGAAAATGAAGTTGTATTCATGGCTATAGAAAATACTTGTCAAGAATCAGATAGTGATGATGATGTTGAACTTGTTGAAGCTGATTTAGAATGTGAATTTCTTTATGCAATTAAAAAGATCAAGGAATTAAAAAGGAATTTAAGTGTTCAAGAAAATCAATTCATAAAGGAAAAAGAGAACTTTAAAAAATAAATTAAGGAATTAAATCCACAAGTTATAGATTTGAAATTACAAGTTGAGGAACAAAAGAGAATTGTCTTTGTCACTAAGGAAGAGTTAAGTACTAAAGATCAGGAATGTAAAAGGTTAATGAATGAAGTAGTTTCATATAAAAGGAAGTTATAAAAATATGAGAATACTAATTTGGATGACATTTTAAGGAAACAAAAAAAACTATTGATCTAACTGGAATTGGTTTTGAACTTGGACAATGCTCTAGTGACAAGAAAGATAAATCTTTATTTGAGATATTCAAATCTAAAAGTAAAGATATAGATCAACATGTTACCACTTCAAATTTAGATAACAATGCAAACTTTAATCAGATTTATAATGGTAAAAGGCATGTTACATCAAGCTTTTCATTCATGGGTAAAAGATCTCCAAACAGGTTCACTTCTTTCTTTGATGGGTATTGCTTCACGTGTCATCAATATGGACATAGAATGAGTAATTGCAAATATATGTCAAGAAGTTTTTCAAAGTTTAATTTTGGCTATTCCTTTCCCAAAATGAATATTCTAAGATGTTACAAATGTAATCATTTTGGTCATGTTATGAGAAATTGCAAAACTAAGACATTTCAGAATGATCAATCTTATACTAGTCTACAAGTTGATAAAGTATTTGATACTAAAGTGACTAAGATATGGAGGACTAAGATTACTAAGTCTATGTTTGTTCAAATGGATTTACATTCTGAAGAAAAGGAATTGTGGATAATTGATAGTGGTTGTTCTAGACACATGACAAGTGATAAAAAAAAAGTTTGATAAATTGATTAACTACAAAGGTGGCAATGTGAGTTTTGGTAATGTTTCTTAAAGGCAAATTAAAGGTTTGGGTTCTTTGATTCTTAGTGGAAAAATGTCTATTCATGATGTGTATTATGTTGAGGGATTGAAGTACAATATTATAAGTGTTAGTCAAATTTGTGATAATGGATATGAAGTTGTGTTTGATGATCATCGTTGTCAAATCAAATTTAAATCAAGATAGTTGGTTGCATCAAGTAAAAGATCTAAAGGGAATGTATACAACTTTAAAGATATCAAAAATACTAACAATAATTAAGATGTTTGTCTTATGGGATAGGTGAATGCAGTTATGAAGGATAAAGATAATACTCTCCTTCACGAAAATGATAATCACTTGAACAAATCAAATAATAAAGTTGAAGCAAGTGAAGAAGAGATAAAATATCAAACAGGAAAACCAGAACCAATAGATAAAAAGTCTATAGGTTCAAGATTCAAGAAATATCATCCTCAAGAAAAAATTATAAGAGACAAATAGGTAGATCAGTTAGCTAACATATTCAAAAAATCTCTATCAAAAGATGTGTTTCAAAGATTAAGAACGAGATTGGGGGTTCTATCTCTCTCTTCTCTTGCATAAGTTACTCAGTGTGTGATATGTTTGAGGGGGATAATTTATGATAATTTTTACAACTGAAACCTTGGTATATCTCCTTTGTCATTGATGTGAAAGGGGGAGAAAAAGGCACAAGAAAAACATGATTAAACATGATTAATGAAGTTGTGATATTGATATGATATGTTGATGGATTCTATAGGTGATGATATACAAGTGAAACAAGTACATGTAGAGGTTAGTATGTTTTTGCAGGTATTGACATCAATGCCAAAGGGGGAGTATGTTGGACCCTTGGTATTTAGTCTTTGATTGTTGTCATTGATGTCAATAATACATTCCATAAAATTATAATTGGCATATGGTATGGTTAAAATCATGAAATTATATTATTTGTTGTCTTTCAATATTTTTCAAAACATATTAAATACATACACTTAAGTGTTATACAATTAACACTTAATGTTCACATTGGTTAAGAAAATGGTTATAAAAAAAATAGTTTTGGTCTATGTGAAAGTTGACATGCTTAGTTATCCTATAGACCCCAACTATAATACCTTTTTGGAACATGAATTAAATTAGCTAAAACAAGTCTTTTATTTTTTTTGTTTATCACATGTATAGAAATATAAAAAGTTTTCTTATTAGAAGTAGTTACAAAAATTCTATGACAGTTTTAGCAGTTTTGAGCAATTTTGGTTTAATTGAAGTTTGGGGCATGTAACTACCTAAAAAATGTCAACTTTTTTGGTTTATAAGTAGGGGATACATTCCTTTGAAAGATGGAATAGGTGGTTTGGACAAAAGTTGTAGTATTTGTGTGGAATTCTCTATAGACCAAACAATTTGCATGCAGATTTTAAACAACAAAGAAGAGGGTAATGCTTTATGTTTCTATTTTGTCATTTGTGAATTGATTTTAATGAAATAAATTTATCAGAGATAGAATAAGAGATACATATTTGTTTTTAATTCATTCACATCAGTATTTGATCATATATTTTAATGGAAAAAGAAAACATATTTGGGTACTTGATGTTTTGAAGAGAAACAAGGGTTTATCATTTCAAGAAAGTTAATAGTTTGAAAGACATTAACTCAAGTGATGTTCTTGCATTAAAATATGTTTTTTTAAGTCTGATTATAATTTTTATAATTTGATATATTCATTTTAATAAGGCTTGTATTCTTTGGTGAAATTTATTAATGTAAAAGAATAAGTAAGAGAGAAGAAGAGAAGTATATCCCGCATTATGTTTTCAACAAGAATTTGAAATCAGTGATTCATGATTTATATTGTAATAGAGTTGATCCTCTGATTTTGTATCTCATTTATTAATTTTGGAAGTTGATACTTATTTTATTCTTGAAGTTGGTGCTTCAGGTGTAAGGGATTGGTGTTCCTTAAGATTGGTGTCTTTAAAACATGGTGTTGGTGCTTCCCAAAGTTGTAGCTCTAAAATATTTCCCAAGAGGCTAATAAAGTTTTTGATTCAAAGTGGTTTTTTACCCTAAGGTTTTTTTCACTATAAATATTGTGTACTTTGTTCCTTTTACATATCTTGTTCATATTTCATAAGTAAATGTTATAATTGTAAAGTTGAAAAGAACAAGTTTTTAAGTAAGCACTGATTCACCCCCCCTCTCAATGGTGTTTGTATTCCAACAACCATTACTAGAGGTTTTAAATTACTATCTAGTATAATTTGAAATACACCACTTAAATCCATATATAATGGTTTAAGGCAACCCCCATCCATTTCACACACAATTAGGAGGCCGCAAGTATGAAATAATATTGACTTTACTTCTAGACTCATCTCACCAACATATGCAAGGTCACATTCACAAAAAAAATAGTGAATATTTGTGTACTCATTTACTTGTGTTGCGCCTATTCATAATGTTGTTGTGTGAAACTATATAGATCTCCTCATTATCATCAATTGTTAGATTGACAAAGAAATCAACCTATTTTTTTCCTCACAATAAACATGAGTCATAATATATTCATGCAAATAGGGTCTATGTATGAAAGAGTTGATAAATGAATAAAATAATTAAAGGGGGGCCACATATAAACTAAGTTAAGAGAGGATGAATATTTAAATATTTATTAATTAAATGCATAACAAAAGACCAATGATGCAGTCTCAAAAAAACCTTAAAAATATATAATTCCTAAAAAAATTATCATATAACAAAAATATAAGGAAAAAGATCTAATCTACAAAATGTGAACATGAAAAAAATATGAATAATTCAGAAAATGAATAATGGGTGGGGAAAATCACCGCAAAGATTTGCTAGTTTGGGAAACTATTAGGAATAAGGTGTGTCAACCTTGGATAATTCCTATTCTTATTATTTGTTTTGTAAAATGTATTTCTTGCAAATAATGTAATCAAGTGTGAGTGTACATGTCTAGTTGGCATGTTGATGTGTCACTCCACTTGATGTGTCGGCATCTTGAATTGTGTGTAAGAAGATCATGGCTGAAATGGTTATGATAGATTCCTATGACACGTAAGAGCTATGTTTGGAAGATTCAATGACGGGTGAAGACATGTGGCAACTAATAAAATTGAGTACTGTATCTTTGGAAGTTGCCCTAAAAAGGAAGCGCATGATATAAGCATTTTTTTAGGGTTGCAAAGATAGGAGAAGTTAGTGTATTGTTGGAACATTTTATGCTGCTATGATTTGTCTTCAAGAGTTGGAAAAATCTTCTGAAAGAACTTGCATTGCAAGTGTATTGTAAACTGTAATAGTTTTGATTAATACACTGTGCAGGTTTGGAGTGCTGGGGTTTTTATGGAAAGGTTTCCCCAGGGTAAATCATTGTGTCATTCTCTATTTTTTGTATGCATGGTATATGGCTGCAATATCTTTGTTAAAGTAGTTAACGAATCTGAAATTGTAAGGATTTAAAAGAATTTGCACAATACTTTCCTTTAGAGATTAGTGTAGGAAGTTGTTTCCGCACCTGAGTTTCCTTATAGAAACCTCCATCAAGGATTCCAACTTTCACCACTGGAGCCAATCAAATCCCTTTGGGCATTCGATCATGGGAATAAGGAATGCTACCAAAACAGAGGGAACTAGGGCACACAAAATTTTATTCAACTGTCAAAAATGGAAAAGGATGGAACCCAAAGCATTCATGGTTCCAACCAAAATGATTAAATCTAGGTGGGATCACTACAAGAAACATGAACTATACATAATATGGAGTGGCTTAGGTCAGCCAATCAACAAGGTTGTGAATTGGTGGAATTAGAATTCCCCAGGCCAAGTATGTATCTCTATCTCGATAGAAAATTTTATATTCATAGATTGCATAAATAAAAATTTAAAGAATGAAATCTTACATGGAGAACCATTAATATTTAAATGCTTTAGCTTTCATTGTATAAATTGGAAAACAAACTTCAACCCCAAGTTTTAAAAATGTAAGAAGGTCCCAAGGTGGGTTAAAATAAGAAATTTAGTAGTGAAATATCTTTATTACGAAACCCTAGAAGACAAGAAATGCTATGAGTTCCTTCATAGGGATAGAAGTTAGAATCATGACCAATAAAATATGAGAATTTAAAATATTAGTAGATCTAGATATAGATATTAATTATTTGGAACCATTGGAAATAATTACGAAGCTAGGAGGTTTCATAATCAGACCATAATTTTATAATGAAATCATTAATGGAAATGTAATAACAAAGAGGGAAAAATGGTGAACAATGAACACATAAATACACATGAACTTCTACAAGAGGAGGGGATTTGCATAAATTTTAATAGTGAACTAAAGGTTTTACGGTTGAAATCCTAGGTGATGTAAATAAAGAATCTAATAAGGAAATTAGTAAAACCCACTTAAACTCTTGGGGAGAATTTATGAGATCCATATCACCAAATAGAGACACATTAAGTAAGTTGTTACTAGAATCAGAAGCCTTCCAAGAGGAGGTAAAAGAACAATTTTCCATAATCGATGAGGTATATGAAAATAAGGAAAGGGAGAAACTCAAAACAAGAGAAGAGGATGATACAAAAGTAGAAGAATAAAATGAAAATCATGCAGAGGAAGGAGAAATCTAGGAATCGGAAGAGAACAAATTAATTAAAGTAGAATTATAAGTTTTTTATGAGCTGATGAGATTAAATCTACCATTGGAAGTAGATCATGAGGAAGTAGAGGAGGAGAAGCTAGAAACAAAAGAGGAGAAACAGATGATTATTAAATAGATTTTGGCTATAGAGACAATGCAAATCTAAGGAATATAAGCCTTATTTGGAATAACTGAACAAGAAGATAGGGAGAAAACAAAGGATGTGGAGGAATTAAAGATAGAGATTGATCTAAATTTTCCAAACAAGGAAACCCCTAATTATGGAAAGTCACTAAAGAAAAGGGGAAGGAAGTCTTTAACTCAACTTAGAAAATTAGTTGGAGCAATATGGACCAAGCAAAGATTACATCTTTATTTTATGCAAGGAAAGGGAAGAGCCTTCCTGAGGAGAAATGAAGGTGAAAACCTAGACTGTTAGGATCATGAATGACCCTAACAAAGAGCACTTAATCAAGCATAGTGTTGTGGTCCCACAACCACACTCCCCTTTTTGCCTCTTGGCTTCAGGCCCCTCCTTTTAGCTTGTCCCTAGGTTTTTTGTCTGTCTATCTTTTAGTTTTTAGTTAGTTTTCCTTAGTTTTCTGGTTGTGTCGCACTTTCAAACTTTCAGAGGTCTGAAAGTGTGAAAGGTTTGAAGTAGTGAAAGTCTGGAGGAGCGAAAGTCACCTTGCCTTGACATTCTTAGACCCATGTGGGCTTTGAACTTTCAGATGTCTGAAATGTTTAGAGGTTCGGCTCCTTGAAAGGGAGTCGACCTTTCGGTGTTTCGACCTTTTAGATGTCTGATACCCCCAAAAGGCCGAAAGGCCGATTGATGGGGGGCTGACATCACCCATCGATTTGCCTATATAAGGTGTGAACTAGGTTTTTAACCTTCACTTGTTCACGTTCTAGTCTGTTGTCTCTGGAGCTCTTCGTGTGTCTTTTCATCTAGCTTTTCACTTCTACTTTGCTTGTTCGCCTTCATCCTCCGTTGTCTTTGAGGTTGGTCTCTCTTTCTCCCTCTCTCCTTCCTTTTGTTTTCATTGTTTTTCAGTCGTTAGTTGGGTTTTTTCTTCATTTTTGTCGGTCTAGGTTAGGGTTTTTGATTTCTTATTAGGGTTAGGGTTGTTAGTCTATCTAGTCTTGCCTTAGGGGTCATGAGGTTGTCTCCTCTGACCCCGTGGCCTGAGTTTGTGGTCAAACTCACCATCGAACTCATTTTCAAGTCTGACAAACCAAACCCTAGTTTTAGCCACTAACTTTTAGACCTTCCTGGTCTGAAACTTTCAAACCTCTCCGCGGTCTCAAAATCTTCTAAGTGCCCATTTCGGTGTTTCGGTGTTGTCGCACACCAAAACATGTTTACACCTGATTCACCGAAGCCAAAGGACTGAAGCTTTAAGCATCTCACAGAAAAATCTTCTAAGTGCCAGTTTCAACATTTTGGTGTTGTTGCACACTGAAACTTTCCTTGCTCCGATTTGCCAAAACTGATGCTTGCGACCAAAATTTTTTGCAAAACAAACACCAAGGCTCTCTTTCGGCATTTTAGAGGTTTCAGCCTTTGAAACATTGTATCCTCCTATTCACTGAAAGTGCGAAAGGGGAGGTATCAAGCAATTTTTTGACTCAAGCCTGATTTTCGCATTTTCGACCCTTTCGGCCTTTCAAAGTTCTTGTACCCCTGAAGGTTCGAAAGGCCAAAAAGGTCTTTCAGAGCTCTTCTAAGCTTAATTTTGTAAACATTCTTTGATTTTTCTAAAGTATTCCTCTCTCCTGAAATTTCATGTTACTTATTCATGTCTCTTCCTCTTTGCAGAAATGGCCAAGAAAGTTATGTCCCCAACAATGAAGTATCAATTCAAGGGATACCATCGACCTTCGAAAGTTAGCAACCTGCATTCAAAAATTATAGTCACCGACATTGGCCACGTTAGATGGAATGATTACTTAGTCAAATGTGCCTGACCAGAAGGGAGATCTAAGGATTGCACTTCATTAGTATATTGTTCTCTGGTGAATGCAGTAGCACATCCTGTCTCCATCTTATCTTCGGACTTGATAAATACTTTGGCAAGCCACTATGTACCTGATGAAAGAATGTTGAAAAAAATTGTAGGAGAAGTGGTCCTAGATCTAAGGCCTGATAACATTAAGGATGTCTTCCACCTGCCCAAAGGGGTCAACAAGTTCTATAACTTTCACATCAACAAGGGGATAGAGTTTTACAATAAAGATGTTCCACGAGCTCATGACATAGTGAACAATGAATATCTCATACAACCCATGCCCAAGAAAAAGCTAGATCAGATCGATATGAGAAGAGGGTATATGAGGGAAGATATCCAAGTAGCCATCACCATGATTACCCAGGTGTATGGATTACCTAAGTCTAGTCAGTTGGAACCATGTATGATCATGCTCATAGAGAAGATAAGGGAGCGACAGGCAAGGTTTGTGAGAGTAAAAATAGACCCACACTTTTACATGACATCATATGTTGTGTATCTACTGGCTGCTAGAGTAGAGTACCTAGGTTTGAAAAAGGTTGGGGTTATGGGAGAACTACATACATGGCCATTCACAATGTACCCATAGCTGGTCAGGAAGGAGTTCTACACTTATAACAACCCTAATTTCCATATAGTTAATGATGCCTTCATCTTTACCATCATACGCTCCATAGAGGGAGATTATGCCAAGAGAATGTCACCGGAGGCTGCTGCTAAGGTCAAGGCCCTTGGGGCATTCTACATTTAGTTTAGAACCTTCATATACATCTAGGTGGTAGGGAGTACCTTGGCCCCGAAGAAGCTACCTTGGTATCCTTCTGACAGAGTTGTCCTATTGGAGATAGCAAGAAGAAACACATTAAGCACAAGAAGAAACATTGTTGGGATTTCCCAATTTCCATAGGGCCCCACTATGTACCTGATATGAAGATCTACAAGGCTATGACTCTCGAATGGGATGAATTTCCTTTGCCTACCTACACCCTCATAAGGACCCATTTTGATCCTATTGGTACTTACAACCATATAATGGGAAGGCATTATGTGCATGAGCCACACATTGAGGACCATTGAGAGAATTGTGTGGATGACTATGAAGTTAGAATCCGTGACTATTTTTGGATGAGTTTGGAGCTGGCACAAACTACTCTATCACTAAAAATATCTCCAAAGGTGAAGGAAGCTAATTCCGAAGATGTTCTAGATAAAATCTACAACTTAGATTAAGTATTCAATAGGGCCATTCTTAATGCAGAGGTCGACAAAGATGAGAATGATGATATTAATTGCAAGGCTAGACATGTCATTAAGGTAACCAAGAAATGGGTTGCCCATCCATTTCCTATGGAACCTGTTCCAATGAAGCAATTACCGGAGCAACCCTCCAAAGGGAAGAAGAAGAAAGGAGAGAAAGTTCTAAAACCACAGTTTAAAGAAGTTGTGCCCCTCAAACCAGAGATGATGTACATGCATGAGCTCCTGATAGCATATGGTCTGGCTACTCATTCAAAGAAAGTAAAAACTAGAATGACATGGAGCATAGCACCTCTAGATGCACCTTCTTCCAGGGCTCACGAGTCTCCTAATGCAACAAAGAAAACCAAGTTTAAGATAATAGGACCTAAGTCAGTTGGCGTGATCAAAGGGAATGTATACAAAAGAAAGAAGGGCTCAATACCTACTCAAATGGATACCCTATTAGAGGATGATGAGGATGAACAGGATCAGATACCACTCAGTAGAAGAACAAGATCCCCAAGATCCATGAAGAAGAGGAGAATAATGGATGATGATCCAGAAGATGCTGAAGTAGGAACCAAAGGGGAACCCATAAATCTAGATTCTCTAGGGGATGATGAATTTGATATCATAGACTTCAAAGGGCTTCATGGTTTCCAAGAATCTAAGCAGCAGGTTACAATCCCAGGATAGTTAGTGACTTTTAATTCTTTCCCTTCACAATTTACTAGTCACCATAACAAGGTGAGAGGAAGATCCACAAGAGTCTCAAGAGCCAATTAAGGAAGTGATAGCAGAGGTTCAAAAGGAAACAAAAGAGATAGAAAGGGACTCTTCCATTGGTGTCACTTCTGAAGAATATGTAGCAACACAAGTCCCTTTGGTTTTACCCTTGGTTCCACCTCCACCTCCGCCTATGCATCCAAATCCACTCCCACCTCTACATCAAAAAATACCAATCTCTCTGCTTCTGCCTCCATTTCATACCACTCCATTGCCTACACAACCTCCACCTATCCATATTCCCATGCAAACTCTGCCACCTCCACTAGTGCCTTTAACAACTTCCCTTGTGTCTCCTACTCCTCCCGCGCTAGATATTCCTCCCCAAGTTCACATACCATCACCAAATCATGAGGAAGTAGTAGCACAAGGTTCTCAAGACCTAAGAAGGAAATAGAGGTAGCTGGTGAGGAAATGGGAGAAGAACATGCAGGATCAGAAGAGTCAGCTGATAAGGAAGATCCACTAATTACAAAAGAGCCACTGGCTGAGGAGGAGAAACAAGTTGCAATGGAAGAGTAGACAGATGAAGGAGAATAGATAGCTGGAGATGAGGAACAAACACATGAGGAGGGAGAGAAAAATGTAATGGAAGAACAAGAGACAAAAGAAGAAGGAGAGGAAGGCCATGAAGAAATAGAAATAGAATACCAAGCTACTACCTCGACTCTCTCAGCTCCCTATGAGCCCCTCAATGCTTTCTCCAAGCCCACTTGGTTCACCAAGGAGATCCAACCAAGGACAAGGGTATACACTGATGATGAGGCAGACATTGTAGCTTTAGGGAAAGTGTTCAATCAGGCTAGATCTAGTACCCAAGCAAGGACACTATCATATGTCACGCAGGATCAAGTAGGAAGTTGGAAGGCTCAAGTAGCAGTTCCCACAATGAGCATCAGTACAACTGAGATCACTCTAGATGACTATGTGTTAGAGGAGGAGGATTTTGGAGAACCAACCAAGGAGGGAAGTGAAACTCTAGCTACCGTTAGATTGAAACATGCTCTTGGATTTATGGACAAGGACGAGTAGAAAATAAAGTCTCTAATGGAGTAAAATGAAGCTATGAAGAGATTCATTCTCAAGACAACATGTCCCATTGACCCTAGTAACCCTGGGGCCTCATTACAGGTCATTTTGAAGAAAAGGGGTGAAATAAGTACATATATCCCACATTCTTTTGTACAGGCTTGTGCAGATTGGAAGGAGGATTTTGAGTAGTTTGTAGAGGTATCTCTTGAGAAGATTCTAAGACCTCTTAGAGGCATTGTTCAAGGAATCACCTCCATAGTAGAAATCATGAGTGAAGAGGATGGCATGGAGGATAAGATTCTAAAATGGCACAAGATACTGGATGACTTGGTAATAATACGGAAGCAATGCTTCCAAGTTTTGGTAAAAGTATATGAAGGCTCAGAGCTGGATAATTTTGAGAAATGGATCTAGGATATAATAGGAGCGTTAACCATTTTTGAAAAGGTACTCAAAAGGTTCGACAAGAGGAAAGATAACAACTTGCTTTTTGTAAAAGAATTGCATAAGTTCTTTGAAGGTTTGGACTTGGATTTGTATGAAAAAGATGATGATGAAACCATGCAATCTGTGAATGTCATTGTCGATCAATACTTGGCTATATTCTAGGGAGTCAAGATAAAGGAGGACCTTCAACAGATGTTTTATCAGAAGGAAGAGATCTAAAGAATGTTGTCTCGGGAAGAAGAAATACAAAGTTTTGCAAGAGAATTGATCGCCTTCCAAGACAAACAACAAGAAATCCTTGAGGGGGTCAAGATGCCTGACTTTGAAGAAGTACTAGAGATTTTGGATAGGTTTCGAAAGGCACATCTAGAAGTACTTCCAAGTCAGTGAGTAGCCAGTCCAGACTCAACCAAATTTTGTGAAGAGAAAATGTAGTTTTTGTACTTAGTCATTTTTCAAGTGCCTGTTTTTCGGCCTCTAAAAGTCCAAAGTCCATAATTTGGGAAAAGTGGACATGACACTTAGTCATCTTTAAGGCTTGGTTGTTTTAGACCAATTGTTAGTATTTGGGTGTTTTTTGGCACGTCCGAAGTTTAACTCCAGTTATCTTAAATTTGATTTTTCAGTCAACTGGGCTTCTTTTTGGGGGTCATTTCTGCATGATTTTGAGATATCTTCTAGTTGAATCCACATGGATAAGCTACAACTGAGGATCAAGGGCAAAATCATGTAGTTATATCAAAAGCATGCATGAGTTCCAACTTCATTTTCAAATCATTTCATGCATGATTTGCTTAAAGTTTTGTAATGCATGAGGTTTAATTCTATGCTAGGGTAGTTCAACTAAGTTTTAGAGATAGTTTCCTTTATGTAATCTCTATTTTAGAATTTATTTCAAAATTTCATGTAGCTAAAACCCTAGCTGTGAAAATAAGAGCACAACTCTATAAATTGTAATAAAATGATGTAATGAAGGTCGATTTGATCATTAATACAATACATATAATTGGTGCTTCATTCATGGTGTGATATTTTTGCTATCTATATGAAATTTTTGAATGTTTGATTTGCTCATTTGTTTATTTCAAAGAGCCAATTGATTGTTTGATGATTTTAAATTTGTGATTCTTAGTTCGGTGTTTGCTGGTACTACATTGCTTTGTTGTGACGAATTATCGAGAAGATTATTCTTTTGGTGCTTGAAGATTAATTTATCTCACGTGTACACACATCTATGGTGGCTTCATGATTTGATGAGTTTTGGCTCATCATATGTATGCATTTGTTTCATTATGCTAATGATTGCATCTATATAGCTGAAGATTGTGATTTATTCTGATCTCTATTTTGTGGGTTTCCTCATCTTCTCGGTGTTTTAATTCACAAAGTGGTGTGATATTGGTTTATGTCCATTAGATTTATTTTTAGTAATTTTTGAAATTCTTGCTATCCTACTACTTCTTACCCTCTTTGTAAATCATTTTTAGTAGATTAATTAGATTAATGTTGCTTTATTCTAAATCCAAAAATCCAAAAAAGAGAAACATCGTGGTATTATGAAGTTTATTTTGTAGTCTTCCTTGAGATACGAACTAGCAAAGGCCTCCTTGTTAATAGATTTATATTTGTCTTCTGTTGAGCTATCCAAGTGGTTGAGACCCAGCTAGAAGGAACCTTGAGATTGATTCCATCAATCTTCCAAGAGGGGAATTTTCTCTTGTAAATTCCTAGCCATTGTCTCGTGTAAAAATGACACTCAATAGAAGTGGCACTAGAAGGAGGGCCCTCAAAAGGGAGACCCTAAAATATCAAATCATTCTCTCCTGAAAGGTTTGAACGAGTCCTCAGATCATCACCAAACAAAGGGGAATTCCTTGAACTTAGAGAAGTTCGCAGACCTCCCAGCAACAGAACAAAGCATGGAGAAGATACTTCGCATTATCCTAATCTTCCTCCATTTCTGACCATTGCTGCCCCACCTTCTACTCCTCCACGACCAGCTCCAATGGAATTTTTCACAAATGCTCAAAGCTCTCCATTGGACATACAAGGAAAGCTCCACTAGCTACCCAAGAATCTTAATAAATTTTGCCTACATTTCATCTATGGAGAATCTAGGACAGCAGAAGAACACGTTCATGCATTCAAGGAATTATGCAATCGTAAAGAGATTTCTCATAAGGACATCGTGTGTCACCTCTTCCCCTACACACTAGGGGAATTTGCATATAATTGGTATCTAAATTTTCCATGAGGATACATCTCCACATGGGAAGAATTTGAAACAAAATTCCTTAATCAATTCAAGTTGTATGTGGATCCGACAACTCTTCATCACCAGTTCATGTCGGTGAGAAAGGACCTCAATGAATCAATCACTATGTTCAATCATCATTTTCATAAGATGTACCAAAAACTTGAGGCTCCTTATACCATACCAATTGGGGCTGCTATACAAGTGTACTTGCGTGCCTTAGATCCACTAACGTCTATATTCTTAAAAAGGCTATCCCCAGGTAACATAAACACTCTAGAAAAGGTATATGATGAGGCTATCATGTTTACCCAATATATGGACCTGGAAGTAGGTGGGAATTATGGTATTCCACCAACATTAGGGAATGCTTCTATGACTGGTTCGTTCAAAACAAGTAGTCAATTTATGGTGCAACACACCCCAAGGCTTAATCCAGTGCCAGCTCCATACACTGCTGCCCCACCACTAGCCATCACATACCTAGGGAATGATGCACATAAGGCAACCCTATGTGAATAAAAGACCATTGTTCCAAATGAGTTGGACCATGCTCTAGTGAACGAGCTAGATGTTGTGAAAAAGACATTGTCCCAGTTGACTGGAGAGATCACTAGAATGAAGCTCAACCAATCTCAGAACCAGGGGAACTACCAATGCCTGACTGTTGCCCCAAATACCTACTCCCAAAAAAAGAATCATAATTATGGAAATTACAACAACAAAAATGGTGGAGATTATGGGAACACTTCCCAAGATAGGCAATTTGGTCAACAACGAATGAACAGAACATGGAACACACATCCAAATAATGGTAGCATACCCTCAAACAATACCAATGTCTTCAACTCATCTAAGGTAAATTTTACCCAAGATCCCAATATGCACCAACTAGATAATGAGTATAGGGGGGAGTTTGACAACCATCAAATCCAAGATCCTGAAAGTTCTCAAACCCACTTCAGTGCCATGGTATTTGATTCATATGATCCAAGTATGGGTGGAACTCTTGTTGACAACACAACATAAGAAGAATTTGTCTTCCCTTTTAATCAAGAAAGTCAGCCAAAGTACTTTGAGGTCCACACTTTTCAGAACAATAAAAGAAACACCTATAATCTAAGGAGCAGAAGAGAACCTCTGACTGACACCATTCCCCTAGGAATGTAGGCCACTCCACTTGATCCATGGGCTAGCAATAATCCCACACCCCTGAGAGGTCCTGGTGCCACTATCGCTCCAGCAACGCAACATCAACCCACTTTGTTAAAAAATCCAATCTGGACCAATGAAAAGTATAGCGTAGTAGATGAGCTGAAGAAGGTTAGAACTAATATGTCGATGTGTAACATGTTGAAAAGTTGTCCCATGCAAAGAGAATCCCTCTTGAAGTCACTGGATCATTCCAAATCAGCCTCATCCAACAATAACCCTAGAAATGTATCCAACATGAATGCGACAGAGGCAATGCTGACTATGTTCAAAGATAGGGTAGAAGTACCCCCATTCTTGCTTAGCCTCAAGATCTTTGGGAGGAACCTACATAATTGTTTAATTGACTCAAGGGCTTCATGTAACGTGATGCCATTGTCCATATGCCGGAGGTTGGGGATGAACCCTCAACCGACTAAAAGGGTAGTGATCCAACTTGACAAAATAGAGGTCAAAGTCATTGGAGTCTTGAAGGATACATGCATACAATTGACTGCTAACCCCAGAATCTAGGATTGCATTGACATACATGTGGTGGACATCCCAAAAATGCATGGTGTGTTGCTCAGCAGAGAGTGGACCCGATCATTGAGAGGTTGGTTCTCTATGGACTTTACTCAACTTTGGCTTCCATGGAGGGGGCTCAACAACCAAATTAAGATCAATGTAGAGCCCAAGCTCAAACAGATGATAACCAAGTACAATGCCCCAAATGAAATCTTATTCTCATAGGCTAACCTGGGAGTGTATTGGTTTGACAAGGCATTCATGTTCCATCTCAAAGAAGAAGAGAACTCAAATGATAGCCTCGCGCAAGGGTTAGTAAGTACCCAGATGATGAACTACAATTGATTGAGTACCTAATTGAAAAACAACAAGTGATTAGAGATCATCGAGCACTGAACTGTTATTCAGGATAATTGAATAAGTCATTATGTTGTCATTGATGTCAACTAGCCTTGACAGTACTTATCATGGTAGTTGCAAATATCTAAACATATGTAAAGGAGGAGAAAAGATGAAGACCCGAGATATCTACATGGAGGAAGATGGATATGACAGATGAGGATAAGGAATACTCTTGGTAACTTATTGATGAGGCTGACTTCATATTGTTGACTTGATTATGTTGCATCAATTTGTTATGAAGATAGAAGCAAAATGTTACAAGTAGTGTGATTGGTTAATGAAGCATTCCAGTATACACCGAGCCAGTGTAGTGTATACTGAGTGATAGTATCAATTGAGCTTGTGTTCACTAACACATTTCTTTGTTAACCAAGTATGGACAAAAGAACTAAATGATTAGTCTAGCTGATAGAAATTGATGAGATGTAAAGTGTATGATTATGAGGTGAAAAGATAAAGTTTGTTGTAAGATCTACGACTAACAAAATTTGGAGAAGATCTAAAGGATAGAATTGAAATGTGTTACTGACACATTAGTCGAGGAAGGTTTAAGCGTTAAAATCAATGAAGAAGATTAAGCAAAAAAATATGATGGATGAAAAGAAAATAGTTTACTTGTCTATTTAAGAGACTAGGGTTTCACAATGAAACTTATGCCAAAAGAAGGAGACTGCAGAGATATCATGTGAACAAGCTTCATGCATGCCTGATCATACTAGTTGAAGAAGAACCGAACTACAAAACAATACCAAGTGTCAGAAAGCTTTACTGAGGGACAGTAAGTTATTCAATGTTGATGAACTGAATACGGAATATTGATCAGAGGATTTTATGGACTTAGTATAGATCTGAATATTTGCAAATCAAGTTGCATTGTAATCAGATCACTTGCTGTTACAATTTAACCATTGTAAACAGATAAAATCTCTTAACCGAGTGGACTTCAAAGTCTTATATGTCATTCATAGAATGTACATTGTTATCATGTCAACTCCATAGTGAATGCTGGTTGGATGATAACTGTTAGTGTTAAATCCTCTAACAAGGTCACACCTTACAGTGTGTTTTGTAACCTTTAATAGGGTTGGATCTTCATTGAGCTCACTTCAGAAGAGTGAAATTTTTTTGGGTTACCGGTCCCAAGTGGTTTTTCCCTTTGCAGGGTTTCCACATTAAATATTTTTTGTTATGTGTTTATGCGGTGATTGTTTGGATATCATACTTTACATATTTGATAAAGGGTGCTCTCCTTAATACCACAAACACATAACATAAATAGAGAAACAACAATAATATGCAAGAACGGAAAATTGGCTTCTTATTATCTCCACAAATGTGGAATTACAAACTTTTAGAATTACAATATGCAAAGACACATGGGCATTCCCTTAAAATATTCTATAGGACAAAGCCTTGAATTAATACCCAAATCTACTACCCAGAACTGCCCTAGACAACACTACGAGCCTTCTTTATATAGGCATTTTCCACCGCTCGAGAAGGTTCCAAAAATTTAGCCCTTAGGGCCGACCAACTTAAGAATTATTTTATTTTTCAATTTATTACATCAAAATCAGCTCAAAATAACTTTTGAAACTCGAACAAAAATTTTGAAGGAAAATTATTTTCTGCCATTTCAGGTGGCCCAACTTCTAGAGACCATAAGTCATCACCAGTTGACTTGATTGACTATTATAACCCCATTTTGGAAAGGCCACAAATCGCTCTACAGGTTTGACTTGCGTAAGCACCTATCACCCAGATTTTTGACCTCATCCGAGGCCTCTAAAGCCTTCAAAAGTAAGTTCAAAGTTTCTATACCCTACTGCCAATACCGAAAATGTTCAATATCTTCAAAACTAGACCTGATCTAGCCATGAAACTTTACTGGCAGGCTGATATGACTGAATGAACCTCCACATGTAAAATCAGAACATTCCAAGATCATATGACCAACTTACTAAAAATAGAAAGTTTCCATAAATAGCAGCTCTGCATAAGATAGCCCTTATTGAATACAAAAACATAAATATTTTTGGGTGATGCAAGATTTCTCTTACACCCAAGATGCTCCTACATCAGACACCTGAGGTAATATGAGAAGTGAACCTTTCACGACTCAGGTATGCAGAGGAAAACCAAGATGGTTAACCTCCTCCTTTATTAGCCATGATGAATCTTCAAGAGGTCATCCTTTCCATTTGACCAAATACTCTTTATATGTCCTATTCCTTGTGCTTCTGCTAACATGACTATCTAGTATGTCTTCAATCTCCTTGATATCTGAACTGGTTTCTAGAATAATCCACCGTGCTGTTGTAACCTCATCTTCAACACCTCCTTCATGATACTCTATCAAATTTGAAACATTAAATACTGGTGAAATATTTAGCTCAGCAGGCAACTCGACCTCATATGCATTTCCCGAATCATGCTTCTTCAGTATCTTACATGGCCCAAACTTCTTCATTTTCAACTTGTTATATGTACCAACCGAAAATCGCTCCTTCCACAAATGAACCATGACTTCATCTCCAACCTAAAATTCCTTATGCCTACTTTTCTCATCTGCCTTACCCTTATACTGTGCATTCATCTTGGTAATGTGCTTCCTCACCTCCTCATGGATGTTCCTCAAGTGTTCTGCAAAATCCTCAGCTTCAACACTACTTATTTCTCCTTTATCAGTACAATCTGGAATGGTGATTTACCAGTACTCCTATTGACAGAATTATTGTATACAAATTCTACCTGTGGTAAAATCAAATCCCATCCTGTCAGCTTATCTCCAACCAAACATCTTAGCAAATTTCCCAAACTCCTATTTACCACCTCCGTTTGTCCATCAGTGTGTGGATGATGTGATGAGCTAAATTTCAAATTTGTCTTTAGCTTCTTCCACAATGTTTGCCAGAAATAGCCTACAAATTTGGTGTCTCGATCTGAAACTATGGTCTTTGGAAAACCATGTAGTCTCACTACTTCTCTGAAAAACAATTCTACTATATGAACAACATCATTAGTCTTCTTGCAGGGAATGAAATGTGCCATCTTCAAAAATTTGTCAACCACCACAAAAATTGAATCATGTCCCCGCTGAGTCCTCGGTAATCCAAGAACAAAGTCCATACTGATATCCTCCCAAGGCTTCTCTGGTACAAGTAATGGCTGATATAACCCTGTATTCTACTTCACTCCTTTCACCATCTGACATACTCTACAACTATGTACAAACTTCTTGACATCTTGCTGCAACTGTGGCCAATAATAATTCTCACTAACCAAAGCAAGGGTTTTATCATGACCAAAATGTCCAGCCAATCCTCTGCTATGCTTCTCCTTGATGAGATTCTCCCTCATAGAACTTCGTGGAATGCACAACTGACTCCCTTTGAATAGCATATCATCCTGGATGATAAAATCCAGCCACTTCATTTTGTCTAGAGTAACAAGTTCTTTACAAGCTTTCCAAGCTTCACCAAAATCAGGATCCTGTGGATACAAATTCTTGAGTTCCTTGAACCCAACCACCTCAATTTGCATCTCTGTCAGCAATAGTTTCCTTCTACTAAGCGCATCTACAACCTTGTTAGACTTTCCACCTCTATGTTTTAAAACAAATATATAACTCTACAAAAATGCCTTTGATTCAACTTTCCTTGACTATTCAAATATTGCAAAGCTTGATGATCAGTATACAAAACAAACTCTTTAGGAAGTAGATAGTGTTTCCATTTCTTCAATGCTTGAACTATAGCATAAAATTCCTGTTCATAAACATAATATTTTCTCTTGGCATCATTTAACTTCTCACTGAAATAAGCAATAGGTTTACCTTCTTGGCTCATAATAGCTCCTATTGCAGTACCACTAGCATCACAGTCTACTTGAAACACCTTATTAAAATTTGGAAGTGCTAAAACAGGTTGTTCTGTAACTTTTTGTTTCAATAATTGAAAACTCTTTTCTGCCCCATTAGTCCACTTAAACTCTTTTCTATCCCCTCTCATTGTTTTAGTCAAGGGGCCACAAATACTGCTAAATTTTTTGATAAAGTTTTTATAAAAACTAGCTAGACCATGAAAAGATCTTACCTCGGTAGCACTCCTTGGAGTAGGCCATTCAAGGATAGCCTGTACCTTCTCTGGGTCCATTTTTAGACCTTCTGCTGAAACTACAAATCCCAAATACATTAACTCTTTCTTCACAAAACTGCACTTCTTCAAATTAATCAACAATTTCTCTTCTCTCAACTTCTCAAATACCATACGAATATGCATCATATGCTCCTCCAATGTCTTACTAAAGATCAAAATATCATCTAGGTAAACAATGACAAACTTACCTAGAAATTCTTTCAGAACCTTGTTCATCAACCTCATGAAAGTGCTCAGTGCATTGGTTAGCCCAAAAGGCATGACTCATGACTCATACAGTCCTTCCTTTGTCTTGAAGGTAGTCTTCCATTCATCTCCTTCTCTGATCTGAATCTGGTGATATCCACTCTTCAGATCTATCTTTGAGAAATACACAGCTCCACTCAAACAATCCATAATATCATTCATTCATGGCAATGGAAACCTATACTTGATTGTGATCTTGTTTATTGCTCTGGAATCTGTACACATCCTCCATCCTCCATTCTTCTTTGGTTCTAATACTGCTGGTACAACACATGGACTTAGGCTCTCTAGAATCAATCCCTTCTATAACAACTCATGTACTTGTCTATTCAATTCTTCACTTTCTACTGGTGTCATTTTATGTGTTGCCTTGTTTGGCAAACTGGCTCCTGGAATCAAATCCATTTGATGACTGATCTTCCTTATCAGTGGTAATCCATTAGGTACATTATCAGATACAATATCCTGAAACTCATTCAAAAAATTTGCAACCTCTACAGGTACATCCTCTACTTCCTCTTTACCAGCTTTTGGAATTAAAGCAAAAAACACATGCTCATGCCTCATACCATCTAGGAATTTTCTTCCATCAACAAAAGTTATTCTCGCATTACCACATACCTTTTCTTCGATCTCCTTTAATGGCTTTAGCTTATGTCACACCCTATCCTTTGTTAGGGAATAGGTATTCGCACGACCATCGTGTACAACACATCTGTCAAACTACCACAACCTACCCAACAACATGTGACATGCATCCATAGGTATGATATCACATAGTACCTCATCATGGTACCCACCAATCTTGAACTTTACTAGGCACCGTTCACTGACCATGACCTTATGGTCATCCTACACCCAAGCAATCCGATATGGATGTGGATGTTTCTATTTCTTGAGCTTCAACTTTTTCACCATCTCTTCTGACACCAAATTGCTAGTGCTTCCACTATCAATAATCACATCACAACATTTACCCTCACACTTGCATCTAGTGCAAAACAGGCTCCTCCTTTGTTCAAGTTCATTCTCACCACTCAGCAGGACTCTTTTGTTAATCATCATTTCTCCTCTGTCAGCATCTTCAGAATTTGATGATCTAGCATCTTCATCTACATGTGCAACTCTAGCCTGGCCTTCATTCCTCCTATCCATCCTTCCTTGGCATTGAGGACATTCAAATTCCTATGACCTTCTTCTCCATAGCGAAAACATGTTCCATGGAAGCCTCCTCTTCCTAAACCTTGTCCTCTTCCTCTTCCTCTCTGATCTCTATTGTTCTAATCTTGGAAATGATTGGAATTGTTTCCTCTCTGACTTTGACTACTACTGGCCTCATCCTTCTTTTTTAGATCTTCATTTTAGCCTCCATATGTCTGTCCACTAGATCGTCCACCGCGACCTCTTCCATTTTGTCTGCTCTCAAACTTCTTGTTTAGTTTTTTCTCTACTTTTAGGGCAAACTAGTATGCCTCTTCAATACTATTCATTTGAACCAGATTCAGCTCCTCCTAAATGCTTGGCCTCAAACCATTAAGGTAACAAGCAACTTTCTCCTTATCAGCTTTCACATGGCATGTTCTAATGAGGATTCGATAGAACTCCTCTGTATACTCTTGAACAGATCATCCCTCTTGCTTCAAAATTTTTATTTTCTTCAGTAGGTCAAGCTCATAATCGACAGGGATGAACTATCACTTTAATTTATCTACCATCTGATCCCATCTTGTGATTTTATCTTTCCCTCTTCTATTTCACTCTAATTGAATCTCTTGCCACCAGATCTTCGCATGACCTTTCAGTCTGGCTTTCATGAATTTGACCCTGTCAAGATCCTCAATATCTTCATACTCAAAATCTTCTTCACATTCATTGATCTAGTCGATCAATTCTTCTGGGTTAAGATTTCCTAAAAATGTAGGAACCTCAATCTTAGGTCTTTTCCTGATCTTGGAAATAGCTTGGAAAAGTCTTTCTTCCTCCTGGTTTAGAACTTCGCCTTCTTCTTCTTGATCTTCTTCTTCGGCTTCATCCTCGCTTTCATCTCTAACATTAAGATTCATTCCTTTGCGAATCTCCTCTTGCAATGCTCACACTTGTCTTTGCAGTGCCTTAACCTTAGGTGTTACAACACCAGCTCTTCCACCATGTTCCCTTTGTGGAGGCATTTTCACGCTTCCCGCTAAAACCTTAACCACGGTCCTAGTGCAAACTGCCTCACAGTCGGTGATCTATTTACACATAAACCCTAACCCGGGGTCCTGGTGCAAACTACCTCATAATCGATGATTTGTTTACACACTCAGGAACTCCTACTCTAATACCACTTGATGAAGGGTGCTCCCCTTAATACCACAAACACATAACAAAAATAGAGAAACAACAACAATATGCAAGAACGGAAAATTGGCTTCTTATTATCTCCACAAATGTGGAATTACAAACTTTCAGAATTACAATATGCAAAGCCACATGGGCATTCCCTTAAAATATTCTGTAGGACAAATCCTCAAATCAATACCTAGATCTACTACCTAGAATTGCCCTAGACAACACTACAGGCCTTCTTTATATAGGCATTTTCCACTGCTCGAGAAGGTTCTAGAAATTTAGCCCTTAGGGCCGACCAACTTAGAATTATTTTATTTTTCAATTTATTACATCAAAGTCAGCTCAAAATAACTTTTGAAACCTGAACATAAAATTTGAAGGAAAATTATTTTCTGCCATTTTAGGTGGCCCGACTTTCAGAGACCATAAGTCATCACCAGTTGACCTGATTGTATTATAACCCCATTTCAGAAAGACCATGAAGTGCTCTACAGGCTTGACTTGCGCAAGCACCTGTCACCCAAATTTTTGACCTCATCCAAGGCCTCTAAAGCCTTCAAAACTGAGTTCAAAGTTTATGTACCATGCTGCCAATACTGAAAATCTTCAATATCTTTAAAACTAGACTTGATCTAGCCATGAAACTTTACTGGTAGGCTATTATGATTGAGATGAACCTCCACATGTAAAATTAGAACATTTCAAGATCATATGACCAACTTACTAAAAATAGCAGCTCTGCACAAGATAGCCCTTATTGAATACAAAAATAGAAATATTTTTGGGTGATGCAAGATTTCTCTTACACCCAGGATGCTCCTGCATCAATATTGCATGTTAGATTTGGGCGGTAATCACTATGGGTAATTAACTAGTAATTGGTAATTTCATAGACAGTTAGTATTTTATGTTTACCAAGCTACAGATTTAGAATTTGTTTTAAGTAATACATTTTGTAATTGTGATTGTGGATAATTGATTCACCCCCCTCTCAGTGATTCTAACACTAGATTCACGAGCAAATTCTCACAAAATTCATAGAAGGTATGATGAAAAACATGAGGCATCTTGGCCAAGATGTTGACCCAAACATATTGATGCTACCAGGGTATTGTCATCTCCATCATGCAAATCACTTAGAATTTACGTGCCAGGATTGCCAAGACGCGATAGTTCAAGTAGTGAGCCAAATGTCTTGTACATTTGAGCCTAAAAATGAAACCATGACACATTCAAGTGAGGATGTATCTCCTCTTTGTGAGCAACCTCAGAATCCCACAACTAAATATTTTATACAAGAAGAATGGAGCTCTTCTGATGATGGTTGTCTTCCCCCATGTCATGAAGTTTGGTGCGATGCGAAGGCAAAACAAAAGATGAAATGGGTTCCCCTTTCCAAAAGGGAATAATCAGATGAAGAGAATTTGGGGTCCCCAAGTATAGAGGACATATCACCACTTGAAGTCCTTGTTGAACCCCAGGTCAATGTACATCTACCAGAGGTGACTCCAAAGGTCCAAGTCAAATCATCTTCCCATAAGAATCACCCTGTTTGGAAACTTTGGTTCAATGGCTCCAAGTGTAAACAAGGAGGAGCTAGGATTGAGTTGGTCAAACTTCATGGGGGTTCATATTATGCTGCCTATTAGCTATAATTTTACTACACCAACAATGTTTCTGAGTACGAGGCTCTAGTTTGGGGTCTTATCTTGGCACATGAGAAGAAAGTGAAAGCATTAGTTGTTGAGGGTGACTCATAGTTGATAGACTAGTAGATCCAGAGACAATATTCATGTAATGACAAGCAATTGGCCTCCTATTGCAATCATGTCTAGTATCTAATCAAAGATTTTGAAGCCTTTAACATCCAAAGTGTCCCTAGGAGAAAGAATAGTGTTGCTGATGCCTTAGCAGTGTCGGTGAGCTCTTTACAACTGCTGGAAAAATCCAAATTGAAGAAATTCTCTATGGAACTAGTGGATGTACCAGCTATCCCTAACAATATAAAAAACTTCCAGGTATTCCAAGATGATCAATAGATATTAGAATTTATCATGAATGCTAACATCTTTGACAAATAAAACATTAATGAAGAAGAAGATGAAATGGAAGAGTCAGATGACTTGGGGATCTTAAATTTGAAGACCAACTCCATTCCAAAATGGATGGTAGCTCTAGAAAGGATTTGTGATAAAGATGAACATGCTTGAGAAAGAGGAAAAACACCAGTAGTGGGAGGTGATGATTGCAAGCTCTACAACTTGGGTACATAGCTTGAACCCAAAGAAGTCTGTATTGGTAAGGTCGGCACAGTTGAAGAAAAGAAGCAGATGGTCAATCTACTCATTGAGTACAAATATGTCATAGCATGGAGCTATGAAGATTTGAAAACCTATGATCCTAATTTTATCATTCACAACATCCCTTTGAACCCAAATGCTCAGCCTTTCCGCTAAAGACAAAGGCCGATGAACCCTGTGATCGAACCAGTGATCCAAAAGGAGGTACAAAAGTTGCTCGATGCTAAGATTATTTTCCCTATCTGACATTCAACATGGGTATCCAACCTCATCCCTATGAGAAAGAAGAGTGGGGAGGTTTGACTCTATGTATATTTTAAAAATTTGAACAGGTCTTCTCAAAAGGATAATTACCCGTTGCCATCCCTTGACGAAGTATTGCAGGTGGTTAATGGTTCCCAAATGATGTCTTTCCTGGATGGCTATTTCAGGTACAACCAAGTCATGGTAAAGGAAGAAGACCATCTAAAAATAGCCTTCACAACAAAATGGGGAACATTTGCTTATTGTCGTATGCCATTTGGTCTGATTAATGCAGATGCTACTTTCCAACAAGCTATGGATGAGGCGTTCAAAGGCCTGGTCAACAAATGCATTGTCATCTATATCGATGACCTCATAGTTTTCTCTAGGAACCGTATGGACCACATTGAAGACTTACAAAAAGTACTGAAAAGGTGTCGACATTATGGAATCTCACTAAATCCTAAGAAGTGTGTCTTTGGGGTGACCCAAGGCAAACTTCTTGGGCACATCATATCTAAAACATGCATCTCAATTGACCTCGAGAGGGTCGAGGCTATTCTCAAATTGGCTCCCCCGAATAGCAGGAAGGAATTGAAATCATTCTTTGGTAAAATATACTTCATCAAAAATTTCATCAATGGATTTGCAGAGATAGTGCGTCCATTAAATGATATGTTAAAGAAAGATGCTAAGATCGAGTGGAATACTCCAGCTAAAGAAGCCTTCAAGGAAATCAAGACATCCATTTCCACTACCCCAATTCTGGTCAGCCCATATTATCTTCTACTATTTAAGCTTTATTCCTTTGCATCAAAGCACTCATGTGTAGGAATCCTCACACAGAAGAAGGAAGGAGAAGATGAGCGACCGATATATTTCATGAGCTATCCTCTAAAGAACACAAAACTCAAATACCCAAATTTGGACAAACAATATTTTACCTTAGTCAAGGCTATCAAGAAATTCAGACACTACATCCTTTGGAGTAAGGTCATTTCCATTGTTCTGGATCCAATAGTCAAGTCCTTGTTGATGCAAAATGAATTGGGAGAAAGAAGAGGGAAGTGGATGGCTATACTTCAAGAGTTCGACATCGAGATCCAACCAATGAAATTAGTAAGAGGTCAAGGTATTACCTAGATGATGGCACAAACTGAGCAAGGTTTGGTGTGCCAAGTATACACCAATGAAGGAGTAATCATTGATGTCTGGTATCAGGACATTGTTTACTATTTGTTGCAAAATTGTTGCCTGGAAGGTTTGAATAGTTCATAGAGGAGAGCTCTAAAGAATAAAACTAGTTCATACATGTTGAAAAATGGGAAGCTCTACAAGCACAATTATTATGGCCTTTATCTAAGCTATTTGGATTAGACTGAGGCTGAGTAGGTTCTCACAAAATTTCATGATAAATATGGTACTGGGCACAGATCGAAAGAAGCCACGACCTATCAAATACTGAGATCCATCTATTACTAGCCAACTTTGTTCAAAGACACTTGTGAGCACATGCGCTCTTGTCATGTTTTTCAGACCAGTGTCATCCGAGAAAGGCATCTGGCAATGCCCCTACAACCAGTTTATGAGGTACATCCTTTCACCCAATGGGGGATGGATTTTGTAGGGATGATCAACCCTCCATCCTCTATTGGACATAGATACATCTTGATCACAATAGATTACTACACATGTTGGACAGAGGCATAGGTTTTGAAGAATTGTACTACTGAGGTGATAACCAAGTTCCTAGAAGAGTTCATCATCATGAGGTTTGGCATGCCTTTCTTTTTGGTATGTGAAAACACTCCTTATTTATCTTCTACATCTCTCATTCAATGGGCCTTTGAGAACCAGGTAATTCTCAAATTCTTATCCCATTACTATCCGCAAGGGAATGGAGTTGTTGAATCAACCAACAAAAACTTGACCATGGTAATCATACACCTCTTGGATGATAATCCTAGAGATTGGCACACTCGGTTGAAATATGCTCTATGGATGGATCACGTGAGAATCAAGAATGCCTTGGGGACCTCTCCCTACCAGCTAGTCTATGGTCTGCAACCTATTTTTTTGATGAACCTAAAGATACCAATTCTGAGATTCATGGATCAATATGTCGAGGGTGAGGATCGGGTGCAGATTCATCTCATGAACTTACTGGACCTTGAAGAGAAAAGAACCTTGGCCTTAGAACATGTGGCCAAACACCAAGTTTTTGTCAAGCGATGGTTTGACAAAAGAGAAACCATAAAGGCCTTTAGAATCTCTTATTTGGGTCTGATGTGGGACAAAGTGAAAGAAAAACCAAGCAGCCACACCAAATTTCAATGTTTGTGGATAGGCCTTTTCTAGATCGGGGAGATCCTAGGAGAAAATACCTTTTAGATTAGTTCTCTTGATGGAGAATTGGTCCCATTTCCAGTGAATGACTAGTTTCTCAAGCATTACTTTGGGTCTTGACTGGCCTTTTGTATAATATTTTATATTCTTGTACTTTAGAGTCTTTTCTTTTGTTTTCTTGGTGTCTTGTCATCCGCATCTTTTCATTGGGTCTTTGTTTCCAAGGGTAGAAGTTTCTCAAGTTTAGAGATCTGCACTAGGTAGTCCAGGAAAGAGATAAGGGTTTTCCATTGTCAAATTCTTTGATGTAGTTTTATCTTGCAGCGAGCCAGATATAGAGATCAAAAGTGAGACCAACCATCCTTGACACTAACACACATTTAAAAGGGACCTTGGGTCATGAGCCTCTCATGATAGGATTTTGGTTTGATTAAGGAAATGCCCATGGTTGTGAAGGAAGTTGGGAGTCAGAACCCTATCCTAACTGGAACATAGATTAAAAGAAAAGAGAAAGAAAGCAAAAAGGAGGAATGCATAAAGATGAGATTAACAACAAAAATCTTAAAGCCAGGGTAGCATAGTCTAAGCGCTACCATGGTTACAAAAAAGGAAAAAAAAAGAGAAGAAGAAAAAAAGAGCAAAGAAACAATATCTGACAAAAGCCACAAGGAGTATCAATGTAGCAGATATTGAATGAAATCAAAAGCAAATTGTTTAGAACACAATGGTTCAAAAGAGTCAGTTTTAAAGCTGACACATATCGAGTCTAAGAGCCCTCCAAAAGAGTTTAAAACTTCTAAAAAAGCTCATCTGCAGTAGGGGAAGGGTGATTTTAGCAACCTCTACAAGGGCTATAAATGCCTACCTGGTAGTAGAGCAAGGTTAAATTCACTCTCGACTGACTTCGGATTGGTGGGCAGTGATTTGGTGATGATTGGTTGATTATCAATAGAAGCTTACGACGAGGGATTCCTGGAAAATTTGAACACACGTAATCACACACTGGATATAGATGTTATGATGTCCTCAATCTTGATGACAATGAGAAAATCACTCTAACTAAGGATCTGGTGCTTGGCTCACTATAGGACCATATTGTTTAAAGGCTCAATGGTTCCGAGAAACTTGGGTTTTTCCCTTTCTTTTGTTAGGGCTATTTGTTGTGGTCCCACAACCACGCTCCCCTTTTTGCCTCTTGGCTTTAGGCCCCCCCCCTTCTTTTAGCTTGTCCCTAGGATTTTTGTCTATCTATCTCTTAGTTTTTAGTTAGTTTTCCTTAGTTTTCCGGTTGTGTCACACTTTCACACTTTTGGAGGTCCGAAAGTGCAAAAGGTCCAAAGTAGCGAAAGTCTGGAGGAGTGAAAGTCACCTTGCCTTGGCATTCTTAGACCCATGCAGGCTTTAGACTTTCAAATGTCTGAAATGTTTAGAGGTCCGACTCCTCGAAAGGGAGTCAACCTTTCGGCCTTTTGAAGGTTCGATACCCCCGAAAGGCCAAAAGGCCGATTGGCAGGGGGCTGACGTCACCCGTCGATTTGCCTATATAAGGTGTGAACTGGGTTTTTAACTGTCACTTGTTTGTGTTACAGTCTGTCATCTCCAGAGCTCTTCACGCATCTTTTCATCCAACTTTTCACTTCCGCTTCACTTGTTCACCTTCGTTTCAAGGTTGGTCACTCTTTCTCCCTCTCTCCTTCCTTTTGTTTTCATTGTTTTTCGGTCGTTAGTTGGGTTTTTTCTTCATTTTTGTTGGTCTAGGTTAGGGTTTTTAGTTTCTTGTTAGGATTAGGGTTCTTAGTCCATCTGGTCTCACCTTAGAGGTTGTGAGGTTGTCTCCTCTGACCCCCTAGCCTGAGTTTGTGGTCAAACTCACCATCGAACTCATTTTCAAGTCTAACAAACCAAACCCTAGTTTTGGCCACTGAGTTTTGGACCTTCGCGGTCTAAAACTTTTAAACCTCTCCACGGTCTCCAAATCTTCTAAGTGCCCATTTTGGTGTTTTGGTGTTGTCGCACACCGAAACATCTTTACACCCGATTCGCCAAAGCCGAATGACTAAAGATTTAAGAATCTCGAAGAAAAATCTTCTAAGTGCCAGTTTTAGCATTTTGGTGTTGTCGCACATCGAAACTTTCCTTGCTCCAATTTGTCGAAACTGATGTTGGCGACCAAATTTTTACGGGATATATATATATATATATATATATATATATATATATATATATATATATATATATATATATATATATATATATATATATATATATATATATATCTCGTATATATATATATATATATATATCCCATATATATATATATATATATATATATATATCCCATATATATATATATATCCGAGATATATTTATTTATTTATATGTTTGGATTTGTCATCTTTCAATTATGTTTTATTTGTTGTGTTCATCATTTATGATTTGATAATATTTTTGGGCAAGTTTTGAGACTGTGACATGCTGGAGGTGTCGATCTGATTCTGATGGTTTCATGTCCGATATATATATAGATATATGTATATATATATATATATAGATATATATATATATATATATATATATATATATATATATATATATATATATATATATATATATATATATATATATATATATATATATATATATATATATATATATATATATATATATATATATATATATACTATATATATATATAATATATATATATATATATACTAGATATATATATATATAGTATATATCAGATATATATATATATATATATCAGATATATATATATATCGGATATATATATATATCGGATATATATATATATATATTATATCTGGGGATATATATATCCTATATATATATATATATATCCCCGGATATATATATATATATATATATATATATATCCGGGGATATATATATATATATCCTATATATCTGATATATATATATATATATAGGATATACATATATATATATATATATATATATATATATATATATATATAGATATATATATATATATATATATATATATATATATATATATTATATATATATATATATATATATATATATATATATATATATATATATATATATGGGATATATATACATATATACGGGATATATAAACGATGAAGCGGAGAGGAGAGTAGAGCAAAGGTTGGTTCAAGCGGGAGGAGAGATTTCCCTCTCAGGGCTTCGGCTGGAGATAAAATCCACGCAATTGTAACTAGTTGGGAGAATCATGTGGATCATTTTAGGAAGGAATCCAAGAAGAATGACAAAACAATGGAGATTGATATTCCGGATGAGATTGCAAAGGATGTAGTGATTTGGGAAAAAATGACAGTTATTGCTAGATTTGTTGGAGATCATTTGCGAAGGGAAGAAATCAGGGACTGACTAAAGGCAAACTGGAGCAGAGACATTGTTATTAAGTTTATTCTCAAATGCTTCTTTATTGTTAACGTGAGAAGATCCTAAATAAACAGAACTGGTATAAGGGATTGCTACATCTGTATCTTCAACCTTGGCAACAAAATTCTGATCCTACACCCTTAGAAGTATATCAAACCCCTATTTGGATCAGATTGTATAACCTATCGTTAGACTACTGGGGAGACACTAGTTTGGAATGCATTGGTAGATCATTGGGTACTCTTTTAGAAGTGGATGAATTAATTGTGGAAAATGATTCATATCTCTATGCCAGAATGAGAATTATGGCGGTACAAATAGTTCCAAATTTCATCCTTTTAAAAAGAGGAAATTTCTCTTGGAGACAACAAATAGAGGTTGAAACTTCAACTCTAGTCTGTGACAGATGTGGATTAAAATCTCACTCGATTGAGAATTGCAAGGTTTTTGTTTAGCTTGCTAAAAAATGGGTTCCAAAACCCAATCCTCAGAAAATGGTTACGACAACCGTTACACCTGTAAGTAAGGCTTCATTGAAGACCCCTTCAGTGTCACTGGAAGAAGGTGAGTGCTCTGCTCATAAGAATCAAGGAGTGATTTACTCATCGGAGATAGTTCCTCATCACGGCTAGGCTCATTCGGATTCAGATATTGAATATGACAGAGTTTCCATGGAGGACTACCTTTTGGGTGATGCCTTGGACATAGTAGAGCCAAGATTAATTAGCCAATCTGCTAATGTGTTGTTAGGCAAAGCCAAAGGGGGCAGGGGTAGGTGATCCAACAAACAATTGAGGGAAGACAAGGCCAAGGAGAAATGGATCATTAGCATAGTAGATTTTATGAAGAAGGCCAAGGGAGGCTTCTCCCTTGGTAAGTCATGAGGATCATTTCATGGAACGTTAGGGGTCTCTCTGCGCCTGACAAAAAATGCTTGATTAAACAAGCATTTATCAAAATGGATAGTGACATTATTCTGCTTCAAGAGACTAAATTAAATCTTGACAAAACTTTAAAGTTTCTTCATTCATGCAATTCTTTCGAAGGTTTTTTTCAACCAGCCAAAGGCTCGACAGGCGGTCTGAGTCTTATGTGGAATCCATGTAAGATTAAGATGCAGGAACTAGATAGATAAGAAAATTGGATTTTTGGCAGAGTTATCAGTTTAGTAGATAATCTTTATTTTTACCTCATCAATATTTATGGCCCGATTAAAACTGAGGCTAAAACCTAACTATGGGTAGAAGTATCGAGCAAGATTGATAATCTGATGGATGATAAGTTGATTATAGTAGGAGATTTTAATGCTCTTCTAGACTTGGATGAAAAATTGGGTGGTCTTAGGATGTCAAATCAAGTTATGGAAGACTTTAAGGATTTTGTAACTCACCATCAATTCACCATCAATTATTTGATGTGGTTCCTTTGAATGGCAGATTCACTTGGACTAATAGGCGCACTAATTTTGCCAGGATATCTGAAAGATTGGATAGATTTTTGGTGTCTCCTTCTTGGCTACACTCGTCCTTCAACTTGGACTTTAACATTCTTCCCATTTCTTTATCAGATCATTTTCTAGTGCAATTGTGCTTCATGGTTGATCACATAGGATTTAGAGGTAGCTTCATATTTCAGAATATGTGGTGGAGAGACCAAGATTTTTTGCCCAAGGTGGAAGGTTGGTGGAAAGAAACTAACATTTTCAAGGGTACTTTGAGCTTCACGTTTATCAGAAGACTTAAACAGGTTAAAGCTAAAATCAAAGAATGGAATATCAACACATTCAAAATTATTTTTCAAGAAAAACTCAGGGTAGAATCTAAACTGGAGGATCTGAATCATATTGTCATTATTGCTGATATGTCTAATGTAGAATTTGAAAAGGAGAAATTACTCAAGAGTGAACTGGCAAAACTTTTTCTTAGGGAAGAAATTTATTGGAGAGATAAGTCTAGGGAACTATGGATCCGGGAAGGGGATTCAAATACTAAATTTTTTCATGCTTCAGTAAAATCCAGAAGAGTCAATAATAGAATCAATCGCATACAAAATGAGCAGGGGAGATGGTTTGACACATCCTCGGAGATAGCACAAATAGTAGTCAGTCATTTTCAAGGCCTTCTAGGAGCAGCTTCTGCCCCGGATCTTCAAACTCCCTCGACCACTTTAGAAGCAATAGACAGAGTCATCATGAAGGAAAATAATTTCAGGCTTATGCAACCATTTTCTCTACAAGAAATCAAGAAGGCCACTTTCGATAATCCCCCTTTCAAAGCGGCGGGTCCTGATGGTTTTCCATCTGAATTCTTTCAAAAATGTTGGGAGTTTATGGGATTGGACATTCTTAATGTGGTGGAATCTTTTAGAAATAAAGGGCAGTTTGTTAAGGAATTGAACAACACAGTTATAGCTTTGATTCCTAAAAAATAAGATTGCTCATCTATGGATGACTTTCATCCTATCTCCCTCCGCAATGCTCTTTACAAAATTTTGTCTAAAGCCATAGTGAATAGACTCAAGCTAATCCTAGACAGGATAATTTTGGTTGAGCGACATGGTGAAATTGTGGATAACATTCTTCTCATGGGTGAGTTGATTCATAGCCTTCATACAACTAAGAAAAGAGGTATGATTGTCAAACTTGATCTAAGAAAAACATATGATAGAGTAAGATGGTCATTTCTTTGGGCGGTTCTTTCTAGATTCAGTTTTGACCAAAATTGGATCAAATGTATATCCTTTTGTATGTCTTTTGTTCACTTCTCCATATTTGTGAATGGAGTTGTTTGTGGTTTCTTTCAAGCTACTAATGGGTTAAGACAAGACGATCCCCTATCTCCATTTTTATTTGTATTGATGACAAAAGTGCTAGGTAGATTCATCAGAAAACATACTTCTCTTGGCACATGGAAAGGGATTTTTGTTCATAATAGGTTGGAGCCTTTTTCACACTCTCAATTTGCGGATGACACTATACTATTCAGGGAGGCCACCATCCAGGAGGTAGAGATCATCAAGGAGGTGTTGGACACATATGAGAGAGATTTGGGCCAAAGCATGAACAAATTCAAATTGGGGGTTTTCTTTCTAAACATTTCCCGTAGAAATAGAGCTGTTATTTCAGCAATTCTGGGTTTCGAGCAAGGCACTTTCCTGATCACATATCTAGGGATTTCCCTATATGCAGAGCGTGTGGATTATAGCTTTTGGGAGGAGATCATTAAAAAATGTCAAGGTAAGACTTCCTCATGGAAAAACAAATGGCTTACTCAAGCATGAAGGATTCTTATGGTTAAATCTGTATTATTAGCCATTCCAGTTTACTATCTGTTAGTATATAAACTTCCGAATAGAGCATCTAATGGATTGGATAGTATTTTTTAAAAATTCCTTTGGAAAGGGTCTAAAGATGAGAAAAAGATTCCTCTCATCAGTTGGGGCACAACCTGTTTAGCGAAAGAAGATGGTGGTGCTAGTTTGCATCAAATGAATCTCCAAAACAAGGCCTTGGGTGCCAAATTGGTTTGGAAAATATATAAATCTCCAGAGAAGTCGTGGTGTCAGATCATGGTGGCAAAGTATTTAGATTCATGGGCACTAGATAGAATTCTAATAGTTGCTAACACTCCCAAAGGTTCACACTTTTGGAAACACATATGGGAAAGTCAGAGGATTATCACAGAACATATTACCTGGGTGATCAATGATGGGTGTAAGGTGAAATTTTGGAGGGATTCCTAGAACAGGGAGCCACCAATTGAATCTTTCTTTACAGATAAAGATTGGGTTAATCAAATGTAAGCTTTGGTGGGTCTATGGGTGGCAAACTATATGGAAAATGAGTCCATGTCTTCATTGCAAGTCAAATGGAGGATTTTGGAATCAGCTTCTTCGGAGAATCTTAATACCCTACAAATATTACCATCAAACAGAATTATTCTCCACTCCATGAAAGAAGACTCGATTATTTGGTCTGCATCTAAGTTAGGAGATTACAAGGTGCATCTTGGGTATGAATTGCTAAGGCAAAGACAATCTGATTCTATATGGACATCAAAACTTTACTGGGGTAAAGGGCCGCCACCCAAGGTAGGAGCCTTTCTTTGGGTTGTCCTGTACGAGAGGATTCTCACAAGTAACAGGTTGAAGTCTATTGGCATTGCAGGACCACATTGGTGTATTCTTTGTAAGAAATATGATGAATTAGTTGATCACTTGTTACTGTGTCCATTTGCTAGCACATGTTGGGAATGGCTGCATGAGAAGTTGCAAACTCCTTTAGTCAGAAACCTTACATTTTTGGATTTTCTCTCAGCGTGGCCATCAGATAGAACTAAATCTAAATGGGGATTAATGTGGATAGTTTGTCCATCTTTGTTGGTGTGGCACATTTGGAAAGAGCGGAATAGGAGGATTTTTAGATAAGAAAGTATGGAAGTTAATCAGGTTATTCAAATGATAGAAGCAATTATCAAGGAGGTGATTATATCTAGAATGACAGATCATCTATATCGATTCCATTCGTGATGGGACTCAGCTATGGAAAGCAAGTGGGAACTCAAATAGTTTGGGGATCATAGGATCAAAAAGCAGAGAGGTCATAGGAGAGATACGGTTTGGCAGGCTCCGCCATCTGGATGGAAAAAATTAAACTTTGACGACATGAGCAGAGGGAATCCTGGGAAAAGTGGAGCTGGAGCTATCATTAGAGACGATCAAGGAAATTTGATACAAGGCATCGCAAGGTATGTAGGGACTGGTTCCAATAACATGGTAGAGATTTTAGCATTGGAGGTAGAGCTTAAGTGGTGTAAGAATCAAGGAATTGACAAGTTGGTTATTGAAGGGGATTCGCAAGTTGTTTTGAACAGGGTAACCAAAGAAAATTTCACCAATTGGAAGCTATCAACTTGGCTTCCTAAGATAGCAGAGGCTCTCTATTCACTGGTTGATTTTTGCATTCAACACATTTTTAGGGAAGGAAATAGAGCCACAAATTTTTTGGCCAATATGGGTGTCGATTCGGGTTCAAAAAGAATGTTCGGCCAGCAAGACCTCATTCCAAAGGAGCTACAGGATGTCTTATCAGTTAATAAAGTCTCACTTCTGAGAATTGGCATCAGGTTATGCAGAGTTTATTGATGGCGTGGCAAAAGATATGTGGATCTTCCAGTACATGGTTAGGCCAGGATTCTTTTTGCCATAGTACTTCGTATCCATCTCTGAGATTTCCTCAAGAGTGGAAAGTAGACTTAACTTTGTCTAGATCATTATAAAACTTGGGGTATGCCTCTTAAGCACTACAAAGATGGCGTTCATGGGTATTATCCGCAAGTGCAGTCAGGAGGAACCATTGGTGGAGATGTCAAAAGTGCAGATTAGCTGAATCTTCAAGCATGCGAATGAACAAGAATAAGCGATAATGGTGGTCTTGTTGGGAGGAGACTATTGGACAGGAGGCTATGTACACGACAAGAAACTCATCTATGACATGTTTTAGCCTATTCTCCAAGTTCTGGGACACTTGGTGTATGCTAATGGTATGATTCATAGAATGATCACTGAGGAGCTATATTATGATGTCTCTGGTGCCTTGGATCTGTTAAATTTCAGCGGGTCCAGTGGTGGATTGCTGAGCCTTTTATGTTTGAAAGTCGAGGGAAAGAAGACTTTGATGAAGAAGGTTTGGGCTTTATTCAAAACATGCATTGTGAAGGATTTCAACATGATCAAATTCGAAGCATTCTACAAAACCAATGATTCACTTTTTCTAGAAGATTTAGTAGCTAGGTTGATTGTCATTGGTAACGGTATAAGGTATTTGTATAACTGAATCGGGTTGAATAGCCACTTTGACATTTTGTTTTGTTCTGTAAAAGCAGCTATTCTTTTTTATCGTATGTATGTAAGTTCTTTTTTAAAAAAATATAAAAAGTACTGCCCCCTAGACAGAGCTTTTATATATATATATATATATATATGGGGATATATATTTACGGAGATATATATATGTATGTATATATATATATATATATATATATATATATATATATATATATATATATATATATATATATGTATGTATATGTATATGTATATATATATACAAGGATATATATATATATACATATATATATGTGATATATACATTCTTATATATATATATATATATATATATATATATATATATATATATATATATATATATATATATGTACACACTAAAATGGTGCACTTCTATGAACCATTACATGCAAGGTTGCTTAAGAATGAGGCCTCACAAAGCGGCTCATAGCTCTCTATGCATGGAGTTGCAAGATTGAAAATTGCTCTCAGCTAGAGCTATGAACTCATGACCTTGCTAGTCAACGACACAATGAGAGATTCAAGTGAAGATAAGGGCAACAATGCTAATATCTCCAAGAATCAAATATGCAATGCAATGCAAATCTAAATGAGAATGCAATCTAAGCTATGAAAAGAAAGTACAATGCAACTAATCTATGAAAGGAAATAGCAAGTGTTACAATACCTCCTATTTAGACTATGTGAGCTTATTCTATTGCATAAAAGGAAATCTATACTATGAATGCCATGATTATGCAACTAAAAAAGCAAGTATGCAACTAAATAATGAAATGAAGCAAGTCTTCAATGTCTTCAAAAGCTCCAAATGTACCTATAAAACTTGCAGCATAACATTAGCATAAAAGAGATGGATATAAATAAAGGAGAGAGCTCTCCTTTTATAAGAAATGCAAAGGAATGGACCATGGAGATTAAGAGGCAAAAGTCTTAATCAGGGTGGAGGTTGAAAGAGGAGCAATCCATGTGCACAAGTATCCTTCAATGAGAGTGAAGTGTTGACTTTTGAGCCTCATGTGAGTCAAAAAGTGCTTTTCTCTTTTTATAAAATAGGAATAGTGCTTTATTTGTGCAACATAGGATAAGAAGAAAGGTGGGGCTTTTTATTTAATCAAAAGGGGAGGAAATATTCCTTTTAATTAAATAGAGACTTAGGATAAATGGTTATCCCAAGGATAAAAATCCAATATATGATCGAAATTAAGACTTGATCAAGAGATTGATATTGTTGAAAATATTGATTGTTGATAAAATTGATTCAGGATAAATAAATCGAATAAATGGGGCCCAAAGTCTAGGCGACCATTTTAGGGTGCATACATTTGGCCCTCTTTGACTAATCCATGATCGATTTAGGAACACATGCAGTCAAAGAAGAATTGAAATGTGAGATTGATTTGGGATCACAAAACAACTCAGATGTGAGGTCGATTTGGGATCACACCCAGACAAACATAGACAAAGGCCTTTGAACATGAGGTCGATTTGGGATCACATTCAAAGTAAGAGATAAGAATCTCAAATTTGAGCAAAAGCTCACAAAAGATGTCTGAATCAAGAAAATCAAGAGAATCAGGGATGAGAATCCCATAGGTATTGCCCCCTCAGAGTCAAAATTGAAATCAGATAGAGGAGAATAGAAAATTGATAAAAGATTTGATCAAATCGAAATGAAATCATAATCAAAGATAAAGGTCAATAGGTTAACCATAAAAACATGCCACAGCTTGACTGAGAAAGATGCAGTCAAACATGAGAAAGGAGGGAAGGAAATGAAGATGAATGAAAGACTAGAAGTTTGGAAGACATGGAAATGAAGAAATGACGATGCCCCAACAAAGATCGAAGGATTAGGCCTCAAAAGATTTAGCCAACTGCGCAGAAGAAGGGAAGATTTTGAAATGTGATTTTGACTATCAAGATGACCTTGAATTTTGATTTTGAGTTTGAAAATGGATCCAGGACGTCGAAATTAGCTAGGGGTGCAATTTTCACGCAATTTTGAGGTGTTTTGAAAATGAGGTCAAAAGGTCAAAATGCTATAAAAGAGGTCAAAATGTCATTTTCAAAATCATTTGACTTTGAGTGATTTCAGAATCTTGAGAGCTTTAGAGAGAGAAAATGGCCCAGCAAGTAGGAGTTTCCATCCACAGGCATCGATTCAAGCGCGTCCGGTTGCACAACCGGCCACCACACTATCCTGCCTCGGTATGTTTTCGAAAAACTCAAGCTTTTTGAGTCATTTTTCACATTTAATACCTTTTTAGCACGTTTTTCAAATTTTTAAAATTTCAAATTTTTTGAGTTGAGCGAAATATCGCGCGATACTTTAGAAGTATCGCGCCCTTTGGGGAGAAGTGTCACGCGATACTTCGCGGGTCCCCAAAGTATCGCGCGACCATAGGCACCAGTATCGCACGATACTGGGTGAAATATCGCATGATACCGGGTGAAGTATCGCGCGGCCTAAGGTATATCGCCCTGCTATAGGGAGAAGTATCGCGTGATACTTCTCCAAAAAAATATTATCGCTCAAGTTAGAAATTTGATATTTGACGCATTTTTTAGCAAAAATGACATGGGTCCAGACAATGTTACATTTTAGAGATGTTTTATACTAATTTTTAGACATCCATCATGATATGTGCTAACAAATGGCTTAGTTTTTTGGCCTGCAGGAGGTCTTTCCGGCGCTGATCATCAGAGCACCGAAGGTGACTAGGTTGCGGTGTGTCCGAGATCTGGATGATCCAGGTAATGCTGATATCAGGGCCATGGGATTCTAGTATTTATTAAGATATCCTTACATTAGAGCTGACCATGGGTTGTTGACTGCTCTTGTCGAGACATGGCATAGTGAGCACAACACCTTCCACCTGCCTATCGGAGAGGCATCCATTACTCTGGAGGATGTCTACAGGATCCTACGAGTGCCATGCCATGGTGAGCCTATGAGTATAATCATGTTTTGAGATACAATAAAAAATGTAATATTTCTATATGATGAAAACTGACATGATTTGTTGGTTGGCACAAGTGTACTATGATTAGGATGCCACTAAGGGGCGCCGATTAATCCAGGAGATGTTTCATGATGTTACAATTCTGGACAGGCATGTCAGTTGGGAGAGGCTGATAGATGACTTTGGTAGAGATTATCCAGTGCCATGCATAGTGGCGTCTATCATTTCACAGATCCTAATGACTGACCGCAGTCAGAAGGGTTTCCCGCTTGGATGGGCTAGATTACTGGTGGATTTGGTAGGCAGGCCTCGTCGGATGGCAAAGGGTCCTGTCATATTGGTAGAGATGTATCACGAGCTACATGAGATCATATATAGGGACGGTCGGACTTGGGCTTGCGATGCCATCCTAGCACAGGTGTGGGCTTGGGAGCACATCGCTGTGGTGCACCCCAGAGTTCAATCGAGGGAGAGGAGGTACCCCTTTATATACAGGTACCTAAGATTCATATCACATGCCCATACTAGGGATGTGACATATTATAGGAGGATCCTAGATGAGATAGCCTCTTTCACATGGAGGCCATACAGGGAGGTGGAGGTCTGGGGAGATGCAGTCGATGAGCTGAGCTATATGATGTGCACTCGGCCACTAGTAGGTCAATATGCTGAGATAGTGGAGAGATTTTGTATCACTCGGGTGTGGCGACAATTTGGAAGGCAACAGCGAGTCTCAACAGAGACTACTACATATGCCAGGGCTAGGGATAAGGAGGGTCATGGGTGGCTACCCATGTTAGACTATCAGCAGGCTATCGCAGAGACAACGAGTATTAGGAGTGAGCCCTGGGAGTATTTCCTAGATGTGGTAGATGCGGGGGCCAATGTAGCATACAGGGCAGAGTGGTGGAGGGTGCCATTCCCACAGTTTATGATACCAGATGCACAGGTGCCAGCACAGGGAGGAGACGGAGGAGATGACAGGGGGACGAAGGAGATGGAGGGGATGGAGGGGATGGAGGAGATGGCAGGAGGGGGAGAGGGAGGAGGATGGAGATAGGAGAGGGATCAGGTGGCCGAAAATGATCACGGGGACAGAGATTGGTGATGCCTGAGGATGAGGTGAGACCAACTTGCCGGCAGGCAGAGGCACGGCAGGACCAGCCTGTGGGTGGAGATGATCTGAGAGTGAGGATACAGGCTCTCGAGGCTGAGATGCAGTAGCTCTAGATTACTATAGCAATGAGAGACCAGCAGTTACTAGATCTGAGAGTGGAGCGAGATCAGTAGATAGCCGATCTTAGGGCAGAGATAGCACGCTGTGAGGCGATGGCACAGGCAAATGCGCAAGAGATTCGACGGGAGTCAGCGAGAGTAGCATATTATCATAGACTCTATCTTCAGGCCGTTCCAGAGGGTGAGAGAGCACCGTCATATTCTCAGAGGGCAGGGGTATCAGATGCAGTACTTGATAGGAGAGCCATGCCTCCTCCACCACCACGAGCTCCTCACGAGGGTGGTAGCGAGTCCTAGGGTTAGGTCTTGGGTTGATAGATGTTTAGACATATCTTGAGACATTGATCCAGATTATGGGATCCCATATTGTATATTGTATCATGACATTGATGTATATATGAGATTACTAGATGTTTGATTGTATCATGTGTTTATGTCTCTCTTGTGATGGATGTATCAGTTTATGTATATTGTCTTGTCATTTTGCTCAAAAATGCTTATGTACATGCTTATGTGTGTTCTCTCTCACAGATGTATGTTTAATTCTCATGTGTATGATATAGACTCATGTTTCTGGAAATGATAGTTGTGATATAGATATGATGATATGATTAACCCCTTGTGATGAACAGGAACGGGTGCGAGATGAAAAAGATAAGGAGTGAAAGACATGATCAAGAAGAAGGAAAGGTGAGCGCAGTCGACTGACAGGTCCACGTAAGATGAAAAGGAGAGCTCTCTCCATATGCAAAAAATGCAAAACTAGACTATCATGACCCTAAAAATGCAAGCTACTATGACAGTGGTTGACTTGCAAGGTCACAACGCTTATAGACATCTAATTATCATCATCGAGCATTATTGGTAGCGTCATAAGATCATACAATGCACACTAGCATAACTATGTGGATATGAATATGATCTTTATCAGATAGAAATGTGAAAATCTCACTTAGGCATCAAAGACATATAGGTCAAGATGACTAGTGCAGTGAGATTACCTAAGTTTGATATGGCAAGATTATGTTTGTGTCAAGACACATGAAAGTCAAGATAACTATAAGCATGCACTCGCAAAACAGTCAAGGATAATACCTTGTCAATCCATAGTGTCAAGTAAGACCAGCATAAATGCTCATGACAGTTAGGACCAACAAAATATACCCACAAGTAGATAAAGAAAGAAAACATGTTCTCATACCCTCAGTCTTCTAGCTATGCATCATCAAAAACTTCTCAGGGAGAGACCACTCATCAAAGAAATCCTCATAGACAGCACACAAAGAAAATAAAGTCAACATATCTCAACGAGTTGATTGTTTAAGTGTGTGTGTGTTGGTCATATAGTCAAACTCTGGTTATCACATCTGCAAATGAGAAATATTGCATCATACTTAGACTATTGGGAAAGACATCTGATAAGTGTTAAGAAACACTCGACACAAGGGTAGTGTTGAAAAACACTGTTTGGGGTGGTGTTGAAAAACACCTGTTATGGAATGCCCCAAGAGAAAAATGCACCTAAAAGACCTATGCTAATAGTTATGCCCCTTAGACAAAGACAAAGACCAATTCCAGACCAAGGCAAATAAGGTCAATGCATGATGGAAAGTGGCTAAGTGTCGAGGACACATGCTAACAAATAGGGGTGCAAAGGCCTCACCAAGTAGCACCTATTTCCAGGTTTTCACCACTTGGAATCTTTTTTCATTTTTTAGATTTTTGCTACCAAGGCGCCTGTTTCCAGGTTTTCACCAAGGCACTTTTTCTATTTTTTTGGAATTTTTGAACTGTTGATTTTTTTGTATTTTTTCAGGACTGTGTATGCTTTTTAAGATTTTTTCAGCATCATATATCAATTTTTTGGGTATTTTTTTCAGGATCAATAAATATGTACAAAGGATGCCCCCAGATAGAAACGGGCATCAAGGATAGAACTTCTTGAGGTGCATAATGTTGATGGGATCAGGGAGCTGTTCTCCATCTGGATCTAATAGTAAATATGCACCTGTACCAAAAGCAGCTGTGATGACATATGGTCCAAGCCAGTTAGGTTCAAACTTGCCCTTTTGTTCTCTGTTCTGTTGGTTCTTAGGGTTCTCTCACAAAACAAGATCACCTATTTGAAATTCTCTAGGGCGAACCTTCTTGTTGAATGCCTTGGACATACGCTTCTGATACACTCTCATATGATCAAAGGAAGCCTTACGCTTCTCATCTAGAAGTTCTAGTTCCTGTAACCTCATGGCGCGGTAATCCTCATCTGTAATCAAACCTTTGAGTGAGACTCTAAGTGATGGTATCTCGACTTCTAAAGGCAATACCGCTTTAGCGCCATAGGTAAGAGAAAAAGGAGTGGCTCCTGTAGATGTGCGAATGCTTGTTCTGTAAGCCCATAGTGCTGGGTTGATTTGCAAGTGCCAATCTCTACCATTCTTGTGCACTGTCCTATGAAGAATTTTAAGAATGGTTTTATTAGAGGCTTCTGCCTGTCTGTTTCCCTGTGGAAAATAGATGGAGGACCAATGTTGCTTGATTTTAAACTTTTTGCATAAATGCTTGAGGTCCTTATTCTTGAATTGACCTCTGTTATCAGTGATAATCTCACAAGGCACTCCAAATCGGCAAATAATATGATTCAAGATGAACAAAGAGATAGTCTTCCCTGAAGCAACAGAAAGTGGCACAGCTTCCACCCATTTTGTGAAGTAGTCAGTGGCAGTAATAATGAACTTATTTCCACCTGACGAGTTGGGATGAATCTGCCCAACCAGATCAAAGGCCCAGCGCTGAAATGGCCAATGAGAAATAGAAGGGATCAGCTCCCTACCTGGAGCATGAATCAGGTTTCCATATTTCTGACATTTTTCACATGACTTAGCAAAGGCTACTGCATCTATCTGCATTGTGAGCCAATAATATCCCACCCTAAGCAACCTTTGGGCCATGGCAAGACCATTAGAATGTCCACCACAAATGCCCTCGTGGATGTCAACTAACGCTTGGTTGGATTCCTCCTTTTCCAAGCACCTAAGGAGTGTCCCATCTAAACCCCTCCTATATAAATCACCAGAGATAAGGGTGTGGTGAGAGGCATTACGGATGAGGTTTCAACATTCAGAATGGTTGAATGTGTCAGGGATGATGCCATCACGAAGATATGAATAGATAGCACCATATCGGGAAGACTCGTGTGTGACAATGGTACAAATGACATGGCTTTCAGATGAGTCAAAGATAGGATGGTGTAGCTCTTCCACCAGGAATTCAAATTTGGATTCATGTGTCTCCAACTGAAGAAGTGAAGCTAATGTGGCCATGGCATCTGTAGCTTTGTTCTTTGTCCTAGGGATCTGTTGAAACGTCACAAAGGTAAAGTAACATTTCAATGAGTCAACCATCTTTTTGTAGGGTATCAATTTATCATCCTTGGTTTGATACTCCTCATTGACTTGGTTGATGATTAAATGGGAATCCCCAAAGACATGTAACTCTGTGATGTTCCATTCTATAGCCATTCTCAAGCCATTGGTTAAAGCTTCATATTCTGCAATATTATTCGTGCATGGGAATAAAATTTTGTAAGACTTTGGAATATTGTACCCATGTGGAGAGACAAATAATACTCCAGCACCTAATCCATTTTGCATGCGGGAACCATCAAAGAACATTTTCCAAGTGCGAGTAGTCATATACAAGATGTGTTCATCTAAGAATTCCACTTGAACAGGCATACTATCCGGAATTGGGAAATCAGCTAGTTGGTTAGCAATAGCTTGCCCTTTTATGGCCTTCCTTCCAACGTACTCTATGTCAAATTCAGTTAAGACCATCATCCATTTAGCAAGTCTACCCATGAGGGCAGCATTACTAAGCAAGCACTTAAGAGGATCAATTTTTGCAACCAAATGTATGGTATGAGCAAGCATATAGTGTCACAACTTTTGAGAAGCAAACACCACTGCAAGACAAGACTTCTCAATGTTATTGTAATTGATCTCATAGGAGACTAGAGTACGGCTGATATAGTATATGACATGTTCTTTCCCAGTATCATCTAATTGAGCCAACAATGCCCCCAAGGAAGACTCTATTGCTGAAATGTATAGAATCAAAGGCTTCCCTGGAATAGGAGGCATCAGAACTAGAGGATTAGCCAAATACTATTTTATTTGATCAAGGCTCTTTTGGCATTCCTCATTCCATACGCAAGAAGCACCCTTATGCAGTGTCTTATTAAAGGGTTGTGCTCTATCTGCCAGCTATGAGATAAACCTCCTAATTGACTGGAGTCATCCCTGAAGACTTCTCATCTGACTAATGTTTCTTGGAGGTGGCATATCTAAAATTGCTTGGACCTTTTCAGGATCAACCTCTATTCCTTTTGCTGATATTATAAATCCTAAAAGTTTGCCTGAGGTGACACCAAATGCGCACTTCTTTGGATTCAATCTGAGTTGAAATTGTTCCATGCGATCTAGAATTACTTCCAGATCATCAAGATGTGTGTCCCATTTTCTTGATTTTGCCAAGGTATCATCCACATAATCTTCCATGTTTTTGTGCATCATATCATGAAAGATAGTGGTCATAGCTCTTTGGTAGGTTGCTCCTGCATTTTTTAATCCAAATGGCATGACGTTCCAGCAATAGGTTCCCCATGCACATGTGAATGCTATTTTCTCTTGGTCTTCGGGAGCTATTTTAATTTGATTATATCCTGTGAAACCATCCATTAGAGAGTATATGTCATAGCCCACTGTCATGTCCACTATCATGTCAATGTTTGGAAGTGGAAAATCATCCTTTGGGCATGCTTTGTTTAAATCTCTAAAATCTGTGCATACACGAATGGACCCATCATGTTTGGAAACTGGTACTATGTTTGAGATCCATTCTGCATAATCGATGGCTCTGATGAATCCAGCTCTCAAAAGTTTTTCTAATTCCACTTTGACAAGGAGAGCTACATGTGGATGCATTTTTTTGAGTCTTTATTTCACTGGTTTGACTCCTGGAGCTATGGATAAGTGATGCATTATAAGATTTGTATCAAGCCCTGGCATGTCTGAATAGGTCCATGCAAAATTAATTTTCTTCTTTTGTAAGAATTGTATATATGCCTTGGTCTCTTCTTCTGATAAAGACTGAGCAAGATAAACTATTTGAGGAGTTTCTTCTGTGTTCAAATTGACTGGTTTTTTTGGCTCAATCAATACTGATGATCTATCCTGGAAATAACTCGGCAAGTTATTAAGTACCCCATCCTTAGGCGCCTCAAAGAGGTTTTCACCCTTAGATACGTCATCTCTTTTTACTATTTTTGGTTCTGATACCGCCACAAAGTGGTTTTCACCATCAGACCTATTTTTCTTTCTTTCTTTCTCTTTTAATTTTAGACTGAGGTACTTAATATCAAGCTCCGTCATACTTATTGTTGGTTCACTGGTGGAAGAAGCCACGGGTTCAAGAGAATTTAGATAGCAGGAAATTTCGTAATCATTCTAAAAAGTGAGGAATATAGGCTCTTGATGGTGCTGAGACCAATCAATTAGGTCATAGTGAACAAGGGGTAGGTCAATGACTAGTTCAATGTTATTTATGTGAAAGGAGTTATCTCTGGTGACCATACAATTGGGATTCATCAAGTCTTCTCCTAAGATACCTGAATTAGGACTCATCCTACCAAATGAAGCGTCATCCACTAAGGCAATTTGAGGAGTACAATCCTCTAGTCCTACACTAAGCTCGTTAGCCGCATCGGGTTGGGTACTATAAGCATGGACAACATCCATGTCCAAATTAACTGTTGCATCTGAAAGTGAGTCCCATTCATAGTCATGGGAGTCTGTGTCTAAATCATCATTTGGGCCTCGTGATGTAGAAGCCTCAAGGTTAGGAAGGGTTTCCCCTTCTTTAGTGCTAGCATTGGTACTATCCGTCATAGCAACACTTTCCATTATCGATCTAGCAGTCATATAGTCACTATCCGTCGCAGCTGGGATAGTAGGACTGTCAAGTATCAAATCTTTTAAATCTCCCCAAAGGAGATTTTTTGAAGGCACCCAATCATCAGACATGTCGTGTTGATTAGAAAGATCAGGTGTGTAGTCTAAATCACTGTCACTGTCTGTCGCAACTAGGACAGGGACACCTTTCTTCTTCTTATTTTTAAAACCTAAGCCAACTGTTGACTTATTCTTTCGTCCAAAGAGGGCATGGTCAAGAGGCTCAGCTTTAGCATCCAACCTATGGCTAAGGGGACCATATCTTGGATAACCCATATTCTTAACCAGTGTATACCCTCTCCCATAAGCTTTAGGTGAAGGAGCAAAGTTCTCATTGTGTTGGTATTTTTCCTCATGATAGATCCAGTCCCTTACGGCAACTTCCTCTTTCTCGTCCTGAATAGGAACTGAAGACTCAACAAATTTTCCAAATAATGTCATTGCTGATGATGAAGGTTTCATATTTGGTGATGGTCTCCCATAAGACCTAGGAGAGATTGGCATTTTTGTACAAGAATCAATTTTATAATCTCCCATCCCAAGATCTAAGGTTTTAAACTTCTGCTTGCATTGTTCAAGTGAACTACTAGGACTGTCAGCTTCCCTATTCAAAGGTACTTGTGATCCAGCAGAAATGTTATTAACTGACAAAGCACTATCTCCAGGTATGCAAATTTCTACACCATTATGGGGAAACTTAACACACTGGTGACACGTTGATGGGACTGCTTGCATTTCGTGAATCCATGGCCTACCTAGCAAAATGTTGTAGGCTAAAGGTCCAACATCAACAATTTGAAATAAGATATCTTTTTCTACTGGACCAATGTGAATAGGTAAAACGACCAATCCCTTAGAACTTCTTTCTGCTTCATCATATGCCTTGATTGTGATCTTTTTCCTTGTGTCAATGACATTCTCAGAATATCCTAGAGCATTCAACAAACTCATGGTAAAAATATTGAGCCCCGCACCCCCATCTATCAGTACACGCCTGACATGGGTTTTATGAATCATGACTTCGATGTGTAAGGCCAACTTATGCGGGTGACTGATGGATTTGTTGTCTTCTTCTGAGAAGGTGAGGTAATGAGGGCTAGCCAAATGGTTGACCATATTCTAGAATTGATCAATATCTAAGTTGTTAGGGACACTGGCTATTCGCAAAGCATCTTCAAGGACACGCTTATGCTTAGGGGACAATTCTAAAAGTTCAAAAATAGATATCTGTGCGGGTGTTCATTGTAATTGGTCAATAAGATTATAATTGGAAACAGGACCAACTATAGATTTAGGAGGAACGCCCTTGGACATGGGCTGCTTAGACTTGCTAGTGCTAGGACCTCTAATAATAATAGGAGCTTGGGCCTGACCCCTAGTGACAACATTGAGGGACTGGGGCATTCTTCGTTAGTGAGGACCTCTTATCACCACAGCGGGTCTTTCATTAGTCATAGGAGTTGAGTCCACATCATATCCATAAGGATCTTTCCCTCTCATCATGTTGATGTTATCGTCAGCCACTTCAAGCATGTTAATCACATTTTCAGCATTTGTGTATGTATAGTTGATAGCAGCCTTACCATGCTTGTTGTTAGAATTTTCCCCTTTTTCATGTTTGGGCAAGGGTTCCTTAAAAGCCTTATGATCCGCATTAGTGGTTAAACCATCAACTTGTAATCGCCCACTTTCAATGAGGTCTTGGACAAGATGTTTAAGCCTGAAACAATTTTCAATATCATGTCCAATTCCATTGTGGAAGACACAAAAGGCTTTCTCATCCCACCAATGAGGTTTAGGATCGGGTATGCGATGCTTGGCAGGATCCTGAGGTTGTGCCAAATTATGAGCAATTAGTGTTTTGAAAATATCGGCATAGGAGTCCCCAAGTTTGGTGAATTGTCTCTTTTCCTTCTTGGGTTTCCCTTGATACTTGGATTTATTCTCTTGTTGTCCTGAGGACGCTTGCAGCTTCATGGCTTGTACCGCATTGGAGAGATTAAGAACTCCTTCATTCTTAGGTTGTGGTGAGTCAACAACTCCGTCATTGACCACTTGTTTATTCTTATTCCAATAGGAGTTCTTTTTGTCTTTATAACCATGATTGTTGTTGTTTTGGCCATTGTTGTTATTAGTTGATTTAGCCAAAATTTCTTGTTCTTTTAGGACCTCCTCTATGCGACATGCCACTTCGACCATGGTATCGAAAGAATTAAATGGTATCTTTCTTACCTCATATCTTAATTTTGGCACTAAGTTACTCACAATGATGTCTATTCTTTCCTCCTCAGGAATTGTCCTGGGATATTTTGAGCACAAACGTCTCCATCTTTGTAGGAAAGTGACAAAAGATTCTCCTTGATTTTGTTTAAGCTTGCACAAATCAAACATTGTGACCGACCTTGATAGATTATAAGCAAAATGTTGAACAAATCTTTGGATGAGTTCTTTAAATGACTTTACTAGAGGAGTAAGGTTGGTGAACCACTCCATGGCTTGGCCTTTGAGACTCCTTGGAAATAATCTCATCAAGTAGGAGTCTTCATGATGAAAAGAAAAGCTCATTATGTAGAACTGTCGAACATGGTCATGGGGGTCACCAATGCCATCATATTTGTCATAGGTTGGAAACTCAACTTTCTTAGGGAACTCAACCAACACCACACTCTTGTCAATCGAGTTGGGACATATGGAGTCCAAATTAAATGTGCTCTTAAGAGCCCTCATCTGTTCTATGTCCTTCTGCATTTGCATGATCACCTCATTGGTTGAAGGATTATGTTTCTTAATCTTTTGGTGGACATCAAAATCATATGGAACTTTAGCACCTTTGTTGATAAGGCTTTCTAGGAATTGATCCTTGTTTTGTTCCACATATCGTTCCACATATGCTTGAAAGGATGGTTCTTGCTGCATAGTCATAAAATCCATATGGTCAAATTTGGCATAACTTCCTCTATGTTGTGAGCCATGATGTTCTCATTGGGAGGGTTGCTTTGAATGTCTATGAGGTGATCGTCTCCTATGATGATCATATCTTGAAACCCTTCTTCCTCTAGGACTTGGGGATCGTGAGGGTGTCCTTGATCTTCTTCTAGGACTTGGCGAAGGGGTAGATGGGGGTGAGTTGGTCCCACTATTGGTTCCCCTCCCGTTGAATCAGCTTTGGAGTTGTTGTGCATAGAGTCTATCTTCTTCTTCTTGGGTGACTCTTTTCTTTATATCCAACAACGCACGTTCCTCTTCTTCTAGTTGTCTGAATTTTTCCTTTTTAGCAGCTTGTTTATCTAAATAGGCTTGCTTCTCCCTCTCAATGCTTCTCAACCTTGTATTTGCATATCGAGAGGTGTCTTTAAGCGGAGAGGATGGTCTCGAATGCCTTATTACATTGGCTACGTTTATGTGGTGATCACTAGATTCATTGTTCTGGTCCTCGTGTTGTGACCCTGAATCTGAGTGAGCTTGATTATGATGTCTCTCGGTTCGTTAGTGAGCATCAAAATATCTCGCATTGTTGGGAGGTGACCCAGGTGGACTAGCATGAGAAGAACCACTGTACTCTCTTCTATGTCATTGGAAGATATCCTCAAGAGTTTGATTCATGGCTTCTCTTTGTTGTCGAGTGAAAGTGTAACTCATGTCCATACTTGATGAAAGTGGTACAAAAGAGATGCTCACTTCACTAGGATTAGCTCCTGGATTAAAACAAACCTCAGATTCACTCTTAGGTGATTGATCAAACAGGGGTCATTTTCCCTTATGTTGTCGACGAGTCCTGATGGGTGGTAACTGGCTAAAGGCAACAGGGGGTCACTTCCCTTGATTGACTTGGTACCTTGTCATAACTGACATGAAAGAAAGATACTCTCAATGATAAGGTGACCTCTCAAAGTGTCAGCGCCAAACTAGGATAATCAAAGTCCTCTATTGTCCAAAGAGAAATGAGAAGATAAAAAAAAAAAGGGCTTTACCAACACTGTCAAAGAGGTGCTTCAAATCAAAGGGTGACTACCCTTGCACTTTTGAACCAGGAGGTTGGACTAGGCCAAAATATGATTGAAATTGAGATTTAAATGAAAGCGATTTGGACAATAAGAGCACTAAAATTTTCCAAGAATGTAGCTAACAATCTTAGAGATGAACCTTGGCACCAAAAATGACTTTCTAATTTGACAATTATTCCAAAGTGATTTCGTAAATCAGGAGAACTAAAACCAGAAATTTAGAGTCAAGACAGGTCTCAAACGTCAGAGCAAGAAGCCTACTCTAAGACCTAACCTGATTAACAGCAACTGAAACTGACCAAATTGCAAGCACGCAGAAATTACCCAGGTGATATACTCTAGGCTACTGGGGTGATATACCTATAACCGTGCGATACTTCACCTTATGCCAGGCGATATACTTTATAATAGTCGGGCGATACACTCCAGGCAGGTCGGACGATAGTTTGCCAAGGGCGAACTATCACGTGATATTTCTTCTCAAAGAAGGTGATACTTTTCAAACCCATGAAGTATCGCACGATACTTCACTCTAAAGGGCGCGATACTGTTGCAAAATTACTGAACTCTTGACCAGAACTGTGTAAAATTTGCATTTTTGGGTCTGCTTGGTCAAAATTTTCGGTCTGAGGGTTGATGTTTTTTATTTCAATCATAATATCAATAGAATTTTGGCAGGTTTGCAAACAGTGAGGGATCAAACATGTCTCAAACACTTGAAACAAGGGCAAAAGCAACCTTGCCAAGACAAACACTTGTGATATCAGAATTGAAAAAGCACCCTATGAATGCTACCGATTGTTTGTATGTAAGAACGTTTGCACTGGCATCACACAACCGAAGACAATTCAAGCAAGTCTATCTTAAAAAAGTCAAGGCTCAATACTTACCAACTTAGCCCACAACGTGATGCCCCCTCACCTCATACCAAATGGTTACCCACAAGAGATGTTGGCTTTATCGTGGAAGTGTCAAATGACACAACCAAAGGGACACATATGGTGAGTATCTTAAGGTGATCCGGGTAAACCACTTGGATCAATCTTTGCACTAAGAAGATAAGCGGCTAAACAAGGTGGCTTATATCTAATGGTTCTTAATAAGGATTTCTATTCACAACACCCCTCTTGCTCCTCATAAAGGACTAGGACCTCACGGCCTCAAGAGTACCTTAAGTATTTTTGTTCAATGTTTTCCCCATGGTCGCAATCCCATAAGCTACTCACATCAAATGAAGATAAGTGTTATGTCTACCAAGGTTTTTGGTGTCCTTGATAGCCTTGAGATTATAGTGAGTTGGAATCACTTGTCACCAAGGAAAATGATGACAAGGTTGTCCCCACTTGAGTCATTCCTCTTGATTGCTCAAGAGAAGACCTGCTAAAGGATTCCTAAACTAAACAAAAATAGATAATTTATGAGGTTCAAGGTTTTTGGTTCACCTCAAGGGTAAAGAGCATACTCCCCTATCTCAAAAACTTCTCCCAAACACACCAAGCAAAGAGATTCAATTACTCCCTTGCTTCCAAAACCTTAAGATGGGTCAAGATTTTCTGATTCACCTAAAGGTGAAGAGCATACTTCTCCTACCACCTCAAAATCTCTTTCACAAGGTTTTAAAAATTCCTAATACAATTAGTGAATGTCACACTTGAAAGGAAAGCAAATAAATAAGCAAGATTTTTTTTTAATTTTTTTAATGCTTGGGCAGCCCTGCAAAAACTGTTAGTAGCCCTCTTTGACATGCATTTTTAGCAAATTTCAAGCAATGAAAGCACCTACAAGCACAACTTGTTAGACCAACAAGGTTAGCAAAATCAAAATCCAAATGTAAATATGCAATAAACTGATAGATCCAAGCTAAAAGATGCAGGTTAGACCTATCTAAATACAGTAAAATAAACCAGCAAACTAAAATGATCAAATTTGGATGACAAAACTGGAAATGCAGGTCTCTGTCAGATCAGACGATATACCTCAGACTTCACCAGTATCATGCAACACAGTTTCCTATGGCCGGGCGATATACCTCAGTCTGGGCGATACTCTGCACTATGGGCGGGTGATACTTCGCACGACGCCAGGCAATATACCTCAGTACTGGCGGGCGATTCTTCTCTTACGCGAAGTGTCGCACCGCTATATAAAGGTATATCATGCGATATTTCTGAGAAGTATCACACGATACTCTGAGACAGAAAATTAGAACCTGTGAA
>BSBK01007648.1:600000-847500 GCA_027943335.1 Chamaecyparis obtusa | reverse complement strand
TTTTCTATATCTGTCATAAAGAAAAACTAAGTCAAAATTACTTGAACAATTCTAAGGAATGTGTTTAATAAGCATAGCAACTATATATAATGATAATGATAATAGTTACTAAAGAAAATTATACTATTAATGGTATTACTTATAATATGGATTAAGAATTATTCTTGCAAGAGTCAAAACAAAACAATAAGGTAAGGGACAAAGTGAAAGGAAACCATCTGCTATTGAATTTTCAGGAATAGGAAAATATGATGATAGGAACTTGTCTTATTAGAATCTAAAAAGTTCTTGATTTACTGAATAATTACTTTTTTATTTTCTCTATTGGACAAAAAATTGATCTGTATGATACAATCAAATTGTGGCGGGTATAGTTTAGTGTTTCTGGTAGCAAGTTAGTTGTTGTACCCACAATGGTTATCGTCCCATTTATTGCTTGTGGGTGGGAGTGAGGCTATGATTCGATGAAATTATGGAAAGTGTGCCATATATATCAAATATGTATCATGATTAAATTAACTAGTAGTATATAACATATCATTTTTATATAAATATTATATGATTTGTTTGTGCTTCATTTTTTAATTTTTATTTAAATTATAGTATTAGTTTTTAATTATATATTTATTTAAATAATTTTATTTATACTATAATATATATTAAATTTATAATTACTTATAAATTTATATATCAATAAATGTTTGAAATATCGCGGGCAAAAAGGATGGGTTCTTTCTACAGTCGCGCGTGACCAATGCAGAGTCCTTCGAATCTCTGCAATGGCGGTCTAAGGAGGCACGTGAACTGGTCTGAGAAGCTTTTTTGGTTGTGGTTTTTTACCAAAATTCTATATATTCTCTCAGTCGGATAGATTACATCAATTATTTGGAGGTTTTTGTGTGATAATCAAGGATTTTGGCTGTAGGTGTCTCCAGGAAGCAGAGTTGAGAGAAGATAATGGCATATATGATGGGTATTGGTTGTGAGTGTCTTTAGGAAGTGGAGTTGAGAGAATCGATGGAAGTGCAAATACAACACATTTTCAACCAAGCTAATGACAGGGAGAAGGCGACTATGCTTGGCCTATATATACAGAGATATATATATCCCCGTATATATATATATTCCTATATATATATATATTTATTTATTTACGGGGAATATATATATATATATATATATATATATATATATATATATATATATATATATATATATATATATTTACGGGGAATATATACTATATATATATATATATATGGGAATTCAGGGTCCCGCTGTAACTGGGATGTGCTCCCAGGCCCAAATTTGTAAACCTAAAATGCCTACTATGATGGTGTGACAATGTTGGTACATAATCTTGTGCAACTCTCGATACAGGTGGGCTAAAATACAACTAGCCCAAGCAAATCAGTGAGGTAACCAGATCATCTCCTCGATCACTCTAGACCAGCTACACATGAATCTGTGCTGGTCATGATCATGCATCATCAGATCGCCAATAAGATTGACAATTGCTCATAGTGAGCTACCATATGGTCCCAAGAGAGGTATCGTCATATAATAATATCATCATGGAAAAATCATCATGCATTTGTCATCGTTAGAGGAGCTCCGACCTCATACTCAACTCACACGCCCATCACTAGTATGCACAAAATCCTCTAGACATCCTCTGGAGTTACCGTCATCTCTCTGGTGGGTAGGTGGAAGATGTTGTGCTCAGAATGTCATCTCTCGACAAGAGCAGTTGACAACCCTTGATTACCTGAATGTCGAGTAAATCACCTAAACACCATAGGCTGCATCATGTAATCACTCGTTGCTCAGTAGGAGTGAGGTACTCATGAAGATCAAGGACCTGGGGTGGTCTTAGGGAATGAAATGAAACAACACTAAATAGGAACTGTACACAAGAAAAAGGGACACTATGTCAACATTAGACGTGGAAAATTGAAGTAAAATTGCCTAAAAAGATCAAGCAGAAAGGCTAAGTTGACTAAAATTTCAAAGGAAACCAAATGCGATCATGGATTTTGGATGTGATTCAGGATACAGGGATGCAACGCCTTAACTAAATATGACACTTCATATATGAGATGCGGTTCAAGATATGCGAGATGCGATCCTAAAACCATATACGACCCTGTTTCAACCAGATGCGATAATCTGGTCAAAAGACTCTAAAATTGGACAAAAAATCACCGCATGCGACCTGATAAGGTGTGACATGGGAAATGCGGTATGCGATCCAGAATTTGGTAAAAAATCAGATGCAACGCGGGATTGGTCGGGTGCGATCCTTCTTACAAGATGTGATCCTAGACTAAATTGACTATAAAAAGCATGAAAAGAGCCAATAAATTGAAATTGCAAATTTGAATGAAGGTGTTATCTACTACTCACTAGTGTCATGTAATGTGTAGGTCAGTCATGTCATCGTGCAAGCTCAAAACAATGTCGCTCATTAGGAAACACCATTTCGCCAACCAGAGCTCAAAATTTACTAAGGGTAAAAGTGAAAATGAATAGTAAAATGACCCTTTTGGACCTATTTAAGCCTCCCGGGGACCTCGATAACTTAGGGAACTTTCATGGTAGGATGTCACATAAGCTTCATATCAGGACCGAAATTGAAATGGGTGATCTATATCACTTAAATGCAGTAAAAATGAAGTTACAAAGCAAAATCAACCTTCAAAAGGAAAAATCAACTTTGGTCAAATTGCAGTCAAATAGGGGCAAAATGAGCAGAAATGACAGCACAAATATGGAAAATACATTCAGTGATGATTATCAGTCAGATGCACAGTCAACAAAAGTCAAAGTCCAGTCAAATGCAAGTTATGAAAACTACACAGAGCGTAAATAATGCATAAAAATCTTATCAGAAGCTATATAAAGTGAATTTCTCACTCATGCATTGAGTTCACAGTCTAGGATATTGGTCAAACATCGGTCAAACTTGGTCAACCCTCATATTTTCTTAGTCAAACTTGGTCAAATAGTGTTTCTTTGACACTAAAATCAATCCTAATTAAATTCTGACACATTCTAAATGATTGGCACTTGATCCAAATCCATTTTAATTAATTGCAAATCTTTTATAAATGCTTGAAACGTCGATTTTATCAAAATTCTATTTCGATTTCGGTCCCGAGGGGGCATAATCATACCAAAACTTTCAATCAAATATTCAAACACCAGGGGCATGATAGTTATCCTCAATCAAGTTGATGATGTTCATCTTTTCGACATTGATCAATTTCATCGCTTCAAATCAAATAAATTATTTATCATTACGTTTAATTACTACAAATCAAATCTTACCGATTTTTGTTCAATCAAGCTCGGAATCGGTATGGTCAATTCTTGTTTAATCAAGTTCAGAATTGATGACTTTTGAATCATGTGAGATTTTGTTTGATTAAGCTCAAAATTCTTAGAATTCAGAGTAGTTCTCTCTACTTCTCTCTAAATATTTCAGAGTGGATTCATTGCTCTCTAAATCTCCTCAAAATCAGGGTGGTCCTCACTGCACTCTAAATCACTTAAGTTCAGAGTGGTTCTCGTTGCTCTCTAAAATCCCCTGGAATCTATCAGTTATGCTGAATTCTCTATTGAATCAATTTTCTTTGAATCCCTATGTTGTTTGCAAAGCAATTCAAAGAGGAGAAAATGTAATCACCTAAAAATGAGCTAATAGAACCTAAGGCCCTATTTGCCCTAATTCAAGATAAATTCTTAATTATGTTAATTAAATTCATGATTATTAATGTAATTCAATAAATTTGATAAAAGTAATAAAACTTCACAAATCAAGCATTAATCATCAATAATTGATCAAAAGTTACATTGATTATCTCTAGGCCTAATAAATTAAATCATTCCCATTAAATGCATGGTTAGAGTAATTAATTAAAGTAAATTAATAAAGGCTAAAAAATGAATGTTTCCTCTCAAGGGACAACAAAAGCACTTTCAACCAATAAGATTTAATCACATGGATCAAGTTTGGAGGCATCTTAACCACTCGTCGTGGATGCATCTCAATCGTCCAAATATTTAAAGTTCTATAAAAGATGAATTTTCAAGTCTCAATAGGAATAAATGAAGAATTAATTGAATTACATCTACATGCTGCATATTTCATTTCATAGCTAATTAGAGAACATTTGAATTTCATAGCTTAATGGTGAATGAATTAATGGCTTTAATTAATGAATCTAGCTTCTTAGTTCAATTTGATTAGAATCTCTCATTTTAACATGCATTGTCACTATTTAGGGTCTAAAGCTGAGAGCAAACCTAGACATTTTACATACTCTTGTTAGTTAGAGAGGAATATGACAATTTTTCTTAGTTTAATGACTTTCACTTTGATTTCAATTTGGTTTAAACTAACAATATAATGTCTTATTGAAGTGTTGTGTTGCAGATTGACAGGTACCACAAAATACACACACACCTCTAGACTATTGGGTCACAAATCTACCTAGATTGATAAGGAACTTCATTGGTTGAGCCTAAAGGTTTCATGCAAGGTGAATGATATTCACGTCAATGTACTAAATGAGTTAATGAATGTTGTGAGTGTTGAGTTGATTCTCTCCTTAGTTGGTAAGTTCCTTGCCTTTAGACCTAATATTGACCAAGTGCATAAATGGGTAGATGACCATTGAAAATTTAAGGATAGTGTCAGAATTAGTGTTATGGTTAATAAAGTTGTTCCTCTTTAGATTTTTTAATGAGAATATTTTATAAAAGTGTTTATTGGAGGTCCCTAGACCCATGGTTGTAATTTTCAAAAAAAATTGTCTCTTTGTTAATGGAAACCAAGGTTTGACCCTATGGCAGATCTTAGGTTAGTAGCCCCTACTTGGATCCATCTCCCTAGGTTACCCCTCAAATTTTGGAATATAATTTTGGGGTTTTTAGAGGAATTTCTCACTCCTTTGGGAACCTTATGGTTGTTGAAAAAGTTACTCAACAAAAATTGAGGTTGATCTTTACAAGAATTTGTATAAACGTGGTTGTTAACTCTATACTTCCTAGCTATGTTACATTGAGCTCTAGGTTTGGCACTTGGAATCAACCTATAGAATATGAAAATGCCAAGTCTTATTTTTTAGGTATGTATAAAGTATGACCACTTGAGTAATGAATGTAAGAAATAACCCCTAAGAAGACTCAATCCCTTAAGAATATTGTTGACCAAACTAAGATGGTTTCTAAAGTTATTGTTGATAGTAAGATACCCCCTGAGCTCTTGTATGTTAGTGCTATTGAAAAGGGAAAAAGGATGAATAAGGTAGAATATATGGTTGGATAGCCACCAACTCTTCTTTGAGTGGAGAGGCTGAATGTTTATAATTTGTGGTTCCCATAAGGGTTTTTAATGAGCCAAATGGCAACAACTTGTACAGTGCTATCTTTAAATGTAAAATTAACTAGTAAAATATACTCATGTTTCACAACTTGTACTATGATGTTCTAAATGCATAATTAACTAGTAAAATTTCCTTATATTTCATGGCTTATACTCTGATATTTTTAAATGCATAATTAACAAGTAAAATGAACTTTTGTTTTTCATGCGACCATTCAAGCTGAAAAGGGAGTTGTACATTAAGTTTCACATACACCAAATTGGTGTTTCACCTAGTGGTGACCTATAAGATTGAATTTTGGCTTATCTTTTACCTTCCACCACCAATGAGAGGTTCCTGTGAGCTAGATGATGGGTGGTTTGAGCCTTCTCAAAATGTATTCACTTCCTTTTTGACCCTCTGGCGCGTAATATTGATCCCTTTCAAGAATGGCGGGATTGCTCGATCGACACTCTGGCGTGTTAAAGTGAATAGAAATTTCACTCTTTTTTTTTTAAGTTATCTTTGTGATTGTTGTGATTATGGCGAACACAGGCATGTCATGTGATTGTCAAAATTCTAACAATCATGGACATGAATTAAGAAAACACAAAATTTTCCTTCTATAATCTGACAAAGCAAAAGAAATCCCATAGCTCGTAAAAAATTTCATCAGAAAACAACCCCAAATGTATTAGTGATTCCTCACATTCTAGACACCTAAGAAGGGTACCGTTAAGAATTCTCATAAACAAGTCATTAGTGATGATGATGATGTAATGAGATGTGTTCCAAATGAGATTCCATTTATCATTTTGGGATAAGTAGTCAAGAATGGTTTGATCTTTGAGATAGGTATATATTTGGCTATAGCAAAAGGTATCTTGACTAACAATAGTGCAAATGATCTACAAATTGGGCGATTCATAGGTAGGGAAGGGGAGTTCTTTCACCAAGAAGTCATAATGAAATTGGCACTCTTCTAATTGCAACATAGATGCCAAGGTAGCCATAGCATCGGTAGCTCTATTTTCTGCTCTTGGTATTTGCTAGAATGAAATGAAGATGAAGTATTTCTTTAGATCATCAATCATTATCTTATATGACATCAATTTATCATCTTTTTGATGGAATATGGATGAAGTGATTGAGAGGGGGGGGGTGAATCAATCAACCATACAATTCTTCACAATTATTTCTTTCCAGATCCCTTAGGATATCTTAAAAATGTTATCTGTTTTAGCACTCGGTAAATAGATTGCAGTAACTTTGAAGATGCAGAAAGTATTAGCAAAATTATCTTTTAGATATTCATCAGCACTAGTGTATGATTAAGATAGCAGTTAAGAACACAAGAGACACAAGATTTAACGTGGAAACCCAATATGGGAAAAACCACCAATGTATCTAGATATTGATTTTCACTTTTCTGAAGTGATGCCCGGTTAGAAGCCAACCCGGTAAAAGGTTACAAAACACACTGTTAGGTGTGACCTTGTTAGAGGATTTAATCACCCTGCTAGGAGTGGCCTGGTAAGAGGTCTTGAAAACAATTCAATGGAATTGTCACCTTGTTAGAGGATTTACAATATGGTTGTTAAACCAACTCGGTTAAGAGATTTAGAATTCACTGTTACAATGATAAGAAGGTAACAATGAAAATGACCTGTATAATAATGCAACTGCCTTGCTGATTACAGATCTCTATTCTACATAAGTGTGATCCTTCCTGATCGAATAAATCTCTGCTGCACCTTAAGGATATCTGAACATCCTTCACAAATTCGCACACACCTTTTCTATCTTTCTTCTGTAAATCTTCTACTGTATTTCTTGTTTATTTTTCACATTTGACCTTTTATTTATATGATTTTAGATTTGTTAAATCGACATTATTTAGTATAACAGTCGGCTGAATTAAGTAAACTCTATTTGCAAAAATCCTTCAAGGGCCGACAGTGCTCGGTGACCATAACTTTCTACAATCTTTCGGAGACCGAGGGAACTCGGTAAACACCGACAATCCTTTACCTTCAATAACTGACTGAACTCGGTAAACACTGAATTTTCTTTGACGACCGACTGAACTCGGTAAACACTAAATTTTCCTATCTGGCAGACCGACTGAGCTTGGTAGGAACTGATTGCTGCGGACTATGACATTATGTGACATCAAAGACAATACATAATTTGAGTAGCAATTTCCTTTAGACAATTGTTTCCAACAATCTCCCTCTTTGGCATTGATGGCAACACAATATGTCATAGCATAAGAAATTTGAAAGAATTAGCTCGGTTCAGATTCAAATCTCCCTTTGTCAGCAAACTTCCTTTATCTTGAAAATTCTTCCTTTTGACTATTGAAAATTTCTTGAAGTAATAGCAAAGACATAGCAAACACTCCCTCTTTGACAACACATGCCAAAGACAATTCACATATTACCGGTGTAAATTAATGTACCTCAAGTACTGATTCATATGCAATGATTCCTTAAATATGCTACATCAACTGGTTGATTTACAATCATGTTCTGGTTGATGCATCACTAAAACTGTTTTTAGTGAGCCTCGGATAGGGCAATGACCCCTAACTTACCTCTTAGATACACAAATGCATCCTTAGGTAATGGTTTGGTAAAAATGTCTGTAATCTATTCTTTTGTATGAATATATTCTAATCTGATTTCCTTGTCCTACACCAATTCTCTGACAAAGTGATATTTAATAGCAATGTGCTTGGTTTTGAAATGCATCACTGGATTCTTCGAAATGTTTATTGCACTGGTATTGTCACAAAATATAACAACTGGTTCTTTGATTTCAACCTTCATACCTTCTAATAACTGTTTAAACCAAACAATATTTGAACAGTTTACTACAGCAGCAACATATTCTGCTTCAGCTGTGGATTGAGATGTGCAATTTTGCTTTTTTCTAGTCCAGGATACCAGTCTTTTTCCAAGAAAAAATGCTCCACCACTTGTGCTTTTTCTGTCATCAATGTTCCCTGCCCAATCAGCATCAGTAAACACTTTTAAGTCTAGATTGCCTCCAAATTTATACCATAAACCATATTCTTTAGTTCCTCTTAAGTATCTTAAGATTCTTTTGATTGCCATCATATGATTTTCCTTAGGTTTTGCTGAGAATCTAGCTACTATACCGACTGCTAAGGCAATATCAGGTCTTGTATGTACTACATACTGCAATTTTCCAATCATAGATCGGTATAGGGTCTGATCAACTTCTTTTGAATCATCATTTTTGGTAAGTTTCAGTCCAGTACACATGGGTGTACCAACTAGTTTTGAATCTTCCATACCAAACTTCTTAAGTATTTCCTTAATGTATTTAGATTGAGTAATGTATATACCATTCTTGCTTTGCTGAATTTGAAGACCAACAAAGAATTTTATTAAACCAAACATATACATTTCAAATTCTTTGTTCATTTGCTCTGAAAATTCTTTGCACTAATCCTCATTCCCTATAAATATAGTATCATCTACAAATATTTTTGCCAATACAATTTTGTCATCCGGTCCTTCTTTAATATACAGATTGCTATTATCATTGGCTCTTTTAAAATTAATCTGAATCAAATAGTTATGAAGTCTTTCATACCATGCTCTAGGAGCTTGTTTCAAACCATACAATGCTTTATGTAACCTGCAGACCATGTCCCTTTTATCTGGATCAACAAAACCTTCAGGTTGTTCAATGTAGACTTCTTCATCAAGAATTCCATTGAGAAATGCAGATTTTATATCCATCTGATATACCTTAAATCCTTTGTGTGCTGCATAAGCAAGTAGAGTTCTTACACCTTCTAATCTTGCAACAGGAGCAAAAGTTTCTCCATAATCTATACCTTCTTCTTGAGAATAACCTTTACATACCAGTCTAGCTTTGTTTCTAGATACTTGACCATCTTCATTCAGCTTATTCCTGAATACCCATTTTGTTCCAATTACATTCTTATCTTTAGGTCTAGGTACAAGAGTCCATGTTTTGTTCTTTTGTATTTGTTCTAATTCTTCATTCATTGCTTCAATCCAACTTTCATTTTCCAATGCATCTTTGATATTTCTAGGTTCAAAGTCAGTAAGCAGACATGTACCTTTTAACTTGCTTCTTGTCATAGTACCATCTGATTTGTTTCCAATAATTTGATCTGGTGTATGATGTCTTCTGACATATTTGGCTAGTGTAGGTTCCTTGCTTTTTGAATGATTCATGATGTTGTCTTCTAGGATCTCTTCTTCAGGTTGCTCAGGCTCGGTAGATATTTGCTCGGTAACTTCAGGCTGAGACTCAGTTTGAATTTCTTCCTGTGACTTGGTTTGAACTTCTTCCTGTGACTCAGTTTGTGACTCGGTAACTGTGCTCAGCTCGGTAGATATAGTTTCCTCATTGATAGTTGTGTCTGCCAATGTTTCAGGTTCAATGTAAATGAATCTTCTGTAGTTCTCAGGTTCCCTTTTGCTTTCTTCTTCAGTCTTTTCTGCAAACTCATCAAATTTTACATGTATACTTTCTATGACTTTGTGAGTAGATAAGTTCAGACATTTGTATGCCTTGCTTTTGCTAGAATATCCTAGGAATATTCCTTCATCACTTTTCACATCAAATTTATTTCTTCTGGATTCTTTTAAGATATAACACTTGCTACCAAATATTTTCATGTAACTTACATTGGGTTTATAGCCATACCATAATTCATAAGGAGTTTTGAATGTGTCTTTCTTCAGTTGTACTCGGTTCAAGGTATGAACTGCAGTACTGATAGCTTCCTTCCAGTACTTTATAGCAATTTTCTTTTCTATCATTAGAGTCCTTGCACAATCCATAATATATCTGTTTATTCTTTCTGCTATTCCATTCTGCTTAGGAGTTCTAGGAGCTGATACCTATCTTTTGATTCCTCTTTCAATGCAAAAGTTGTTAAAATCATGGGAGATGAATTCACCACCTTTGTCTGATCTTAAGTATTTCAATCTTTTCCCTGTTTCTTTTTCCACTCTTGCTGAGTACCATTTGAATTTTTCAAATGCTTCTGATTTTTCTCTTAAATACATAACAGTCATCATTCTAGAATAATCATCAACGAAAAGAATAAAGAATTTATCTCCAGTATAGCTTTGTATTCCAATAGGTCCACATAAATCAGTATGCACAATTTCCAAAATTTCTTTAGACTGATAATTCTTACTCTTGAAACTAGTTTTACTCATTTTGCCAATCTGACAATTCTTACATAGACCAGTATCAGGTTTCTTCAAAGTAGGAATGCCTCTAACCTTCTTGAATTTGCTTATTTTTATCATGTTATCAAAATTCACATGACATAACCTTTTGTGCCATAGCCAACTTTCTTCAATTTGAGCAATAAAACATGAATATTCACTGAGATCAAGATAAAATAAGTTACCTTTTGTTTGTTTGCCTGATCTAATGAGTTTTCCTTTTTCATCCAGCAGTCTTGCTTGACCATTCATGAATTCAACCTTGAAACCAGTGTTGATTAGCTGTGCTACACTTAGAAGATTATGTTTTAGTCCTTCAACCCAATAAGCATTATCACATATGAGTTCTTTGGTTAATTAGATTCTTCCTTTTCCTTTTATACAACAAGGTTCATTGTTTCGAAATCTTACATTGCCACTATCACAGTCTTCTAGATATTCAAATTTTGTCTTGTCACCAGTCATGTGGTGTGAACATCCGCTGTCTATTATCCATATATCATCTTTGCTTATATGAGAAATAAGTGCCATCTTATCTTCATCATCATCAGATTCATCTTTTATAGCAATAAAGACAATTTCTTCTTCACTATCATCAGAATCTTTAGCCATAAAACATGTTTTCTTACCTTTATCCTTGAATGATTTGAAATTCTTTTTGCCATAGTACTTGTGACTTCTCTTCTCTTCCTTGACTTGCTTGTTTGGGCACCTAGCTACAATATGTCCAATTTCTTCACATGAAAAATAGATTAAAGGAGTTTTACCTTTATATTTACCTTTCCCTTTAGAGTACTTCTTTGCAAGTAATGCTTCTACAATTTCCAGATCACTATCAGAACTTTCTTCTGATACTTCTTCACTTTTTGACTGAACTTCTTTAATTTTCTTGTTCTTCTTTAGTGAAACCTTGGCCTCAAATGCTGATTCAATATTTTTGGAACTAGGAACATAGTTGTCATAGTTGTCTAATTCAAAGGCTATCAATCTTCCAACTAAAGCATCCAAAGTTATATTGTGGTTTGTTTCACATCTTCTTTCTTGAATAGCTGATAATCTTATTGCATAGATAGGGAGTAATGTTCTGAGTACCTTACTTATAACAGTTTCATCTGAGATTATTCCTCCAGAAGCTCTAATTGCACTTACACTTGCTTTGATTCTTTCAACATGTTTTGCAATGTTTTCACCTTCCTTCATATTCATCTTGTCAAATTGTCCTCTTAGGCTTTCTGCTTTGGCTCTTTTCACATTTGCATCACCACCATATATTTTCTTCAGTGTCATCCACATTTCATATGCAGTAGTGCATTCTTTAATATCATCAAATTCTTCATAGCTGAGAGCAGATGCAATGTCTATCATCATGGTGTTATGAGTCTTTTTCTCTACAATGTCTTCAACAGTTAATGCGCCAGTAGGAATTGTGTATTCTTCATCAATGTATTTGCATCCTGAATCACCAATGGAAGCCAGATGAAGTTTCATGAGACCTTGCCATGCTGAAAAGTTATCTTTGTTGAGCTTTGGAATTTCCCTCTTGTAAGACATCTTGATCTTTAGCTTAGGTCCTTGAAACCCTTCCTGCAAGCACCAAAAGCTCTGATACCAATTGATGGAATATGGATGAAGTGACTAAGAGGGGGGGGGGGGGGGGGTGAATCAGTCAACCATACAATTCTTCACAATTATTTCTTTCCAGATCCCTTAGGATATCTTAAAAATGTTATCTGTTTTAACACTCGGTAAATAGATTGCAGTAACTTTGAAGATGCAGAAAGTATTAGGAAAATTATCTTTTAGATATTCATCAGCACTAGTGTATGATTAAGATAGCAATTAAGAACACAAGAGACAAAAGATTTAATGTGGAAACCCAATATGGGAAAAACCACCAATGTATCTAGATACTAATTTTCACTTTTCTAAAGTGATGCCCGGTTAGAAGCCAACCCGGTAAAAGGTTACAAAACACACTGTTAGGTGTGACCTTGTTAGAGGATTTAATCACCCTGCTAGGAGTGGCCTGGTAAGAGGTCTTGAAAACAATTCAATAGAATTTTCACCTTGTTAGAGGATTTACAATATGGTTGTTAAACCAACTCGGTTAAGAGATTTAGAATTCACTGTTACAATGATAAGAAGGTAACAATGAAAATGACCTGTATAATAATGCAACCGCCTTGCTGATTACAGATCTCTGTTCTGCATAAGTGTGATCCTTCCTGATTGAATAAATCTCTGCTGCACCTTAAGGATATCTGAACCTCCTTCACAAATTTGCACACACCTTTTCTGTCTTTCTTCTGTAAATCTTCTGCTGTATTTCTTGTTTATTTTTCACATTTGACCTTTTATTTATATGATTTTAGATTTGTCAAATCGACATTATTTAGTATAACAGTCGGCTGAATTAAGCAAACTCTATTTGCAAAAATCCTTCAAGGGCCGACAGTGCTCGGTGACCATAACTTTCTACAATCTTTCGGAGACCGAGGGAACTCGGTAAACACCGACAATCCTTTACCTTTGATAACCGACTGAACTCGGTAAACACTGAATTTTCTTTGACGACCGACTGAACTCGGTAAACACTGAATTTTCCTGTCTGGCAGACCAACTGAGCTTGGTAGGAACTGATTGCTGCGGACTATGACATTGTGTGACATCAAAGACAATACATAATTTGAGTAGCAATTTCCTTCAGACAATTATTTCCAACACTTTTGTTTGATATTCATTATTTGTTTGATTTATAAAGAGTTGAGAATCATCGTAGATATGCAGTTCTTCAATCTTCCATCCTATAACTAGCTTTAATGTGTTTGATAATGCTTCATATTCAGCCATATTATTTGTGCATGGGAAGATCATGTTATAAGCCTTAGGAATTTTATAACCTTGTGGTGAAATGAAGAGGACTCCAACACTTGCACCTTTCTAAGTGAACGATCCATCAAAGTACATTTTCCATGGATGTTGAGTTAAGTACAAGATTGATTCATCAAGAAATTTAGTGATCAGTGGTCTCGTGTCCTATAGTGGACCATCTGATAGTTGATCTACCAAGACTTTGTCCTTTAATTTCTTTCTAATCAATGTATATTATATTAAACTCATTGAGGATCATTACCCATTTAGCTAATCTTCCTATAAGAGTTGCCTTGCTTAGTAAGTATTTCAGTGGATCAATCTTTGCAATTAATTGAACAGAGTGTGCTAGCATGTAATGCCTAAATTTGTGTGAAGCAAATACCACTACAAGGTAGACTTTCTTGATGACTCTGTAGTTAAGCTCATAAGATACCAAAGTTTGGTTGATGTAGTATATAGCTCATTCACATTCTTCTTCATCATGTTGTGTTAGTAAAGCTCCCAAATATGTAGTAGTGGCTGAAATGTAGAGCAAAAAAGGTTTTCCTAAAATAGGAGCCATAAGAACCAGACGATTTTCTAGATATTATTTGATTTGTTAAAAAAAATCCCCATTCCATTTGAACCTCACACCTTTATGTAGAGTCTTTGTAAACAATTGTGCTTTGTTGGCAAGCTGAGAAATGAAACTTTTGATAGATTGTATCTTCCCTTGTAATATCCTCATTTGGCTGATATTCTTTGGAGGTGGCATATCGAGTATTTTTTTTTACTTTAGCAAGATCCACTTCGATTCCTCGAGCTGATATACTATATCCTAGAAGTTTTTCAGATGTGACACTAAAAGTACACTTATTTAAATTTAATCTTAGTTTAAATTGTTCCATTCTATTGAATATCTTATCTAAATTATTGAGGTGTGTATCTCTTGTTGCAGATTTAGGTAATGTATCATCTACATATGCTTCCATATTGTTGTGCATCATATCATAGAAGATTATTATCATTTCTCTTTGGTAAGTTTCTCTAGTGTTCCTTAATCCAAAATACATAACATTCCAGCAAAAGGTACCCCACGTGGTGCAGGAGCACCTAGGCTAGCCTCCATTGGTTAGTAAATTCTGGCTTGTACTTGACTCTAGCCAAGTCAAGAGCTTAGTTTAGGTTGTTTTAGGACCTTAGAATGTTTCTTTATATGTTGGCTAGGTGAGTTATTCATTAGGACTAAGGTCACAATAATAGCCTTTGTTAGTTTTTTATTTAATTTCTTAAGTTAGAAGCTTAGCTTTGGTGAGAGTCTTAAATGTGTTCTAACACATCTTGTTGTTATAAAGATGCCATAAGGTTATAAATGGATTTGGATCCTTGAGACATAGGAGGTTAGAAGTCCAAGAATATAGGAACATGGAAAATGTGGAAGTTGCCAAATGTTCAAAAGAAGTTATCTTCAATTTTGCAATTATTGCAAAAAGAGTGCATGTCATTCGGGTATCTTTGGATTCCCTAAGTTATAGGAGGCTATGCTCGGCCAACAAGACCTAGAAAAAATGAAATGGAATCTAATTTTATTCAAGACTCGAACACCAAGTTTCATTCATGTATTGTAATAGTTTGGAATAGAGAAAAGAGAGCTCTGCAAGCATTTTAACAAAGATTTTCTGATGTTTGTGTTGATAGTCGTACTATATGGATTAAAAGAATAAATCTAATGTTGTATTAGGTTTCTTTTGACTGTTAGGATACTTTTTCATTTGAAGAGAAATTCATTTTGAGTTGATCTAAGTGCTGGTTTTGGGTATTCTAGTTCAGGGAGTCCATTTTTAGCTTGTTTTGAGTAGTTTAGAGAGTCATGGCTCCTCCATGAAATCTAACCATGGATAAACATTCATGTTAGATGGAAATGGAAGAGGAGTCATTTTTTAATATATTTTTAAGATTTAAGAAGTTTAAAAGCATGAGGAACTATTTTATATACTAGGCCCTAGGTGAGTTTGTGAAGCCCGATTAGAGGTCTAGAGGTGAAAGAAGTGAAGAAACATTGCATGGTTGTATGGATCCATACTGCTCTAGGAATTTTTCATGAAGGTAAACATCATATATATCCATTTTGTGAAGATAGAAGTCATACCAATCATTTTGGATTTGGTTTGAATAAGTTTGCTATCAAAATCACAGTTCAGTCCTAGAAATTAGGCCTATTAGGCCTCTTGTCCTAGTTTATAGGAACCCCCTGTACGGTCACTGTCAGACCTAGAAACTTTGTGAATATTTTAAAACTTCCAAAAGGGTATCCTAATAAAGTCTTATTTTTTCAAGTTGTTTGGAAAATTTTTGCAAGAAACAACAAAATGTGACTAGTAAGGGCTACTAGAATAGGCCTATTTTTAAGGTCAATTCATGATGATTCATGGAATCTGATAAGAAGATGATTGAATACCCTTCCAAAATGGATCAAATGGGAAATAAATAAAAAAATTCATGATGGAGAATACCCTTGCAATGTTGGAGCATGTTTATGGAGTTTTGGCACTTAGAGCCTTCTAAGTGAGTGTGGAGAAGTGAATCAAAACTAAGGTGTTGATCATTCAAGGTGAAGTTTTCGGAGATTGAATCTTATAGCAGAGTTTGAATAGGTATTAGTTAATGATCTAAGCCTATTGGAAGATCCTATAGAGGAATATGATACTAGGAGGCAAGTGAAGTCTCTTGGAGGGTGTGAAAACAAGCCTTGAAGTTTATCATACATCATATTGGTATCAGAGCTTGGTTGATCAAGCTTGTGATTATTGTTGCAATATTCTAAATTAGTAGGAGAGAATACACTAGATAAAGCCATGGTGACTAATTTTGAACTAGCAAAGAAGGTTGAGGAACAAGAGGAGGATAACAAATTGTTAAGGCAAAGACTAGCTCAAATGGAGCAGCTCTTGGGTGAAGTCCAAGACAAAGCATATAAGGTCAAGGATAAGATTGACCAAAAGGAAGAAGGAATTAGAGTTGGAAGATGAAGCACCAACACATGACCCTGTTCTTCCTGAAGAGCCATTCTTAAAAGCATTAAAAGCATTGAGTGGTAAAGCTTTGGAAGGTGTCCCACTATTTAGTGGACAAATGGATCCAGATTCAATTGTGGATTGGATTGATAGCATAGAGAACCATTTTGAATGTGATGGTATCTCTGAGGCACAAAAATTTATGGTGGCCAAGTCTAGACTAAGAGGTTTAGCTCTTACTTGGTGGAAGTTTGTGCAAACCAAGAGAGAGAAGGATGGAAAAGGTCCTATTGTGACATGGAAGGGTATGGTATCCAAAGTCAAGCAAACCTACCTTCCTAATGACTATGAAGTCCAAATGCATAGAAGGAGACACAACCTTAGGCAAAAATATTTCAATGTCCAAGCATACACTGAGGAGTTTCAAAAACTATGTTTGAGATCCAAGGTAGTTGAAGAAGAGAGCATCAAGCTTGCAAGATACTTGAATGGCCTCAAATGGTCTATTCAAGAGGAAATGAGTCTAGTGAAATTCAAATCCATTAGACAATGCTATCAAATGGCCTTGAAGATAGAGGAGAAAAGTAAGAGAAAACAAGAAACCTCCAAAGGCAAAGGCAAAGGCAAAGATACCAAAGGTCAAAGAGGTGGCTATGGTGGAAGAAGTTCTGATTCAAGAGATCAAGAAGAGATAAAATTCAGTGAGCAACAAGAAGGAAGCTCAAGTAGAGATGGTAGATGAAGAAATTCTAACTCTAGCTTTAGAGGAAGAAGTGGTGGTTCATCACAAGGAGGAAGATGCAATTATTTTGCCAATATGAAGTGCTACCATTGCAATCAAATGGGGCACCCTGTCTATAGATGCCTGGAGAAAGGTGGTTCATCACAAGGAGGTGATAAGAGGACTAATTTAAGTCAAGATGAGTCCAATGCAGTAGACAAACATGCTAAGGTACCATTAAATTCAAAGGAAGGAGAGAACCTTATGATGAGGAGGACTCTAATTAAGGAATCGGTGAAGGATGATCCAAGCCAAAGGAGATCTTTGTTTAGAATCAAATGCAAGATAATGGGGAAAGTATGTAGGGTCATCATTGATTCGGGCTCTATGGATAACATAGTGTCAGAGGAAACAATCAGCAAGCTCAAGTTGACAAGAATATCTCATACCAATCCATACAAGGTCACTTGGCTTAACAAAGGCCAACATGTGTTAGTGAATGAACAAGCATGGGTGGAATTATCCATTGGAAGGTACAAAGACAAAGTGTTGTGTGATGTGTTGCCTATGGATTCATGCCATTTGCTCCTAGGTAGACCTTAGCATTTGACCGCCAAGCTATACATGATGGAGGGAAGAATTCCTATTCTTTCAAAAAAGATAATGTAACCTTCAAAATTCAGTCATTGTTGGAGGATGTTGAAGTGAAGATAGCAGGTCCAAATGTTCTTATGGTAGGTGAAAAAGATTTCCTAAAAACCATGAAAGAGAGTGAAGGCATAGGCTATGCATTGGTGTTGATACCAAGAGAGGGAGATGAAGGCAAGACAGCCAAGAAGACTAAATTACCAAGGGAGATTCAAGGTATGTTGCAGACTTACCAAGGCATTGTAAGTGATGGACAACCATCAACCTTACCCCCTCAAAGAGCCATTAGCCATAGGATAGACTTTATCCTAGGAGCTACCCTACCTAACAAAGCTGCTTATAAAATGACCCCTCAACAAAATGAGGAAATGGCAAAGCAAATATAAGAGCTCTTAGACCAAGGCCTAATTAGGAAGAGTGTTAGTCCATGTGTTTTACCCACCGTACTGGCACCTAAGAAAGGAGTAACTTGGAGGCTATGTACTGACTCAAGGGCTATCAATAGGATAACCATAAGGTATAGGTTCCCTATCCCTAGGATTGAAGACTTGATGGACTGTTTAGGTGAAGCAAAGTACTATAGCAAGATAGACTTGAAGAGTGGCTATCACCAAATAAGAATCCATGAAGGAGATGAGTGGAAGACAACCTTCAAGACCAATGAAGGGATGTATGAATGGCTTTTCATGCCATTTGGTTTGTCAAATGCCCCCTCCACATTCATGAGGCTTATGAATGAAGTTCTCAAGGACTACATAGGCAAGTTTGTAGTTGTATATCTAGATGATATACCGATTTTTAGAAAGACAAGGAGTGAGCATTTGGAACACCTTGATATTGTTTTCAAGAAGCTACATGAGGAGAAGTTGATGATCAACTTGGAGAAGTGTGAGTTCATCAAATCAGAGTTAGTCTACCTTGGGTTTGTCTTATCACATGGCAATCTGAAAATGGATAAGAGCAAAGTGGAGGCTATCATGAATTGGCCTACTTCAAGGTCAGCAATAGAGGTAAGTGTAATCACCCAAAAATGGTCATCTAGACTATTAGCCCCTTGCTAGCATTATTTGCTAAAATTATCAATTGCTTATTCTTGATCAAATCCTAATTCTATCATTTATTCGATTATTTTCTATGGGCTAACCATTTTATCCTAAAGTCTTTATTTATTTAAAAGGAATTTCATCCCCTTTTATTAAATAAAAAGCCCCCACTTTTCCTCTTATCCTAAGTTGCACAAATAAAGCATTATTCTTATTTTATAAAAAGAAGAAAATAACTTTTTGTCTCATATGGACACAAAAGTCAACTCTTATTTTCTCATTGGAGGATATTTGTGCACATGGATTGGTCATCTTTTAAGCTCCATCCTTGATTAAATCTTTTGCCTCTTAATCTCCATGGTCCATTCCTTTTCAATTCCTATAAAAGAAGAGCTCTCTTCTCATTCTAGGATCCATCTTTTGAATACTAACCTTATGCTACAGGATTGCTTAGAGACTTTGGAGCTTTTTGAAGACATTCTTGCATTCATCTTCCATTTCTTGCATCATAGTTTCATATTTATGCTTTCATAGACTAGCTTCATTTTTATGCTCTAGATTAGCTCACATAGATTAATTATCTTGGATTGTAACACTTGCATCTTTCTTTTCATAGCTTAGTTTGCACTCTCATTTCTAGCATAGTTGCATTTCATTCTCATATTGATTCTTGAGGATATTGGCATTCTTTCCCTTGTCTCCATTGAATCTCCCATTTCATGGTTTACTAGCAAGGTCATAGGCTTAATAGCTCTAGTTGAGAGCACACTTAATATCCTTGCACTCCATGCCTAGGGAGCTCTAGGTCATTTTTCAAGGTTTCCCATTCATGGATTCCCTTGGAAGTAAAGACTTAGAGAAGTGCACATCTTAGTGTATACATTTTTGGCACCCACCCGAGAAGAATGCATGCCTACTGATGATATAGCTGAAGCCTCCACATCCAAAAATTTTGTGCCTAATGAGTCATAGAGCTTTGATAGACAGTGTAGAAATATTGCACGATTGATAGAAAGAGGAGATCTCACACATAATGACATAAATACCTCTACTTCTAGGCATCCTAAGCCTTTTTGGTGCAAACATCCCAACAGAAGTTCCATGACCAATTCAAATGAATATGAATGGGACACTCTCTCAGATGGATCTTCTACAGTAGATATGGATGTTGATGTGATTCATACCTATAGTGACCAACCCAATGTAGTTGATGAGTCGTGCATAGGGTCTGATGAGTTCAATCCACATATTGCTTTAATGGACCACGCTGGTCCTTCCATGACAAATTTAGATCTTGACACTTTTGGAGCCTACCCTATAGGCTCGACTTCTCTTGTCACCAGAGATGATATCCCCCACATCAATCACCTTGAACCAGTCATTTCACGTTCCCTCATGCACTCAAATCTCATAGATTGATCTGCCCAAGATCAAAGACCTATATTGCCTTCCTTTCAAAATGACTATGAGATCACCTACTACCTCAATGCCATTGAACCTATTACTTCTTCTACCAGCGAACCAATAACAAACATGATTGAATCAGATATCAAGTACCTCAGTCATAAAATTAAAAGAAAAAAACAATGGTTGAATAGCGAAAACCACATTGTGGTGGTGTCTGAACCTCAAAATAGTAAAAATAAAGACGTATCTAAGGGTGAAAACCTCACTGAGGCACCCGAGGATGAGGTACTTGGTAGTCTGCCGAGCTATTTTCAAGAAAGGTCTTTAGTTCTCATAAAACCTACACAGCCCATCAACTTGGGGACAGAGGAATCTCCTAAAATCATACATGTGGCTCAGTCTTTCTCAGCAGAAGAAAAAGAACAATTTACTACATTCTTTCAAGAGAAAAAGATCAATTTTGCCTGGACATACTTAGACATGCCAGGTTTAGATACTGAGCTTATTATGCATCATCTCTCTATTGCTCCAGAGGTAAAACCTGTCAAACAAAAACTGAGAAAGACACATCCCCATGTGGCATTACTGGTCAAGGCTGAACTTGAGAAGCTCCTAAAAGCCAATTTCATTAGAGCGATTGACTACGCTGAGTGGATTTCTAACATTGTCCCTATTTCCAAACACAACAAGTCCATTCGTGTATGCACTGATTTTTGAGATCTAAATAAAGCATGCCCTAAGGATGATTTTCCACTTCCGAACATTGATATGATAGTGGACATGATGATGGGCTATGAAATGTACTCCCTTATGGATGGCTTCTCCGAATATAACCAGATTAAGATCACCCCCGAGGACCAAGAGAAGATAACCTTCACATGTGCATGGGGTACCTTTTGCTGGAATGTCATGCCATTCGGGCTTAAAAATGCTGGTGCAACCTATCAAAGAGCCATGACTACCATCTTTCATGATATGATGCACAAAAACATGGAGGACTATGTTGATGACACGCTTGCCAAATCACAACAACGGAGCACTCATTTGTCTGATTTGAGTTTGATATTAGACCACATGGAACAATTTCAACTCAGAGTAAATCCAAAAAAATGTGCTTTTGGTGTCACTTCTAGGAAACCACTAGGATACATAATATCAACAAAAGGAATATAAGTAGACCCAGAAAAGGTGCAAGCTATCATGGAGATGCCACCTCCTCGTAACATCAAATAATTAAGGAGTCTTCAAGGTCGTCTCCAATCTATCCAGCGGTTCATTTCTCAGCTAGCTGACAGAGCTCAACCATTCAATCAAAATTTGCATAAGGGAGCTACTTGTATATGGAATGAGGAGTGTCAAAAGAATTTGGACCAGCTCAAGAATTACCTAGCACAACCTCCTATCCTTATGCCACCTATCCAAGGGAAACCCTTGATATTATACATTTCTGCTACAACAAATTCTTTAGGGGCTCTCCTTGCACAACATGATGATAAGGGAAAAGAACGAGCTATCTATTATATCAGTCACACTCTGGTTGCTTATGAACTCAATTACACCAGTATTGAAAAGGCTTGTTTAGCTGTGGTGTTTGCATCTCAAAAGCTCAGACATTACATGCTTGCACATACTACACAACTAGTTGCTAAAATTGATCCTTTAAAATATCTCCTAAGTAAAGATGCGCTTATTGGATGCCTTGCCAAGTGGATACTGATTCTTTCAGAATTTGACATTCAGTATATTGAGAGAAAAGCTATTAAATGGAAAGCAATTGCAGATCAATTGGTTGAGTTTCCCATGATTGATAATGCTCATCTTTAGATAGATTTCCCAGATGCCTCAATCATGAATATCACAGGGCATACATGGAAAATGTTTTTTGATGGTTCTCACATGTAGAATGGTGTTGGTGCTGGAATCCTATTTGTTACCCCTCATGGATACACCATTCCTAAATCATACAAGCTTCTCTTTCCATGCACCAATAACATAGCTGAATATGAAGCCTTTCTGAATGGTGCTAAGCTTGCCCTTGAATGGAGGATTTATGAGTTGCATATTTTTGGAGATTCTCAACTTGTCATAAATCAAGTAAATGATGAGTCCCAAACCAAAGATGACAAGTTGATTCCCTACAAGAGGATGATAGACTCACTTAGGAATTATTTTACATCTATCACATTCCAACAAATTCCTAGAGTTGAGAACAAGGCTGTTGATGCCATGGCTACTTTGGCATCCATTCTGCAACTGGAAGAGCACGAACCATGCTTTGAGTTCCTGGTGGAAGAATTGCACTACCCTACCTACAATTCCCCTGATGACCATGTCATTTACACTGTGGTTGGTCATGACTCCTCCCGCTATGCCACCATCTTTTCCTATCTCTAAGATCAAGTTATCCCTAAAAATCTAATGCGCAATGAGAAGCACCAACTCATTCGTAATGCCTCACACTTTACCCTCATCTCTGGTGACTTGTATAGGAAGGGTCTAGATGGAAATCTCCTTAGGTGTCTAGAAATAGAGGAGTCAGAAAAGGTGCTAGCTAAAGTTCATGATGGCATATGTGGGTCACACTCTAATGGTCTTGTGCTCGCTCGAAAATTGCTTAGGGTTGGCTACTATTGGCCTACTATGCAAGCTGATGCTATTCAATATGCCAAGTCCTGCAAAAAATGTCAACTACATGGGAATCTCATTCATGCTCCTGGAAGTAAGCTCATTCCCTCTATTACTTACTGGCCATTTCAACAATGGGCCTTTGACTTGGTAGGCAAGATTTGTCCTAGTTCATCAAGTGGGCATAAGCTCATCATTATAGCTACTGAATATTTCACCAAATGGGTTGAAGTTGTCCCACTGTCCACAACTACCGACAAACATGTTGCCCTATTTATTTTGAATCACATCATTTGCCGCTATGGTATTCCCTCCTCCATAGTCACGGATAATGGTGGTCAATTTAAGAACAAAGACCTAAAGCACTTGTGCAAAAAGTTCAAAATAAATAACATTGGTCTTATATTTACTACCCTTAGGGGAATGGCCAAGCTGAGGCCTCAAACAAAACATTGCTAAAAATTCTCCATAGAATAGTGCACAAATCAGGCAAGGATTGGCATTTGTAGATCAATCCTGAGCTATGGGCTTACAGAACATCTATCCACACTCCTACAGGTGCAACACCTTTTTCCTTGGTCTATGGTTCTGAGGTTGTCTTACCATTAGAGGTTGAAATACGTTCACTAAGAGTCTCTCTTCATGGTTTGATTACCGATGAAGAGCAAAGGGCCATGAGAGTGCATGAGCTCACTACTTTGGAAGAACACCGCAAGGCTACTTTTGATCACATGTGCACTTATCAGAAGAGAATGTCTACCGCCTACAATAAGAAAGTTCATCCTAGAGAGTTCCAAGTGGGTGAACTAGTTCTCAAAGAAAATCCCAAAAATCAGCAGAATAGGGAGCAGAAAGGCAAGTTTGAGCCAAATTGGTTGGGGCCTTATATTATCACTGTGACATTTGGATTTGAAGCCTATCAACTATCTACCTCAGAGGGAGAAGAGCTTATTGAGCCTATCAATGTTCTACATCTAAAAAAGTTCTATGCCTAAGAGCTCTTTGTACATACTCTTATTGATCCTGAAAAAATTCCAAAAAATTCATATATGATGCTGAAAAAATCCTAAAAAAGCATATAATGTCCTGGAAAAAAAAGAAAAAAAAGAGCATCCTAGTGAAAACCTAGCAATAGGCGCTTTGATGTCTCACCAAAAAAATAAAAAAATGCAAAAAATTCAAAAAAAAAGAAAAAGAAAAAGTGCCTTGGTGAAAACTTGGAAACAAGCGCCTTGGTAGCAAAAATACAAAAAAATTGAAAAAAGTACTGAAAAAATCTATCAAGTGGTGAAAACCTGGAAACAGGCGCTGCTTGAGACCCTTGCACCTATGTCTATCAATCTTGCATGGCACTCCTTCGCTCCACTTCTCGCTTTGCCTCTCCTAGCCTGGAATTGACTTGTCTTAGTCTAGGGGGCACATGTTGTTTTAGCTTATCTTGGGTCTCTTTCTACGTCAGGGTTTCTCAGGCCACTTGGTTCAAATGATGTTTTTGAACACCACCCCCAAACTATGTTTTTTAACACTACCCTAGCGTCAAGTGTTTTTTTAACACTTATCAGATGTTTACCCATAGTCCAGAATGATGCGATATTTCCACTGGTAGAGATGATACTCGAAGATTGATTCTATGACCTACACACACACACTTAAAACACTTAACTTGCTGAGACTTGTTTGACTTTCTTTCTTCGTATGCTGTCTATGATGATTTCTTTGCTAAGTGTTCTCCCCTAATGTCGATGATGCATAGCTAGAAGATTGGGGGCATGAGGACATGTTTTATTTCTTTCTCTGCTTGTGGATATATTTTGTTGGTCTTAATTGTCATTAGCATTTATGTTGGTTCTACTTGACAATAGGACTTACAAGGTATTGTCCTTGACTGTGTTTGCGAGTGCATACTTATAGCCATCTTGACTTTCCTTGTGTCTCGATGCGAGTATAATCTTGTTATATTAAACTTAGGGAATCTCATTGTACTAGTCATCTTGACCTACATGTCTTTGGTGCCTAGGTGGGATTCCCACATTTCATCTAATATAGATCATATTCATATACCCATAGTTATACTAGTGTGTATTGTATGATCTTGTGACACTACCAATAAAGCTTGATGATGATTATTAGAGACTAATAGCTTTGTGACCTTGCAAGTAAACCACTTTTTCATAGTAGCTTGCATTTTTAGGTTCATGTTAGTTAGTTTTGCATCTTGCATAGGGAGAGAGCTCTCCTTTTCATCTTTCATGGACCTGTCGGTCAATTGTGCTCACCTTTCCTTTTCTCAATCATGTCTTTCACTCCTTGTCTTTCACATCACATCTCTATTCCTGTCATCACAAGGGGTTAATCTTATCATCATATCTATCCTATAGAGATCATTTTTAGAAACATGAGTCTATATCATAAACATGAGAACTAAAACATACATCTATGAGAGAGATTATACATGAGCATATATGACATACATTTTGAGAAAAATGACAAGACAATATAAAAACTGAAACATCCATCACAAGTGGGACAAGTACACAAGATATATCATCAATCTAGTAATCTCATATATATATAAATGTGTCATGATACAATGTGGGATACAAAAATTTGGATAAAATCCCAGGATATGTCTCTATATATCTATCTAACCTAGGCCTAAGAATCACTGGCACCATCATGTGGTGCTGGTGGTGGAGGAGGTGGTGCTATGTACGACACCATATCAGATCTCCTAGCTATAGCTGAATAGGGCAGTGCCCTCTGACCCTGTGGAACAGCCTGTATATAGAGCCCATGATAGTATGCAGCTCATGCTACCTCTCTCCGCGACTCTGCAGTAGCAACTTGTATGGCCCTATCCTGCCACTCGAGCTCAGCTCTCAGATCCGTCAGCTGCTGCTCTTTGATAGCTATGGTGATTTGTAGCTATTGCATCTCTGTCTCTGGGACTTGGATCCTAGCTCTCAGGTCCTCTCCCCCTGCAGGCTGATCCTACCTAACATCTACCCGATGGCGAGCTGGCCTCGCCCCATCATCATCCTCATCTATGGAACCTTGTCCCTGTGGCCATTTCTGACCACTTGCTCGAGAGATTTGTCCCATTTCTCTCCCTCTCCCTCCTCCATCTCCTCTGTCCCCATTGTCTCCATTATCCCCCTATGCTATCGGTTATGCATCAAGTACAGTGAACCTAGGGAATAGGAAGCTCTATCGCTCTGCCCTATAGGCCACATTAGCCCCTACATCTGTCATATCTAGGAGCTAGTCCCATGGCTCCTGGCATATCACAACTGTATACTATACTACCTACTGGTAATCTAGCATCGGCAGGCAACCCTAACCCTCCTCATCCCTAACCTGAGCATATGTGGTAGTCTTGGTGGGTACTCTTTGTTGGTGCCCGAACTATCTCCAGACACCAGTGATCACAAATCTCTCCATAATATCTGAATGTCAACCTACCAGTCACCGACTGCATAGCATATAATCCAACTCATCTCGGTCACCCCACTGCTCGCATGCCCTATATGGTCTCCACTAGAATGAGGTGAGGTCATCTAGTACCCGACGGTAATACGTGACATCTTTGCTATGTGGTTGGGAGAGGAACCCTGTGTACCTGTATATGTAGGGGCATCTCTGCTCCCTCGGCTACACTTGTGGTCACACTACAACAATGTGCTCCCATGCCCATATCTGAGTGAGAATGGCTCCACATGCCCAGGTCCTGCTCTCCCGATAAACTATCTCATGGAGCTCGTGGTACATGTCTGCCAGGATGGCTAGCCCCCATGCCATCTGCCATGGGTGAGCAATCAAATCCACCACTAACCTCCCCAACCCAATGGAAAACCCTTCTTACTCCTATCAGTAATAAGGGCATGTACAACAATAGAACACACGATGCATGGCATCGAGAAATCCCTACCAAACTCCTCAACTAACCGATCCTAGCTTAGATGCCTGTCAATAATCGTAACATCCTGAAACATATCTTGCATGATTTGCCTACCCTCTGTTGAATCCTAATCATAGTACACCTGTGCCAACAAATAATCATGTTAGTTTCTATCCTATGGAAACTCTACATCTATGACTATCTATAAACATGATTATACTTAAAGGATCTCCATGGCTCAGAACCCGTAGGATCTGATAGACATCCTCGAGACTAATCATAGCCTCTCTAGTAGCAAGTGGAAGGTGTTGTGCTCACTATGCCATCTCTCAGCCAGCATAGTCAACAACCCATGATCCGCCTGAATATGGGGCATCTACAAAAAGTAGCCAAACCCCATCTCCCTCAGGTCTACTTGTCCTAGATCATCGAGATCCCAAACGCATCATAGCCCAGTCACTCGAGGCACTCTAACAAGCAACGCTAGAAAGTGCTCCTGCAAACCATTAACCTAAACCAGACATCAAAACATATCCTGATGGATGTATAAACTCAATACAAAACATCTTAAACACAAAAATTGTCAGGACCCATGTCATTTTGCTCAAAAACATTAAAACATGTTATTTTTCTATATTGTGCGATACTATTTTTTGACTAAGTATCGTACGATACTTTCTTCAATAGCAGTGTGATGGTATCTTTGCCTGTGATACTTCACATAGCATCGCACGGTATTTCATCCAGTGTCATGTGACACTGGATTCAATATTGATGCGACACTATTTTGACCCACAAAGTATCACAGGATAGAGATCCTCAAAGGGTGCGATACTTGGAAAGTATCGTACGAAGAAAATTTGAAAAGTTTTAAAAAAATTTAAAAATATGTTTTAATTTGACATTAAAGCTCATAAATGACCAACAAAGCAAGTTTTTCTGAAAACATACTGGGGCACCATACTGTGGAGGCCAGTTGTGCAATCGAGCACACTCAAATCGATGCCTGTGGACTAGTATCACTGCTTGCTAGGCCATGTTCTCTCTCTAAGCTCTTAAAATTCTCAAATCACTAAAAGACAAATGATTTTGTAAATGACCTTTTTGCCCCTTATATAGCATTTTAACTTTTTGACCAATTTTCAAAACAATTCAAAATTGCGCAAAAATTGCACCCCTAACTAATTTCGACATCCTAGATCCATTTTCAAGATCGAAATCAAAATCTAAGTTCATCTTGATAGTCAAAATCGTGTTTTAACACTTTCCCTTCTTTTCATAGTTGGTTGACCATTTGAGGCCTGATCCTTTGTTCTTTGTTGGGGCACCTTCATTTCTTCATCCCCATCTCTCTCACCCTTCTAGTCTTTTCATTCATTTTCATTCACTTCATCTCTCTGAGGTTTGACTTCATCCTAATCCTATAGCATTCTTAGTTAAACCTAGTCAAACTGGGGCATATCTTCACTGCTTGATGGTTATCCTATCATTCTTCATTTCTCGATTATGATTTCTAGTGATTTGATCATGTTGCTCTTGCTTCTACCTTCCCTCTACCTAATTTCAATTTCAATCCCAAGGGGGCAAACACATCATATCCTATTGGCTATTCTCCAGATCATATGCTTGACCATTCCATTTTCTCTGATTGATCTATCTTTGCGCTTGACATGTTAGTTCTCGTCTCAAGTTCTGATACTGTCCATCTCTTTCCTAAGTGTTTAGTACTATTGCTACTAGGCTGACCATGCACGTTTTGCTATCTCTCTGCACTTCATACTTTGGAGTCAAATCTCTATTGCCTTCTTGGCTGATCTATTCTTTGACGTAATGTGTTCCCAGATCGATCACACATTAGTCAAAGAGGGGCAAATGTAATCACCCAAAAATGGTCATCTAGACTATTAGCCCCTTGCTAGCATTATTTGCTAAAATTATCAATTGCTTATTCTTGATCAAATCCTAATTCTATCATTTATTTGATTATTTTCTATGGGCTAACCATTTTATCCTAAAGTCTTTATTTATTTAAAAGGAATTTCATCCCCTTTTATTAAATAAAAAGTCCCCACTTTTCCTCTTATCCTAAGTTGCACAAATAAAGCATTATTCTTATTTTATAAAAAGAAGAAAAGCACTTTTTGTCTCATATGGACACAAAAGTCAACTCTTATTTTCTCATTGGAGGATATTTGTGCACATGGATTGCTCCTCTTTCAAGCTCCACCCTTGATTAAATCTTTTGCCTCTTAATCTCCATGGTCCATTCCTTTTCAATTCCTATAAAAGAAGAGCTCTCTTCTCATTCTAGGATCCATTTTTTGAATACTAACCTTATGCTACAGGATTGCTTGGAGACTTTGGAGCTTTTTGAAGACATTCTTGCATTCATCTTCCATTTCTTGCATCATAGTTTCATATTTATGATTTCATAGACTAGCTTCATTTTTATGCTCTAGATTAGCTCACATAGATTAATTAGCTTGGATTGTAACACTTGCATCTTTTTTTTCATAGCTTAGTTTGCACTCTCATTTCTAGCATAGTTTCATTTCATTCTCATATTGATTCTTGAGGATATTGGCATTCTTTCCCTTGTTTCCATTGAATCTCCCATTGCATGGTTTACTAGCAAGGTCATAGGCTTAATAGCTCTAGTTGAGAGCACACTTAATATCCTTGCACTCCATGCCTAAGGAGCTCTAGGTCATTTTTCAAGGTTTCCCATTCATGGATTCCCTTGGAAGCAAAGACTTAGAGAAGTGTACATCTTAGTGTGTACAGTAAGGAGTTTTCATGGTCTTGCACAATACTATAGAAAATTCATAAGAAAATTTAGTGCAATTTGTGCTCCTATGTTAGATACTATCAAAGGAGGAATGAAAACCAAGTTTGTTTGGAATCAAGATGCTAACAAGAGCTTGGAGTTGTTGAAGGAGAGGATAGCTACCCAACCTATTTTAGTGCTTCCAATCTTTGAGAAGCTATTCACCATTGAATGTGATGCTAGCAATGTAGCAATTGGGGTTGTTCTAAGCCAAGAGGGCAAGCCAGTGGCTTTCCATTCTGAAAATTTGAGTGATGCTAAGAGGAAGTACTCCTCATATGAATTAGAGATGTATGCATTGGTCCAAGCTCTAAGAAAATGGAGGCATTACTTGCTTCCAAAGGAAATCATTGTGTATTCAAACAATCAAGCACTTAGTTTTATGAATTCACAAGAGAAGTTGAGTCACAAGCACATGAAGTGGGTTGAGTACCTACAAGCTTACACCTTCAATATCAAGCACAAGAAGGGTGTACTAAACAATGTGGTTAATGCATTGTCAAGAAGAGCCCTCACACTCCAAGAAATTCAGTTGAAAAGCATGGGGATAGATCATTTCAAGGATCTATATGCAGATGATGAGGACTTTGCTAACATTTACAAGGTATGTGCTGAATACAAGAATTATTTTCATAGTAAATATGTTGATTATACTTTGCAAAGTGATCTCTTGTTCAAAGGGAATCAATTGTGTGTTCCTGGAGGCTCTATTAGAGAGAGTTTGATTCAAGAAAAGCATAATAGTGCTTTGAGTGGGCACTTTGGGATCACTGAGACTCAAGACCTTGTTTCAAGGTTTTATTATTGGCCAAGGATGAATCTAGATGTTAGGAGGTATGTGGAGAGTTGTGTAGTATGTCAAAAGGCCAAGGGCACTTCTACCAATGCTGGTCTTTAACAACCACTACCAATTCCTACCAGGCCATGGGAATGCTTAAGCATGGATTTTGTAGTTGGGTTACCCAAGACAAGACAAGGAATGGATAGTGTTTATGTGGTTGTAGATAGGTTTAGAAATATGGCTCACTTTGTGCCATGCAAGACCACAAATGATGCAAGTCAAATAGCATCTCTATTCTTCAAAGAAATTATGAGAATCCATGGGTTACCTATCAGCATTGTGTCAGACAGGGACACTAAGTTTATGAGTCATTTTTGGAAGACTCTTTGGCAAATATTAGGCACTAACTTATCTTTTGGATCAACTTACCATCCCCAAACCGATGGTCAAACTGATTTTGTTAATAGAAGCCTTGGGAATCTTCTAAGATGCTTGACTAAAGAGTACAGTCAGCAATGGGATCAGTTGATTGGGCAAGCTAAATATGCCTATAATGACACCTTGAATAGATCCATAGTGAAGAGTCCATTTGAGATAGTTTATGGACTACATCCAAGGGTTGTCTATGAGTTGAGAGATCTGAAAGGAGTCAAAGCAAGTGGATATGTAGATGATTTTGCTTTTGCTATGAAAGAGGTTCATGAAATAGTGAGGAAGACATTAGTAGACAACACCAATAAACACAAAGCAAAGGTGGATGAAGGTAGAAGGATGGTTGAGTTCAATGTTGGTGATCTTGTCATGGTGCACCTAAACAAGTCAAGGCTGCAAAAAGGAGTACCTCACAAGCTGAAAATTAGGAGGATAGGACCCTGTCCTATATTAGCAGGGTATGGTGACAATGCTTACAAAGTAGACCTGCCGAATGACAATGGACTGTCAAATGTTTAAAATGTTGCAGACCTTGTCCATTATAAAGGGCCTCAAGAAGATATGAACCAGACCATACATGAGGTGATCAGGGATGTAGAAGACATACAACTCCCTCCTTCTGCAAATATAGGACCAGATAGTGTACTAGACACTAGAGTCTACAAAAAGACTAGACTCAAGGAGTATAAAGAACACCTCATTCAAAGGTATGGGCAGAGTGTTGCTGATGCAATTTGGGTCAAGGCATCATAATTCAAAAGGATGGGCATTGATCCTAGCATCATCAATCCAAGGGTGGATTGAAGTTCTTATTTTGGGGAGGATGGTGCAGGAGCACCTAGGCTAGCCTCCATTGGTTAGTAAATTATGGCTTGTACTTGACTCTAGCCAAGTCAACAGCTTAGTTTAGGTTGTTTTAGGACCTTAGAAGGTCTCTTTCTATGTTGGCTAGGTGAGTTAGTCATTAGGACTAAGGTCACAATAATAGCCTTTGTTAGTTGTTTATTTAATTTCTTAAGTTAGAAGCTTAGCTTTGGTGAGAGTCTTAAATGTGTTCTAACACATCTTGTTGTTATAAAGATGCCATAAGGTTATAAATGGCTTTGGAACCTTGAGACATAGGAGGTTAGAAGTCCAAGAATATAGGAACATGGCAAATGTGGAAGTTGCCAAATGTTCAAAAGAAGTTGTCTTCAATTTTGCAATTATTGCAAAAGAGTGCATGCCATTCAGGTATCTTTGGATTCCCTAAGTTATAGGAGGTTATGCTTGGCCAATAGGCCCTAGAAAAAAGGAAATGGCATCTAATTTTATTCAAGACTCAAACACCAAGTTTCATTCATGTATTGTAATAGTTTGGAATAGAGAAAAGAGAGCTCTGCAAGCATTTTAACATAGATTTTATGATGTTTGTGTTGATAGTCATACTATATGGATTGAAAGACTAAATATAATTCTATATTAGGTTTCTTTTTACTGTTAGGATACTTTTTCATTTGAAGAGCAAGTCCTTTTGAGTTGATCTAAGTGCTAGTTTTTGGTATTCTAGTTCAAGGAGTCCATTTTTAGCTTGTTTTGAGTAGTTTAGAGAGTCATGGCTCCTCCATGAAATCTAACTGTGGATAAACATTCATGTTAGATGGAAATGGAAGAGGAGTCATTTTTTATATAGTTTTAGGAGTTAGGAAGTTTAAAAGCATGAGGAACTATTTTATATACTAGGCCCTAAGCGAGTTTGTGAAGCTCGGTTAAAGGTCTAGAGGTGAAAGAAGTGAAGAAACATTGCATGGTTGTATGGATCCATACTGCTCTAGGAATTTTTATTGAAGTTAAAGATCAAATATATCCATTTTGTGAAGATATAAGTCATACCAATCATTTTGGAATTGGTTTGAATAAGTTTTCTATCAAAATCACAGTTCAGTCCTAGAAATTAGGCCTATTAGGCCTCTTGTCCTAGTTTATAGGAACCCCCTGTACAGTCACTGCCAGACCCAAAAACTTTGTGAATATTTTAAAAATTCCAAAAGGGTATCTGAATCAAGTCTTATTTTTTCAATTTGTTTGGAAATTTTTTTTAAGAAACAACAAAAGGTGACTGGTAAGGGCTACTAGAATAGGCCTATTTTTAAGGTTAATTCATGATGATTCATGGAATCCGATAAGAAGATGATTGAAGACCCTTCCAAAATGGATCAAATGGGAAAGAAAAAGAATTTTTTCATGATGGAGAAGACCCCTACAATGTTGGAGCATGTTTATGGAGTTTTGGCACTTAGAGCCTTCTAAGTGAGTGTGGAGAAGTGAATCAAAACTAAGGTGTTGATCATTCAAGGTGAAGTTTTTGGAGATTGACTCTTATAGCAGAGTTTGAATAGGTCTTAGTTAATTATCTAAACCTATTGGAAGATCCTATAGAGGAATAGGATACTAGGAGGCAAGTGAAGTCTCTTGGAGGGTGTGAAAACAAGCCTTGAAGTTTATCATACATCACCATGCACAGGTAAAAGTAGTCTTTTCTTGATCTTCAAGGGTAATTCTAATTTGGTTGTAGCCATAAAATTTATCCATTAGAGAACACCTTTGAAATATAGTTGTTAGATCCATGATCATGTCTATATTAGGAAGTGGAAAATCATCTTTAGGAAACGCCTTATTTAGATCCCAAAAATTTGTGCATACCCGAATCGATTTATCAAGATTTGAAACATGTACAATGTTTGATATCCATTCAGCATAGTCAATAGCTCTGATGAATGTAGCTTTCAATAATTCTTCTAATTTAGCTTTTCCTAGTAATGCTACGTGTGGATGCACTTTCTTTTATTTCTGTTTAACTAGTTTTACATCTGGAGCAATAGATAAGTGATGCATAATCAAGTTTATATCTAATCTAGGCATATCAAAATATGAATATGTGAATTTAATTTTCTTGCTCATGAATAATTGGATAAATTGTTGCTTTTCTTCCTTATTTAGAGATTGTTTAAGGTGTATAATCTGTGGTGACTCAATTATTCCCAAATTAACCTGTTGTGTAGGCTCAATCAAAACTGATGATCTTTCCTAGAAATGGGCAGGAAGGATATCAAGTATCTCATCCATTGGCTCATTAGGGATGTTTGTACCATTGGATTCATCATCTTTTTCTACTATTTTATGACCTGATGCTGCTACTAAGTGGTTTTTACCATCATATCTTCTTTTCTTTTTCTTTTTGCTTTTAATACTGAGATACTTGATATCCTCCACTAGCATGTTCACACCCATTGCACTAGTGGAAGAGGTAAGAGGTTCAAAAACATTAAGATAGCAGGACAAGTTATGGTCATTGGAAAAGGATAATAGGTTCACAGGCTTGATGGTATTCTAGTCAATAAGTTCAAGATGAACAAGAGGCAAGGATCCAATAGGATCAAGAGAAAACACCTTGATATCATCATCATCATTGATGACTAATTAAGATAAGTCGATAAATTTGTCCTCCAAAGATTTATCTTGATCACAATTTTTCCTAGAATTTCCTAAGGAGCTCTAAGTAGTATTTTGCAAACCTAACTATCTTGATCTATTTCTAAAGCGTAGAGTTACTTTATGTTCAACCTCGGTTCTTCGTTGGAGAAACATTCTAAATGGTATCATTTCAATTCTAGATCTTGTCCCAAAATTCCAATGAGTGTTATCAAGAAGGACCGTTCTTTGAGGAGTAGGTGAATCTTCTTCTTGTTCAATTTGGGTAGGAAAAGTTGTGTTGGGTTTGATGGCATGATTTTTTGAATTTTATTCTTGCTCATTTTGTATACCAGAGCTTTTTCCTCTCTCAAAAGTGGGTGCATACTTGTGAATAACATTAATCTCCATATTTATTGTAGCGTCAGAAAGGGAAAACCAATCATACTCATGAGAGTTAGTTTGATTGTCATCAGATCTACCCAAATATTGTGCAAGAGTCATGGGAGCTTCTTCTTCATCTTCCTAATTTTTAGCTACTTGAGTAAGTGTTTGATCATTGTTTTTGGGTACCAATGTAGTGGTATGGGAAATTTATCCATAAGACAAGATGGACATAAAGTGAGGTATAGATCTTCCCCCGCTTCTAATTCATCTATAAAGTGTGGCAAATCTGACACATGAGTGATATCCACTAGTTGTCCCCAGTTAGGATGTCATTCTTCTACAACACTTTCTTCTTCAAGTTCATCTCTATGTGATATAATTTCCTCATGCACATTTTCTACTTGTTGTTCTAGTTTAGAGGTAGCTTGTTGAGCAGTAGGATGATTCCTCATAGTTGGCAATACGTATGGTTCTCCTTGATATTCTAGATTTTATGTTTGTATGTGAAGTAACCTCTCATAAGTCATAGGTGTGATTTCTTCATCATCCTCATCATCTAAATCTCTCAATCTATCGAATATAGGACCACTTGTAGAAGATAGATTAAATTTGTTTTCATAGTATCCGCCATCAGTTTTGTCTTTAGGACTTCGAAACTCAAAATGTAAAGGTTCAACAATCTCTTTTACATCTCCTACAGGTCCTTTTCCATCATAGCCCATTTTTTGCATCATCTAATAGCCTTTTCCATACTTTTCTAGGGAAATTCCATGTGTTTGACTTCTTGATCTGGATCTTCATCCCTATAAAGCCATTGTAGGAAAAAAAATTCTTCATTTTCTTCCTCAAGGGATATTTGTGCCTTCATCATACTCGTTCCCTCATTAATTGTAGAAGCAACAACACTAGTTGGTCAAAGTGATGAGGAGGGCCTCCCACGGGATCTAGGAGAGATGGGGAGATTTACCATGGAGCATAGGGAATCTAGCCTATACATTCGGTTAGAGTAGCCTTTCTAGAATTTTTGGGTTCTTGATTTTTCAAAGCTTCCTTATTGTGTGGGACTATGTTGTCAGTTGTTTTACATTGTTGCATGAATAGACATAATCTAAATGGTTATTATCGCTTCAAATCCATTGTGAGGGAATTTTATGCATTGGTGATAAGTGGAAGGAATTACTTGCATGTCATGTATCCGAGGTCTACCAAGTAAGATATGGTATGATAGTGGAAGATCTAGAACTTGATAGATAAAATCCCTCTTAATGAGACTCGCTCAGATAGGTGAGATGACCATGCCCTTGGAGGACCTTTGTTCTTCATCATAAGATTTTATCGTTATCTTTCTTCGAGGATCAATAGTGTGTTCAGAAAATCCTAAAGCTTTGACAAGATTAAAAGTATAAATATTCAAACTTGTGCCTCCATCTATCAAAATGCATTTCACTCTATGTTTATAAATAAAAACTTCAATATGGAGGGGTTGGTTATGTGGGTGGTTAATAGACTTGTCATCTTTTTTAGAGAATGTCAGGTGATGTGGAGAAATGATATGACCAACCATAGATTGAAACTTATCAACATCCAAGTCCTTAGGTACGTTTTCTGCCAAGAGGACTTGTTCTAGGATCTCTTTATGTGTTGGAAGATTTTTAGCAACTGAAAGATTGATATCTATACCAAGGTACGTTGCAATTGATCAATCAGGCTGTAATTATTTGAAGAGGATGATGAATCCAATTGTTTGTTTGATGTTGGTTTAGATACTTGGGTAGCTAGTTGTTTGGAAGAGTAAGAAGGACCTACCCCTCACAAAGTGACTTTGCCTTGTGATTGAATCACTACATTAGATGATTCAGATTTAGATTGGTCTTTGATCTTGATAACATTGATAGATTGGCCAAACAATTCAATCATGTGAATAACATTGTCATTATCAGTATAAACATAGCCGACCTTAATATCTTTGGTTCTAGATGATTTTCCTTTCTCATATTTTGGAAAAGGTTCCTTGAATTTCTTGTGATCAATGTTAGTTTGAAGCCCATCTATAATGATTGTTTCATTATCAATGAGGTCTTGTATCAAGTGCTTAAGTTTCATGCAATCATTTTTTTATGACCCTTGTTACGATGGAACTCACAATAGTGGTTGTCATTCCACCATTTTGGCTTGATTTCAGATTCATATGGCTTAGAGTTGTCTAGAAAGGTTATGATTTTATTAGTCAAGAGAATTTTGACTACATCCTCAAGAGATTCTCCTAGAGGAGTAAAGACATGCTTAGGCCTACGTATCCAAGTCTTATATTTGTTATGATTATGATCAAGTTTTGAATTTGAGAAGGTAAGATTTATTTCCTTAGCTACTTGAATACTTATAGAGAGATTAAAAATTGGTCCCTCAAGTTTTCAAGTGGTAGTACCCAAAATTCCATCATTTACCACATCCTTGGTTTTGTTCCAATATTTGTTCTTGTCTTTGTTGTGATTATTGTTTGAGGATTTGTGATCCTTATGTAGGGTAATCTCTCATTTTCTTACAATAGCATCTTCCACACAGATGGAAGCCTCCACCAATTTGTCAAAAGTAGAGTGGGTTAGTATTTGGAGTACATAAATCATCTCAGGTACCAAGGTGTTAATGAATATGTCAATCTTTTTAGTCTTGGTAATTTTTTGTAGGTATCTAGCGAACATCCTCCTCCATCTTTAAAGGAAGGTGAAAAAAGGCTCTCCAGTACGTTGCTTATTATTGCAAAGATCGAGCATTGTTACTGTGCGTTGAATGTTGTAGGCGTATTGGTGTATGAATCATTAAACAAGTTCATAAAAGGTCTTATTTCCTTGTGCAAGTGAAGTAAACCAACTCATGGCTTGACCTCCAAGACTATAAGGGAAGAGTCTCATAAGGTATGTTGGTTCATGCACAAATTCCATGCTAAGAGCACAAAATTATCGTACGTGGTCTTGAGCATCTCCATTGCCATCATATTTGTCATGCTTGGGAATTTCTAGTTTAGGGGGAAATGGTGGCATATAGAGATTTTGATCAAAAGGGAAAGGACATATAGAATCAAGACAATATTTGTTCATAGACTAGTCCTTCTCCTTTCTAAATTGCATGAGTTCACATCTCAAATCTTGCACTTTCTTGTTAAGGATAGTTAGGGGTGATTCTTCCTCTTTTTGGATCAACCTTTCAACATCAAAGTGAGGATGTAGTTTAACACCCATGGAGGCAAGATGCATAAAGTATGTATCCTTGGCATGGTTCATGATAGCTTTCATTAGCTTATGAAAGTATTTGTCTTCTTGGAATTTCTTGATTTCTTCTTCTGTAGGTTCTTCATTCGAAGAAGACCCAGAACCATGTTTACTATTGTTGCTCCAATCGTACCTAGACATGTTGGATTGATTGTGACAATTAGTGTAGATTTCTTGATCCCTAAGGTTGGTAGTGTATGTAAAGGATATTGATCAATAAACAAGAGCCTTGATAGGGGTTTGATGCAAAGACTTCTTATGAGAGGAAGGTCCAAGGGTGGTATCATTAATAGTCTTCCCTTTTAGATCAACTATAGCCTTTTGATGTTGGATTCTAGTTTGAATTGGCATGAAAGAAAGATATGACTGGTAATTGAAGTGACTAGGCTACTAAGCTAATGTCCAAAGACCAAATAATGATAGCTCGTCTCAAGAGATTGATAAGAGATAATGATAAGATTGATTTAAAAAGGTACAAGGTATCAAGATTTGAGGCTTGAATGACCGTTGAGTGATACTTGTGACCAAGTTGATAAAGCTAGCTAAACTAGGTACAAGGTATCGATATTGATGCCTAAATGCCCGTTGAGTGATACTTGTGACAAAGTTTAGTAAAGTTTGATACCGAAAAGGTAGTTTTGAGACAAAGCTAGAGTGCTTCAAAGATCTAAGACAAGAGCTAGACCAAAATCATGGATCATGGATCAATCAAATAAAAGAACTAGTTTTAGAGCATGCAACTGTTGATCAGTAGTGGTAGAAATACCACTAGATAACCAGACCAAAGATGATATCAAGACCTAGGATCAGATTTTGAAATCCAGACAACACACGATCATACGATGAAATCTAATAAAGGATGCGATAAAACTTTGGATGAAGTGTGATAATATGGTCGAGGTTTGAAATACTGTATGATAATCTCCAATGAAGGATATAATGAAAGGTGACTTTTGTACGACCAGACACTTGTATCATACGGTAAAATGCTAGACAAAATGACAAAATGCATTTACTAGATAGTTCACCACTGATTTCAATAATTTTGGACCAATTTGGATAACTTAGGCTTGGGTTTGTGACATGACTAGAATGTGTTTAAATCAATTTTCTAATGTTTTCACTCAAAGCAATGATATGATCAACCAAGTCTTTAAACAATTTAAGAAGGGACAAAGCAACCTTGAAGATACACACACTTGTGAATTCTAATTTTGTGTGGGAAGTAATAGCATCAAGTGTATGTTTAAGAGATTTGCATTGGTTTAGTGCAATTGAAGACACTTCAAGAAACATCTACCTAAGAAATTGGCTAGTATAAAAACCTTTGTCCATAACTTGATATTCCTTCGCCTCACACAAAGTGATATTGTATTTTTAGAGGACTATGGATGTTGTGGATCAAAATAAGAGTCAAAATTATCACATCACAAAGACTCCCTAATGACACATTCATGCTTTAAAACATCCAAGGGAATACATATGGTGAGTGTATTCTTCAGGTGATCCAAGTAATCCACTTGGATCAATCCCTGCACAAATATTTATGATACTTTAAGAGGTGAACTGAGTAGATTCTAACCTAAGGTGTCTAGTAAGGGCATCCATTCACAACTATCCTCTATGGTTCTGCTTAGCGAAATTGAGGCATGTAGCCCTACAAGTACTTTAGATAAGGTAGTCTTGCAAGCAAGATTGAGGCCTCATAGCTCTACACATTATCTTCGCATGTGTTCTTATAGCCAAATAGATGACTCAACATAGATAATAGCTATGTCCTCGAGGCTTTAACCTTCAAGGCAAAAAAAATATAATGGATTGGAAGAGATGGCTTTGCTTTGTCCCACTTGGATTGTTCCTACAAGATTTTTCCCTCAATGATAGGCCCTCTAAAGGTAAAATGAAAAAATGAAAGTGGATAACTAGTAGAAGTATATATTTCTGATTTTACTCAAGGGAAAAGAGAATACTCTCCTACTCCATAGCTTCTCCCAAGAACATCAAGCACATATTCATTTACCCAAGATTCCTTTGCAAGTGATAGATCAAGTAGGTTAAGATTTATGATTCAACCTCTAGGGGGTGAAGAGAATACTCTTCTACTACCCAACTAGTCACAAGAAAAGAAACCTTCCTAGTTAAGCTAGGTCCCTAGAAAACAAAACTAAGGAAAACACAATGTTTACTTGAATCTCAAAGGCAACCTACAAAACAAATAGCTTAGTAGTCTCAAAATATAGCTTTGGAAAGCATCCTACAACCACAAATGTATTAGTAGTCACAAAATAAGTGCAAGATAAAGGCTTGAACAAGTGATTCTTATTCAAATGTACTACACAAACCAAGTTACTACTACAAAATAGAAAGCTAGAAGCAAGCTAAAACTGAATCATGGGTTAGAAACCGAAAATTCACTCAAAATGACCCTAAAAATTGCTCACTATTTTTGATGTGATAAAACACAATAAACCAGAAAACACCATATAATCATACAATACAACTCAGAAAGCCATGCGATAAAAGACCAGAGTTGATATATCATGTGATAAAACTTAGAACCAGGCGCGATGAAAGACTTTATTCCAAGTTATCGTACGATGATTCTCACAATTGCATGCGATAAATCACTTTTCCATATTATCGTATGATAATTTGTACTACTATGGTGCAATGAGCATCACAATTTAGGCTCAAAAATGAAAATAATATATAAGTAAAGGGGCAAAATTTTGATTCGAGCCCCATGGTGGGCACAAAAAATGTGTGGTTATAAATTGGTATGCAAATATAACTGTAACCAACACTTGATAAACTATTAACTCAAGAATTTAGTTACAACTATTCAAATCAAATGAACAACTAAATCCTCAAAAGTGGCTTAACACTTCCTAGTTGGAGTGAATTTAATCCTTTTCAACTACTCATCAGATTTGGCATGAAGGATTAGTGATTTGACTACTCCAAAATAGAAGATTCAAAGATGAATGAGATGAAATACTTGCATACTTCATTCCGTGATGATCAAGATGCAAATGAAAATTAGATAACTAGAAACGAAACTAGATTAGTATGAAGCTATGATGCAAGATTAATCTAATACAAGAAATGCTACTATCAAAGTAAACTAGAATGAAAGTAAACTAACAATGCAAATTTCTCTAAAAATGACGATAACATGAACCAACTAAGAATGCAAAGATGAGATCAAATGACAAGAGATGGATCTTGAATGCAAGATTATGGAACCAAAAATGGCATAATCTCCTTAAGATGCAAAAGGATGGATCTCACAAATGACAAGAGATGGATTCCAAAATGTGAAAAGATAGAACGCCTTTGAGCCAAGGGAGAATTTCCTTTTATGAAAATTTCCTCAAGAATGGATGGTGGAGATTAAGAGGCAAAAGATGTTAGGTAGAGATGAGTGGTGAGGGAGATCAATCCATGTGAAAGGATCCAAGAGAATTTGATTGGCCAAGCTTGATTGGAGAATAAGACAAAATAGAAAATCTCCTTTTAATTTCCATTTAATCAAGATTAAGTTGCACACCCATGTGAGGAATGGGTTCTTTTAATAAAAGTGATAGGACTTTATATTAAAAGTAAATTTTTGACAATTAAATGATTTTCAAGCTTTGATTTTAGAAATGATTATGCTTGACATTAGAAATTGATTTAATTATGCAAGGGGGATTATCTAGGTTGCTCACATAATTATGTCTAGTAATATATGACTTTGAATTTTATAATTTTACTTAAGGAAATTTGATCAAATTAGGGTATCAAGTTTTACTAGACCAATTTTAGGTGATTACAACATCTTATTTACCACTTGTATCATTGTCATTTTCTATAGCTTCATTTTCTTCACTATTAGGTTCTCTCCTTAGAGAAAAACATCTTATAACTTCTTCTTTTAATGGTTCAAATCTCCTTCTCAAGGCTCTAAAATCATCACCACAAACAACATCTATAGGATTTATTCCTCCACTTCTAACTCCACCTCTACCCCAACCATGCAGATCCCCTCTTACATACATTTTTCACAATACCCACAAGCTGAATCCTGGTGCAAACTACCTCCCTCTAGAAAATTTTCTTGCACACTTAGAAAAAACTCGCTTTGATACCACTAATGTGAAAAGGTCATCCTACCTCTCAACAAAACCTAAAACACACTTCAAATACAATTTCAAATTTGATTTGAAATCAACAAACAAACATTATAGACATTAAATTGATGCAACAAACTTGAGGGATTGTTATTGAAAAATTGAAACAAGTTTACAAAACGACGAGACACTTCTATTGGCTTCTCATCTCCATATTATAATTTGATATAAATTTGATCTAAGGCTAGTGAAATGATGGTGAGTTACAATGACAATATACTTCTAAAAAATGGCCTTCTTTCTTCTTCTCCTCTCTCTTCAAAACTACACCTACAAAAATCTAAACCTTCCCTTCCCTGAAGTTTAAAAAAAACTCACTTCCAAAAACCCCCTAGTAAAAGCTACAATTCCCTTTGAGATTCACTTAAATGTCCACCAACTATGTTGTTACATTATTTTTAAAACCACTCTAATTTTTGCTAAATTTAGGTTCAAAAAATTAAAGAGTGTAATATGGATATTAAAAACATGGAAATTTTGATGGGCTCCCTCTTGGTGGATGCCCCTACATCATAAGTCCAAAAGAGATTGATCTTGAATGAAATCTATAAAAGATCAAATCAACTCTGTAAAGGGAGTATGTTGACTATAGACCTTCTTCTATTATACTTGATGATTATAGATAATTTAGGCATGGAAAGGAACTACCATGCAATTGTCAACCTAAACCTTTTGCTATTATACCTCGTTGCACATCATTGTCATAGAGGTTATTAGGGTACATAATGATATACCAATTAAGGAATATCCTTATAATATGAATAAAATAATATTATGTGATAAATGATTATAACTCATTTTTTATAATTTAATTCTAGATGCGTAGGTTGAGATGATTGGACCATATGAATTTTGTGACCATATGTGATCTCGGGTTAGTCCAACACTTGTGGCCTTGATCTCCACAACTACAATTTTGATCCCTTTTTTTGTGGCATCGAACTTTTTTGTGCTGTTTAAACTTGGGGTCTACCTATCTTTTGTATTGTAATATTCTAAATTACACACACCTACAATTGGATGCACAATTAGGTCTTATTTTAGTGTTTGGGCCTTTTCATTCGTTATGCTTGATCCAACCTTGATGTTGCTTTCCATTCCAGCATCCCCTTTGCAATCAAGACCCATGGTCTAAAATTTGATGCTCCTAGGAGGGAATAGGCTAACCTAGTTGACCTATTCTTGAGAATGAGACCAACTAGTCGACCTATTCCCTTATAATCACCTTTAAATTTGGACCATGTGACTATCTTGGCAGTAGAGTAGGAAATTGAAACCCTCATCATCTGTCTTCAATTTTTGAGCTTTGAAATGTTTGTGAGGGGTATATAATCAACCTTTAGGCATAAGAGATATATGTTAAGAGAACACATGCTAACCTCAAGTGAAAGTTCAAGCTCTTTGACATTTTCAAGCAATCTAAGGTAGATCACAAGCATTCAGCGCAATCTTCTCCATTGTAGAAAGCTTCTCTCCCTCATTGGAAGCCAAGAAGAGGACACCTCAATCATGTAAGAAGATCCTTCTTTAAGCACACAAATATCAATGTGAATTAATTCCTTCTGAAGGCAAGTGACATCAAGCATAACAACATTGGAGTTTGAAGAGTATTTGCAGATCTAGGCATTTATAAAAGGCATCCTCAATTCTTTTAAAAAATTCAAGGCATCGCAACAACACTCAAGACTACTCTGAGCAGCTTCATAGACATTACGACTCCAAGTCCATTTATGAAGGTATAACTATTTCATTGTTAGATTTAGCCTATGCTTTGTACCAATACACTTTCCTTTCAAGTTTATTTCATTTCAAATTCAAGGTTGATTCCTCAATTGGGGTTTGACTGAGGCAAACCCCTCTCAAGTTAATAATTTATCTCATTTCTATGTGCGGGAACAAGTGGCGCTAGTTTCAAGACCATGTCTAGAAAGTACAAGATCTTAACTATAGTTTGCAACTAAAAATGATCAAAAGTGCATGAAATAGGTTGACTCAGTTGACCTAGTCCCAATAGTAGGCTGACCTAGTCGACCCAGTCCCTCCATATCAACTCTAGATTGAATTTGCAAATTAGTTATAGTATTTAGGTTTTGTTGCAGAATTTGTCTGCTAGATTTCTATCAGTTTGTGCATACAGAAAGTAAAAAAATCCCCCTATTCGGTGCTAAATTTTGCATCTCGTCATCAAGATTACATTCAGACATTAACCCCTCAATTGCATAGCAACGAAGGAACCCATTGCATCCAATTGGCGTTTGATTCCCTTTTGAGCCTAAGTGGATCATATTCCTTCGAATGCAACATAAAGGAGATAGGGCCTAGTTCAGTATTTCCTCCATATGAGCCATGTGAACACACTTTAACCCCCCATTTTTCTTCTATGTTACGAGTACCTCTAATAAAGCTTCACATATTAACCTATAGTTAACGACTTGGTGACATTAAGGAGTACTATTAGAACTTGCTACATTAAGCATGAGATGTGACTTGTTCTCCTTCTCTTGCCCTAGTCAAGTCTATTCACCTTTTAAATATTTTTTTCATAAAATGGAAGACATTAAGCAACAAAAGCAACTAATGTAGCTATGATGATGCTTAGGCTTTTGGACTTTGATGTACCATGATACACGATAATGAATGTTAGAATGAACTAGTGCAAGAGTTAGGACTTTATCACATGATGATGTAGAAGGTAGCATGTAAAGATAAATAAAGGTTGAGGAGTGATCATTTTTATAAATATATACAATAGGGTTGTCCTAATGATGCACAAATTAAAGACTGATGATGATCAAAAGAACCTATAACTAGAGCTCTTTTCTACTTATCTTAGTTACACAATTTAAAAGCTTTGACATAAAATAGATCAAATAATAACTACTTCAAAATAAATTGACTTGAACATAATATAAAATTTGAATTTAAATATACTATCACTTAAAACCATATAATAACATGAAATACTTTAAATCTCACAAAACAACATAAACTCAAAATAAAAATACAAAATAGTTGCTAAAAATGTAACATTTGGTAGATATACATGAAAAATATGGTAGGTGAGCACCACATTTCCTTTTCTTCAACCAAACCCACACCCACCTACCTACCCACCACTGCTCTTCTTTCCTACTCCATATTCCCCACCCACATCGACTTTCATTGAAAAACGCAATTTCTTTTTAGCTCCAACAAACTTTCGACACAACAAATCCACAAGCCGGACAATTTCGACCCAAATTCTGAGTCTTCCGCAAAAAATGACCATTTTAGACCGGAAGATCTACCTCGTGTTTTTTCCGCAATAAGAACCCACTTTCAAGCTCACAGATCAGAACATTCGTGTGCAAATTAAGCTGTGTTGGTTTTGACCATGGCATCCGTGTCTCAGGCACTCCTGAAACCTCACATTGTCATAAATGCAGGCCATACGAACACAGAATCACATACCCGCTTATCTATCTCCTCGGGGTCTTCCCAGCGAAGGAGTAGTTTGAACATACAAGCAAGAAGAATTGCACAAAAACCGTTTGCTGCAAGTGAACACTACCATGACAGTAGAGTTAGGAGGAGTATGATCAGCAAAGTTGGGGTATGTAGATGCTCAACAGCTGCCCCAGAGAAGCCTCCTCAAGTGGAGCAGATTGTATTGAATCCCATCAATGAGATCAGTGGAACAGTTAAGCTTCCTGGATCAAAGTCTCTCTCCAATCGCATTCTTCTATTGGCATCTCTATCTGAGGTTGGTCGAAATCACCATACTTTGGCTGGCTCTGACATTTGCTTTGCCTATTCATGGACATTAATCTAATTATAATTTCAATTTATTTGGGTTATTTCATTTCAGGGAACAACTATTGTCGATAATCTTTTAGACAGTGATGATGTGCGTTACATGATTGGAGCATTGAAGACCCTTGGCTTGAATGTTAAGGAAGAGCGTGAAGAAAACCGAGCTATAGTTGAAGGCTGTGCTGGTCGGTTTCCAGTGGGGAAACTAGGGTTAGAGGAGGTTGAACTCTTTCTGGGGAATGCGGGCACTGCAATGCGTCCTTTGACTGCGGTAGTTACTGCAGCAGGTGGAGCATCAAGGTCTGGCTTACATCTAATATTCCATTTGCACGAGTCTGTAAAAATTAAAGTTCCTTTTTTGATCTAATGTTCAGACTGCTTATCTCTAAAATCTTATATTTGCAGGTACATTCTTGATGGTGTTCCACGAATGAGAGAGAGGCCAATTGGAGATTTAGTCGTTGGCCTCAAACAACTTGGTGCGGATGTTGGTTGTGTTCTGAACACTAATTGTCCACCTGTATATATCAATGCAAAAGGAGGCCTACCTGGTGGAACGGTAAGACCAGGTTTATGATTTTGTATCTCTCTTACTATGATGGAAACAGTACTGTGATATGATATGTTATTTCCCAAAAGTTCTAAGTTCTATATTGATATAAATGCCTCAGAGCATAGTAACATAACACTTCAAAAACTGACGATATATCCCGAGTAATCATGAACCACCACGTTTGCCATGCTGTTTCCCCAGTTTTTCCCAAGTTTTTCAAAACGTGTTTCTGCAATGTTTTTGTGTATGTCTATATTCATGTTTTGGCTCCTTTTTCCACGTACAAGCAGAGAAGTTAAATCACTAGTATACTGGAAATAGCTTAGGGCATTTAAAATTTTTCATTTTTGTTTTGTTTTGAATAGGTTTTTTCAAGAAAAAAAAATTAAAATACTAATTAGGGTCATTCTTTGAATTTATACCCTTTGGACAGTTTGTTCAAAACTTATAAGGCTGCCCCTTTTGTTTTTCACCTGAACCTCTTAGGTGAATGTAAAATAGCTTTAGCAATAAATCATGCTCTTCTTTTATAATTTCTTTTTAAAGTGTACAATAATTGTTATTTCTAATCTTCATGAAGGTAGCAATTACTAGTTCAGGACCTGCCTTTTGATTTAACGTAAACTTTTCAGATAAAAGTAAAAATAGCTTTTTTGTAAATTATACTTTAGTTTTACAATTGGAATGTTTGTAATGTTCAATATTTATTTCTAGTCTGTATTATATTTGTCATGAAATAAGAAAGTCAAGATTTTCTTTATATTTATAAATATTGTATATTTTTTGGTTTCCAATGTTTTTGATGGAGTTTTTCCTGTTTTAAACCTGGGTAATTGAATTCTATTTACACTTTTCTTTTGCCATGCCGTGTTGATAACATGTAAATGGAGTGCTCATATGCCTCAGAACTTAGCTAACGAGCAACGTCAGGATGGATTATGATAGATCCAACTCTGACTTTTCTTAGAGCATAGATAATTTGTCCATCAACCTTAAATTTAAGGAGTCCAGATTAATTTTAACAACAGCGAAATGATTGCGTCTTTGTTGTTTGTGCCTATCTTTGAGGATATGAGTGCTGTTGTCTATCCTTTACAATATCCCTTACACATCTAGTATATACTATACAAAGATGCTGAAACAATATCAATTGTGAAGAGTAGCAAGCTGTTTCTAGATCCCTGAAGGTGGCAACAAAATCAGTGCTATTTCTCATGTGATCCTTTATCTAACCAGTGGCTATTTGTTGCCTCTGCTCAAATTCGACAATTCATTCCAGTGTTAAAATTTGCCAATGCAAGGGGAGGTCTTACATGACTTATCCAGCAGATTGGCCTGCTTGAGATCTAAAATAAAATTTCTTTACCTTTACCTCCCAGATATCTAGTAGATTAAATATAACGAATGCTAAGAATAAACTGAGAAATCTGCTGCTTTTTGCTTTGATCTGTTTTACGACTTTGTCAATGCTGATGAAAGATATTGAATGAATGTTTACAAATAACTGAATTAGACCAACAGAATTTGAAATTACAAGAAGCGACAATAGCAAAAATGGTTTCAAGTTTCCACTACTGAAAATATACCAAAACTAGAACAAAATATCCGTGACAGAGGGGGTGAAACTAAAGATATTTAAACCCTATGGAAGTCAGAATAAAACCATACAATTCAGAAAACATGTGAAAGAAATGCCCCTGGCCAAATAAATGACCAATTAATGGAGAGAAGGGGGCTGATAAGGGTACATTGAAGTTGTTCAATTCTGTTGACAATCATAAACTTGTAGGAGCTATTTCGTATTATACATAGTTTGAAGTCCTCTAAAAAGGGTGAGAGTGGGGAACGTATTCCCTTCATTTTATCAAAATGGGGAGATGAAGTTACACCTTTAATGTCCTATTGGTTAAATCTTGCTTGCTCAGTGGAAAACAATGGTGGCTTGCAAATCTGACCTGAGCATGATCACGAGTTGAAATACATCCAACATGACAAGGAAGATTGCTTTCTCATGGTTAGAGATTGCTTGCAAGGATAGCATACAGACAGAAGAAACAGAAGTCTGTGCTGTTAATGTTTGTAGCTGCAGGAGACATTTTTTTCTTACCTGCTATGACTTCTTCAACATATAATGGTGGTATGTTTGCGATGTCTTCATCAACATTGATGTTTTATTTTGCTCATGTGCGATGGCTATTGAAGAGTCTTTTGTATTGATAATTGAAGAGTTATATGTCGTGGCTGCTGAGTCAGCCTCATCTTCTGAACGGTTTTTGTAATTGATGAGTCAGAGGTGAAACGGCTTTTCATAACCATGACCATCAATAATGAAATTTCATCACACCAAGCTTTGTTGAGTTAACTGTGATCGCTGGCTATGATCATGTGGTGATCATCTTCCTCTATTATCTGTGTTTATTGCTCCATTTTAAAGGATTGATAAAGGTTAGAAACCATGTGACTGTTGATATTGATCGGAATTCATGTAACTGTCATCGGGTGTTAATGATGCCTTCAGCGGTGACTCTTTGGCTACCTGCTGCTTTATTCTTTCTGGGCGGTGTCGTGTATAGGCAGAGTTTTGAGAATGCGGTGATAATTCAAGAAAGCGTGTGTGACTTTATCATTGTGGGAGAGCTATTGTCAACCCCACTTCAGGCATCATGACATCTGCTTTTTGTTTCATTTTGCTTCAGGCTCTTTGTGTACAATCAGTTTATGATCATTTTGTATGTCTATAATCTCATATCGATGTGATACAAAAGTTGCTAATATACTTCAGATACTGAGCAAGTGTTGCTTGATCGGATAAAAAGAAAGACAAAGATGGGATGTGTGCGACTACTTGGCTGTTGGAGAGATTACCAATGTTCTGTTGAAGCGTCTTTCTCTGAGATAATTCTTTTGTGCAGAGTGTTTCTGCAGGATCATTTGAGAATTCAGTGCTGCTATTAATCAGTTTTGTTCATTATACTGTGATTAGCTTTTGCGTGCAGGAGATAGAGGGACTGTTGTTCGTTATTGACAATGTATGTAGGTTTCTTCTTGTGCACAGTTCTATCTGTTGCAGATTCATTTCATTATAAAGAGAGTTTTGGTTATTGTCTTTAGAGTGTACAAACTCAAGAAGTTGTGAGTTCTGTTATTATTGAATAAAGGATTCTTTTGGGTGTTGCTGGGTTTTTCCCTCGAGTAGGAGGGTTTTCCCTGGGTAAATCTCTGTGTCTATTTGTTCTTGTGCTTTGAATAAGATATCTGCTCTCTGGTTTTGCTATTCTGGTGCAAAACATTAACATGTGCCACCTTAGAATCATTATAATATGAATTTCAGAAGTTCTCTATTAAGTTCTTTGTGTTGTCACCTAAGATATTGATAATGCCAAATAATTGAATTCTCGTCTCTTTGGAGTGAGAATAATTGTAACTTGTATTTGGCTATCTGCTGAAAACATTCTTGTGTGAAGTTATTGTTTTATTCTGAATAATGTTTATTTTTCCAGGTCAAACTTTCAGGCTCTATTAGCAGTCAGTATCTCACAGCACTGCTCATGACAGCTCCTCTAGCTCTTGGAGATGTGGAAATTGAGATCATTGATAAACTAGTATCCATTCCCTATGTTGACATGACACTGAAATTAATGGAGCGCTTTGGTGTAAAAGTAGACCGCCACAATGGTTGGGAGCGCTTTTCTATAAAAGGTGGTCAAGTTTACAAGTAAGCTTCAACAAGAATGTAGCTTATTCAATTTGATCATTTGAAGTCATTTTCATGGCCATTTGTAGCATTGTGCAAATAGAGTTGCTTGGATTCCCTTGGATAAATTTATGGATTCCAATCTTTTACTTTTACTTTAGTGTGGCATTCAGATTGCTTATACCATGAAGAAAATTCATTTTAGTAGAAGAAAGAACATAATATTTTTAAATTCTGTCATACACATTGTTCATATCAAACAGATCACCAGGAAAAGCATATGTTGAAGGTGATGCATCAAGTGCTAGTTACTTCCTTGCGGGTGCTGCTATCACTGGTGGAACAGTTACTGTGGAAGGCTGTGGCACAAGCAGCCTGCAGGTAGATGGTAGTGATATATTGTGACCAACCTGGCAGAACCAAGCAGAGCCAAGTGCTAATTTTATTGGAAAATTTTCTATTTGATGAATCTGATTTTTGTATGCACGTGACAGGGAGATGTAAAATTTGCTGGAGTGCTTGAGAAAATGGGAGCAAAAGTCAGTTGGAGTGAAAATAGTGTGACTGTGACTGGTCCACCAGCTGAACTATCAAATAAAAAGCGTTTGACTGGTATTGATGTTAACATGAACAAAATGCCTGATGTTGCAATGACTTTGGCTGTTGTTGCTCTTTTTGCTGATGGACAAACTGCTATAAGGGATGGTAAGTTACAACACTTCCCCAAGTACTATTTTTGATCTTTTCAGTTCCTGAAGATAAGATGTCCAATGCTTTTCTTAAAGTTTGTAAAAGATGCTTAAGATGAAATCAGCAATGAAAGTTCACTAATCGAGGTATACTGGAACAAAGGAATTCTTGTCACCATCCAAATATTGTAAGCTCAACCACAGTAATGGACTCAACAGCATTTGGATTTTCTTTTGTTTAGGATTATTGTATTGTCATTTCTCGAAGTTCACTAATTTGAAGATAAATTCCTACCAAAAGTGGTTTACAGGGCAGTTCAGTCTTTTCTACATATTTTGTGCACTGCCAAACATTAATGGGGCTACATTATGTTGAAGAACTTATCAAATGGCAAATCATATCATTAATAAGTATAGGATGTTATCAAACTTTCAAAATGCCAACAACAAAATCCCTTCTTCAGGAAAAATAAAGGACATGCGTCCATTAGTGATTGAGAATAGTCAATAAGGCTGAGATTAGATAATATATAACACTACATTGGAACATGCAAGGTTTTCTTTCAGAGGTAGAAAATATAGCTAAATGCCACACAAATGGGTAATAATCAAGAGCTCCTTAACCCCTTAACAATCACTACTATGCCAGATGTTTACTTTTGGTCCCAAACAAAGTCACCTTAAGGATTGCTAAGTGAATCTTATGCCAATCCTTCGAGTACTACAAATGTAAAACACTACAGCCTTTGTCATATTTAATCTAGAACACGAATCATTTCAGTGAGCTATATCTTCAATTTCTTATTCGAAGGTAGGCTCTACGGGGAGCACCCAGCCTGGTGCATATCCCTGGATATTTTCATATGAGCATTCTCTGAGCCTAATTGCAAGCATACGTCAATGTTGACCCTGTTTGGTTATCATCAAATCCTTAGACATGTTCTTCTCTCTCATGGCTATTTGTACTTGTACTGTCATATGGTTTAGGTTTAAGTACTTTAGGTTTGGCCCCACTCGCATTCAAATATCTTTTGTACTTTGTGTTTAGTTATCCTTGATAACCCAAAGGTTTTTTACTGGTCCAGATAGCAGCTCCAAATCTCTCAGGAGAAATACTGCAAGTGCCTTCTCATTGTTTGTAGTGACAATCATCCATTTTCTATGGTCTGCACTTGCAGTACCTCCTCCAAGGTCAATCTTCTACCTTCACCAGATATTATACCAAAAATTCTAAAGGTACAGGGGATCTGTGAAGCTTGACTACATTTGTGTTATCTCGAGTATATACAAAACCTCACACAGCATACATCATAGGATCGACCATGGTCTTAGCTACCTGAGTTCCAAACAGTAGAGCTTAACCCTCCATATGGTGAGCACCAATAATATCTTTGCCCCTGTCCTACTGGGATGGAGCCCACCATTTTACATGTGGAATTCCCCTTGTGGTGTTGAGGGGCAGCACTCCACAGGGCATATTCGACTGTTACATTTTTACATGGCTCAACAATAACTGGTACAAGATGAAGTGTCATCTGTGGAAGATTTAACTATTTCATATTCCATAATTTTTTTTTCCCCTTGGTGGCATTATATAATCATGTATACAAGTGTATGATGTCAGATAGCAAAGAATAAGTAAGAAAGATATAGTAAAAGAAAGAGATAAGACAGCCACTAAGATTTTGGTTGCAATCCTAACATCTTTCCCATGTGTCATTCCGTGAATGTTTATTCTTATTCTTAATCATTTTTTAATATTTGCTTCTGCATGTAACACATTTGAGTACTAACAATTTAGAGCGTTAGACCCCAAATATCTCCAGAGTTCTGGATCATCTACCCTTCTATTTCTCTTTTATATCTGATTGTATTCTCCAAGTTCTATTGTTCTTATTTTTATAGCTGATTGTCTCTGAGTCCTGTTGACCTATCTGGGGATGAATGTATTGACTTTCTATTATTTTTTCTTTCTATCTTGTTGTGGCTTTTGCTGATGTCAAATTCTAGCTTCCCTCTTGAAACATAGCAACAGGAATGTCATATGGTTTGCAAAAGCGGCTAGCTTTTAGGTGAGTTATTCGGTCATCATAGTACCGCACGGAGAGAAATTCCCTAAGAACAAGTTACAACAAAACTTTGTATTGATTCCGCTAATGGCTAGTGTTAGGCGCTATCCATAAGCTAATTGTATTAATTATACCCATCTCATGCCTATCTCTGCCCCTTACATAAATAGTGCTGTCTACAAATCTGGCAATAGTACTTTTTATTCTTACCAATGATTAAATCTATATTCTGGTCCAAGTATGATATTATGTGGCAAAGATATTAACTCGTTACTAGGTTTCTTACCACAATCTTTTTTGTCGAGTAATAGTATCTAATCTTGTACCTTAGCAGACTTTAGATAATGGCTTCTAGGGCTAGTTTTGTAGATGAACATCACTTACCAAATGAACAACAATCAACCATGTCTTCATATATCATCTTTGTAGCATTAACTTGCGACTTCAATATCATTATATCAGTTATGAGGACAATCACGTCTTCATCTGTGCTTGGAATGTAATATTCGGTATATCTTGTTACAACTTGGTAGACTTTATATTATTATAACGTATTATATTATTCAAGGTAGAGATTGTAATAATGAAAATATAATATAAGTAGCATTGCAGATTCTCCTTGGACTCAGAATCAACTGAGAAGTCTACTCATCAAAAGCATGACTTAGTCCTTATGTTATATGTCTCTCATATGTATAGAGATACATCTATTTCGCTTTTGGGTGCAAGAATAGGATTCAATTACATTAAAACCAAGATTATGATGTAAATATCAGGATTTTGGGCCAGAATTGTTCATGAATTATAGTGCAAAGATAATCTCTAGTCCAATGCAAATTCTTTTTAGGGCTGATGTCAGATTTTTGTATTTGCGAGTGATACAAGTCAATGTTAGTCTTAGAAAACCTTTTCCAGTGGTCACGACAGATTTTATATTAGGGAGTAATAAAAGGTAATCTCAATCTTAAAAATGGTTGCTTTTCGACTCTGATATATATATATATATATATATAATCTTCTCTTTTATCTGTAGCCTTTATTTGTATGAGATGAACAAATACTGGATGATGTGAAACAGAATGCAACTATTGATTTGGATATATATATATATATATATATTTCTCTTTTATCTGTATCCATATATATATATATATAAAAATTTTTCTCTTTTATCTGTATCCTTTATTTGTATGAGATGAACAAATACTGGATGACGTGGAACAGAATGCAACTATCGATTTGGATTTATCTCGCTATTTTGGAAAGCGACAGTTTTACTATCAATATGGTGTTTGAAATCAGGCCCACAAAAGATAGACAAACATGGGGCAAACTGAATTTATCCATGAAAATTAGACAAAGGTGGGTGAGTGCAGAAGCCCCAACATATCAATTCAAAAGGCGGCCCATATAAATATACTTCTCAAAATTGTAATTTCGTCAACAATTGTATAACCTACCTGCCTAACTTCTAAATAGTAGATACAGTATACCTAGTCACCCAAAAAAGTGCCTTTCTTTGACAAGGTGTTTATTAATTTTATTTCTAACCTCTAATTATTTGCTAAAGGGTTTGTCTCAAGGAGGGGCATGCTCCTTACATCTATTTATTACTGGCATCGTAGCTTTTGATTCACAAACCTTACAAGGATCTGAAAGAGAGATTCTATGCTGTGGTACCCTGATCAAACTGTGTTAATACATCTACTGCATCCTTTGCAGCCTGACCTCCTGCACCCTGTGCTTACTGCCTCCTTTGCATCCTGTTAACACGAATTGACATGACCTTCTCATGCTTGAACCTTTGATCCTTGTACTTGAATTTGGATCAATAGTATGGAACAACTGTCCAACCATGCCAAATCACTGTCTCCTTCTGACCATAATATTGCAAACCATCTATTGAGTGTTCTAATTAAATTAATCAAGAGCAACACCTGTCTCCTCCACAGAGAAAAACCCATTTCCTTCCAAGATCAAAAACCTTTGCTTGATCCAACTTATGTAGTCATTGACAAATATTTTTGATTGATCCAACTTGTGAAGGACCATTTATATTCCTGCAATTACTGCATCTACGTACTATGTCTTCTAGAGACGAAAACCTTTGATTCTCCCAACTGGTGAAGAGGTCAACAAGCACTTTAGATTGATCCAACTCGTGAAGGATCATCAATAATCTTGCAATCACTAAATCCACATACCTTCTTTGAGACCAAAAAAAATTCTGAGTGACTCAATGGCATGGAGAGTTATTAGCAAACATCTCAGGTGATCAAACTTTTGTATCCTTATTAACTTGCAATTTCTGTAACACAAAATTTTGCAATTTGTGAAGGATCATCAATACTTGTTACTCCTATAACACAACATATCACATCGCTGAGAGACCATATTTCATGAAGAGGCAATAACACATTCGATTGATTCAACTTGTGAAGGATTGTCAATAGCCTGCAACTCTTGTAACATAAAAATGTCACAACTCATGAAGGTTGTCAGTTATCTGCAACTGCCTGTAACATAAAATATCATCAGCAACTTGAATTTTTCTAACACTTCTCCCCCCCATCTAACAAGCACTGGGAATTCAATCATCTCTATGGATAGCTGGATCATCTTTGGATGCCAAATATCATCATCGGAGTAACATCGATACCCCCACTAAACCACAAAAAGGGGTTGACACATACATCATAGGATCTGAGTTAGTGATACCAACAATGCTCAAATATAAAATTATTCCACTTTATAAACATATGCCCCCATTGTAAAGGAATCTGAACAACAATAAAGGATAGTAAAGAGGCTTGGCCTTTATTCATGATAAAACAAAAGAATGGGTGTTGGGTACCACTGACCATGCACCCCCGATGAATCACTGTTTACAATGTTTCACTGTGAAAAGTGAAAATAATAATATTTTAATAATTTTATTATAAAATGTCAAAAAACATTACTGATGTGTCAGATTTATTCCCTATAAGTTATAACCTCCAAGATGAATGGTTATATGATAAAATTTGAACACTGTATGAAAAAGCTACGATGTTTTGAAGTTTTGACACTTGAATTGGGCTGATTTTACTGTCACCAGTGCAAAATTAAAACTTTAACTTGCTTTTTAAAGTTTAAAATTTGCTTCTTGGAGAATCTTGAGTGCTCTATGTAAGTAACTCATTGGAAATTTGTATGACTTGACTTTCCAAATATATCATTTTCATAGGAAATGTGTTTGCATTACAAAGTCACACTAAAAATGGTAACTATAGGTCTGAGTTTTCCCAACTTTAGTAGAAAACAGACTTTTAAATTGACATAAAATACTTGATTTTTGTAGTTTTCCAACACCTTGCGAAAAACTTATCCGAGTGTTTCTCACAATCTGCAATAATTTCTCTTAAAAACTTATAGAAAGTCCTCATTCTGCCTTAAACATGGGTTTCTTGAAATTTGTCATTCATGGAAGTGATCCTGATGTCATGAAGATCCCCAGATGTCCACATAATGGAATTCTGAGTCACCTTTATATGGATATTCTGTGCCTGGTACTCAAGGTTAATAAAGGAATTCTGACTCACCTTTATATGGATATTCTGTGCCTGGTACTCAAGGTTTCTACAATTCAAGGGCCTTATCTCTGAAGCTGATACATGGCCACAGAAAATCCGTTTGAGCAAATTCCCTGTAGATGATTTGTCTGAAGATTGTTTCTCAATGCTTGGAATAGAGATCAAATATCCCGTGCCAAATTGCAATTTTTGACATTTTTCTCTGAATAAATGATGAAAGGTACCACTCTTTATTCCTTCCATCTCATCATGAACTATGCACAGATGGCAATGATACCACTTGCTGAAAATCAGATCGACAAAAAATATACAAAGATGAGGTAAACTAAGTTTATGAATGAAATTGATAGACAAAGGAGGGGTGAGGGAAGAAGACCCAACACGCCAATGCAAAAGGTGGGCCATATAAATACATTGTTCAAAGCTTGAACCTCCTTAACCACTGTATAACCTACCCACATATAGCTTCTGTACACCTAATAATAATCTAACAAAGTGGCTTTGGTTGCAAAGTTGTTCTTAAGATTTATCTCTAACCTCACTTTTAATTACTAGTGGGAATGTCTTAAAGAGAAGCATATCCATTGCCTTTATTTATTACTAATATCCTAGCTTATGGATTGTTTATTGCAAACCTAATAAACAGAGTTGTAGAGAGTATAGATTCAAGTGGATTTTCGCTGCCCATCACCCAATAGTGGGATATGAGCAGTTACATCGAATCAGAGCAAGCAAGATAGCAACACATCCTTGCTTTTCCAATTTTCTCATTTTTTTGCTCGAAAGCAACCTCCATTATTTGCACCTAGGGACTACTAACCTTATTTGTAATTCACTTTGCAATTAGGAAATTCCTTAGTTTAAACTCCTCCAATCTCCAATACACAGGCACAAGAGCTCTATACCTGCCAGGATTTGAACCTGGGTCATTTGCATGGCGGCATCATGTCTTCACTGCTAGACCACAGCTTAACGGATTTTCACTTCTCAATTCCACCCTTGGTTATTGGTTGCCTTAGAACATAAGTGGAATTTTCCTTTCAATCTGACCAACCTCTTGTACTTTAATAATTGACAACCACAGGAACCTTATTGTTAATTTAAAATTTATTTAAGGGTATATCATTGTCCGGAGAAGAAAGTATAGAAAGGTAATGCATTATTGATACAAAATTTCTATCTGCTAACTGATGTTGTTTAGTTAAACAGTAAACCCTGTACAATATTAGGGTTTTTTGTATCTTTGAAAGGTTAATATTTATTGACTGAAAGTATTAGTGTTGTTTATGTGGACAACCACGGAATAGGGATGAGAGGTGGACGATCTGGCTCTCAGTAGCTCAAACTTAGAAAAAGGTAGTCATTTATTCAAAATACCATTTCTCAATTACTGCAGAATAGTAGCAAAGAAGGAATTATATCTATTTGTTATAAGGGAGGAAATCCTTTTGGGCATCCATGAAGATTGCATTCCAATCGAGTTTATTGTATGATTCAATCTTGTCAGCCATGGTGTTTCTAGACCAGGATTTTTTAATTTAGTTTCCATAGCTGATATTAATCTCATTATTGTGCTAGCAAGAGCTCATATTGGTCTCATGCTGATGCTTGTTTGAGCAGAATATTGTAAATGATTAGCAACATTAAAAGAAAAGCCCAGGGGGTTAAGCTTAATTGGTTAAAGCATCGAGTTCTCATCATGGAGACCCAAGCCCAAATCCCAAAGAGACATACAATGTGGGGTTCTAAGTTGTTACTTTTGGTCTTCCACGGGTTGCTTCTCAAAAGGAGGTGATATTAGTCTCATGGTGGTGCTCACAAGAGCTTGTATAAGTCTCATGCTGAGGCTTCTATGAGCAGAATATTTGTAAACAATTAGCAACATAAAAAAAAATAGTTTCCATGTAAAATTGCTGGCATATGTTGAAGTTAATGACTTTTTTTAGGTTAAGTCCTGGTAACTTCATTTATGTTGCAACAGTTTCCTGGTTAGGACCTACCTGAGAGGCTGGATTCTCTAAATTAGGCTGTTGTCTCCACACCAAGTATATAGCCAGCAATATTCTTTGGTATATTTAAATTAGCCTGCCCTCCAAAAATGTCTCGGTACAATGATCACCTGAAACTTACAATGCTAAATAGGTTCTAGATAGTACTTCATGCATGAATGTGGATCCCATCCAAAGGCAAGCAAAGCATTAAATAAACAAGATTGGAAAATAAATTAAGCATATGTTGCAGGCCTGCTCAAAATATTAATGCATGGCTAACATGGAAGTTGTTAGGAATATTGCATCATATGATGCATATAATAATTATTGTAAGGTTTATAAGTTGTGATATTTCTATCAGGATTCAACTGTGTAGTTTTTGAGTCAAACTCATTGACCCATGTTACAAGAACCCATCTCTCATGAGAATGAACGAAACACTTGGCACTCATTGCATCTAGGTGATGCTCACGGAGGTGAATAGGTTGTTAAGTAGGTTAATCTATTAGTGGTATGGACGTGTTTGTATTGAGTTGTTAAATACTTAAAACAACTTTATATATTTAGAAAGTTGTTTGGTTAGTTTCCAATAAAATAGGATACAAGAATCCTATAAATGTGTGAATGTATTTGTTTGAAAATTAAGAAGCATGATTTTAATTATTATAGCTTATGTTTGGTTTGTCTCTGCCCATATTTCTGATACAGTATCAGAGCAGGTCTCTCATGAGAGGGCCGAGGATCATGAGAGAGCTTGAGTAATATCCTCTGTAGATCTTGAATTAGTTAGCACAGGAGAGTGGATTATTTTTAATTTATTATTTTTCTTAGTTTCCCTATGTTAAATTTTCTTCTAAATTGTCTGAGGAGCTATTGTGTGTGTTAATTCACTCCAACATCGCTAGAGACAGAGGAAGGGGAAAGACAAAATTATGCAGTCGGGCAGGGTGCATCTGGGAGCTGTGTGTGCAATGCAGGGGCTATTGAAGATGATGAGTTTGCGGATGTGTCTGGGAAAGAAAGCCTATTGAAGGGACAAGCATCACGCTGAAAGATTGATGAGTTCTGGTGAAGAAGAAATTGAGAGTATGGAGGCAAGTGGCAACCGTAGTTCATGGAGGAGGTGGCAGAGAATTGAATGTGCAGACTGTTTTAAAATGTATGTGCTGCTAGAGGCATTGTAAGAAGAGTTACACAATAGTAGCATATTGTTGAGGGGTCAACGAGAGAAAAGATAAGTTTGTGCAAGAGTTTTACCATGGAAACATAAGAGGCAAGATTGTTGTTGATCATGCTTGCCTGTGAGATGGAATGAAATGGCGTGATGGTGATCCTACTCACATTTGTTATTTACCTCTTAACCCAGGTTGATGTAGCAAGGCCACCATAGATGCATTGGCTATTTTTTTTATAGATCACAGAACATCTACGAAGGTTTGGACTGTGCTCAGTGTTGGTGTGGCTGCTATGATTGTAAATGCGAGCTCATGGGTGGTATTTTGAGAGGCTGCACCGTAAGTATTATCAGGCAACACTTCAGTAATTGCACATTCATCAAACAGTAATGCAACTTCTTTCTTAGCATAATTTTCTTGCATTTGACTCTAGTATGTCCCAGTAATGCTCTCATGATTACATTTTCTCCACTACATAATTGTGGTGCCATCACCATTGCTTGTAAAGCGAGGTAGGCATTTCCTTTGTTGATTCATTGGTGAGCAATCAATTCTTCATTCAATATTCATGAGCAGTATATATCTGGAAGTTCTGATTGTTATGGCGATGTAGCAAATATTTTAGTTTAAAAATTTTCTTGAAAAGAAAGGAAAGATGGAAGATTCTCAAGGATTGATTTAAAGGGATCAATTATTCACAAAGAGAGGTGAGTTGTATAGTTTAAACGATGTTGTTAGTGGTGCTTTGAGTATGTTAATATTCCTTATTACGTAAGTGTTTTAAGCCTACTTTGTCTTGGTAGTATTATTTATTTATTCTATAAAATCAGTTATGTATTTGGAGTGCATGATCAGGGGTATCCAAGACTCCCATGGTTTGCAGAAGAAAAGTTCACATTAAGGGGGGGCATTCTCAAATTAAGTTTAAAAATCAAATCTGCTAAGTATTAAATCAATTGGAGGATGAAGGCATAGGAGGCTGGAGACATTCAACAATCTCTCGTCAGTCACTAGCAATGGGGCTATGAATTTACATTAGCGACAAATGTTTGTGCCAAATTTAATAAATTCTAGACTGGTTTCTAGGTGGCGGCAACCATCTCATATCATATGCGATCAGGGTGTCAATGCTCTACAATGGTGGCTACATATGAGACAACAAGGACTTGGTTCTCAAACTTTTTATGTTGTGGTTGGATGTGTATGTCCCCAATCACAATTCTTGGTTGTTTGTGATTGGATGTGATTGTCCCCATTCACAAGATGGTGTAAGTAATTGGAAGTGTTTGTCCCCAGTCATAGGAGTTGGTGATTATGATTTGATGTTTTTGTCCCCAATCATAATTATTGTGAGAAAATGTGTGTCTGTGTTCATAACTTTGATGTTGGATAGATGTGTTTGTCCTTATCTACATTTGATGTAAGACCTTGGATAGATGTGTTAGTTCCTATCATTGTTTCCATGTGTATATGTGTTTGTCCCTATCCTTGAATGAAAGCATAGTAAGTGTGGTGAGGCTAGTTCCACCATTGCTTGTCATGAGTAGATGTGTACATCCCTACTGATACTTTATGATGAACTATTGAATGTGGTCATCTAGTATTGTTGGTCCACTATCCCCATTTGGAGAATGATGCAATATGGGGATTTGTTAGGAATATTGTATCATAAGATGCATATAATAATTATTTGTTAGGTTTATAGGTTGTTAAGTAGGTTAATCTTTTGGTAGGAATGTGTTTGTATTGAGTTGTTCAACCCAATAATTTTTAGAAAAGTTGTTTGGGTAGTTTCCAATAAAATAGGATACGAAAATCCTGTAAATGTGAATGTATTGATTGAAAATCAAGAAACACAAATTATCTTGTTTTTAATTGTTGTAGCTTTTGTTTGTCTCTGCCCATATTTCTGATAAATTTGCTATTGGTTTATTCAGTACACTGTATAGCAGATATACAGATAAAACATTTATTCCATTTAATAAAACTTCATGAACATTGAGAATTGTGAAAGTATTCTGAAATTAAAGTAGTATTTTGGATGGGAGATGCTGTGAAGGAAAATTTAAGACAACGAAATTTTAAAGTGCTTCTCAGTTTCTGGATTGGGGTTGCAGGTGTACAGTTTTAAAGATGGTAGTGGGTGCTATGAAAATAACTTAAACAAAATAAAAGCATGTAAAATTTAAAAAAGTAAAGACAATGTTTTAAATATGTGATAACAATTGTCCCTGTTTTGCCTTTTTAGGAATTTTTAGTAGTTCTACTTTTTGCCTTTAACTTTTAAAATTATTGCACATCAAGTGGAGCAGGTTACTGGAAAAGGGGGATGTCCCCTCCATGTCCCCAAGTCACCGGGACATCCAGAATGTCAGTTACGTTACATGACTGCACCCTATGGAATACTGAGTTTACAATTATCAGCTATCTGTCGGAAACTTATCGAATTGAATTTCGAAATATGGTACATTTGAATATAGGATATTACTTGAAGTTTGTGGTTTATTGTCATTTAAGGGCAGTACATCTGAATATAGGAAACTGATAATTTTTTTTTGGGTATTTCAGACATTCAAAATGCTTTCAAAAGAACTTCAACAAAATAAAAGCAGTCAAAATTTTCAAGTTAAATACAATCTGTTTTTAATTTTGCGGTTACATTTAGCAATCCTCCCCGTTTTTAGCAATCTGTTTTTAGGCATTTTTAGTAGTTTTTGATACCTTGCATCAAATGAAGCATGCTGTCCAGTACTGGTAAAAGGGAGTGTCACCTCCATTTTCCCATGTCCCCACCGGGACATCCAGAATGTTGGGGATGTTACTCAGATTGCATCCCCATTGAATATTGAGTTTAAAACAAATTTGGAGTATATGGTACATTGGAATATAGGATATCGCTAGAGGTTTGTGGATTGTTGTCATTTAAGGGCAGTACATCTGAACATAGGGCATTTTTTTGGTATTTCAGTAAATTAAATACTTTCTGGTGTCCTTTAATACAAATAGTTATTTATCTGTGAGATCTCGGTATTGTGATAAACTCGGTCTTCATACTTAAGAGACACCAAGGTATACTTGGTGGACTGTGCGTGCTTTGTTATTTTCTCATGCAAAACATCTTCTTTGTAGGTGGCCATTTCAAAAGTAATCGAGAGCTCTCCATTGAAACGTGTCCTCAATGTTTGATGGTGGAGACTGTCACTTTTGCATGCTCAAAGTTCAAACTACTGTTTTATGAATATGATTCTAGATGATTGCTGTTGCATTAATTTGTCAATCAGTTATGCCTTTAGTAGCTTTGGTTTCTGATGCCAGAATAGGAATAAGTAGAAAGAGCAGCAGAGTCTACGATTAATATAGTTGAATCTTCTATCTTGTTTCTATTCAGTTGCAAACTGGAGAGTGAAGGAGACAGAGCGCATGTTGGCTATATGTACTGAACTAAGGAAGGTTGGTGACTTGTATCATTACAAATCACTGGAGTCATTTAATATGTTTTATTTGATAGCATTAAACACTCTAATTCCTTTATATACTTTATGTTTAAACTTTCAGTTGGGAGCAACGGTAGAGGAGGGGCCAGATTACTGCATTATCACTCCTCCAGAGAAGTTGAAAATGACATCAATTGATACGTATGATGATCACAGAATGGCTATGGCATTTTCTCTAGCAGCTTGTGGAGATGTTCCAGTTACCATAAATGATCCCAGCTGTACCAAGAAGACTTTTCCAGATTACTTTGATGTTTTCAAGAAGGTTACAAAGCATTGATTTTGAACGAGGTCATGCAATTTTTAGTATTATTCATATTGTTCTTGGTTTTTGAGGGGCAAGCTAGGCCTGGGTTCCAGAAGGAATGGGTTAATAATTCCAGGCTGTACATATAGAGAGTTAACTGAACAACAAATAATAATTAAATGCACTCCAAAACAAAGATAATTCTAATGTCGATTTTCGATATGGAGCTATCAAGGGAGTAACAAGTTCAGTATTCACTATTTTGTTATTGTTTTTCTTAGTAGACGGGGTTCGTTTTGCCACCTGTTCTGTTTTTTTGATATTCATTAGTTTTTGGTGAGCTGAAGAGAGTACTTCAATTGCACAAGCAGTATTTTATTGTGGCTTTACCATGAGAAGCACAAGTCCACCACGATTGTGAAACTAATCCATTGTGGTGCTAAGCAGTCCGACTTAATGCTAGACCACAGCCAGACAGATATTCACTTTCTAACCATTAATTACCATGTTAGCATAAAGAATCTTAGTTATTAGATTTTCACATTCCATATGAATGTGCCAAAGTTTCTGGATTAAATTGTCTAATATGTTTATCATCAACATTTTGGATCACACTCAGTGATCCATCATCAGGATGCTGCAAGAGAACATACAGAGAAGAAAGATACCAGATTGCAGACTAAGGAGAAAATACAAAGGGGGAAAGGGAAGGACAGAGGACGGATATATCACATAGAGAACAAAGTTGACAAGACAACCACAACAAGAACTTAAAAATAAAATCAAAGTAAATTAGATAAACAAGCAAGAAAACAAAAGATACTAAATGCACACAAGCTAACACACACACACACAATGAAAAGAAGAAAAATGAAAATTGAATACTAGACAGCTTATAATAGAAATAACACAAAGAAACACAACCAAGTATAAAAATAAAATACTAAAAACAAACAAATATATGTTAGAACTATACACACACAAAACCAAAAAATCAAAGAGACAAAATACAATGAGAGATAAGAATAATTAACACTGATAAACAATAGAGCATTAATTTATCTGGGTATGATTGTGTCAATATTTTTACCATCAACGTTTTGGATCATACCCAATGATCCATCATCACTGGCATTCTTTCATCCTGATGGTGGATCATTGAGTGATCCAAAACGTTGATGGTAAAAATATTGACACAATCATACTCAAAATAAATTAATGCTCTATTATCATGGATTGTGGAAATTTGCTGTCTTTAACTCATAATCAAGCCGATAAAACGGCAAGAGGCAAAAGACAAGTTAAATGCAAAATAAATAGACACCTAAAATAAGAATAATAAGCAATAAATAAAAATACCAAACAAAATAAACAAATAAAAGAATGAAAAAACAATGTAAGTGAAGAAATGTGTACAATTGTATACATAACAAGATTAGATATAAGCTAATCAAGAGGCCAAAAAAAAACAAAAATTTCAAACAATTAATTAAACACAAAATGAAGAAAGAAGGCACCTAAAACCAAAAAGAAAAAAGAAAAAAGAAAATAAGTAACAAAATATAAAATAAAATATATAACAAAATGAACAAATAAAAGAAAAAACAAGAGAGAAAAAGTAAAAACAAGTGAGAATATGTATACGTAATTTATATATATATATATATGAGCATATAAATAAACAAAAGGAGAAGACAACCGGAAAAGGGGGAAAGACTAATAAGAGAATAAAGGAAAAAAAAGGAAAGCACAATAAAAGAGGGGGAAAAACAAGGGAAAGAACAAAGACAAGTAGCAAGGAACCAAAGATCAAGCTCCTTAAGTGTTGAAGACTAGATCAGAGACCAAGAAAAAAGTTTGGGGGGGGGGGGGGAGGGGGAGGGGGGGGAGGGGGAGAGAGGTGGGGAGAACGACGAGAAGGAGCAGGAGAAGGAAAAAAGAGATAGAGACAAAGTACAAGAGCACCTGCACAAGGGAAAATAGAGAGGGGAATGAAGCCAAGAAAAAGAGAGCCCACGAGAAAACAAGAGTCCACCCAAAAACAACTAAACACATGAGCCAAGTGGTGAGGAGGGAAGCACAAAGCAAAAAAAGGGGGAGGGGGAGGAACAAGACAATAGGCGGAAAGAAACACCAAAACTCGAACGAGGGTGAAGGGGAAGACAAGAGGGGGGAGAGGAGGGGGAAGCCAAAACAAAGGGCTAGGAGGAAGGGTCAAACTCGGGGGGTTGAGGTTTTGAAGGGAAGACAATAACGGTTGCCTAGAATTACTAAGGCTCCACCCATCATCACGATTGAAGTTAGTGGGGTTATTATTGATGTCAATTGCCTCCTTGAGCTTACTCTTGAAGAAGTTATCCTCAAACATAATGTGAGTGTCCTCTAAGCGAATGAGGTGCTTAGTAGAAGAGGAATGATTGGCTAAAGCTGATTTGAAAACACGCTCATGCTTGATGTCTGCAACATGCTCTTTAATTCTAGTGTTAAAAGAGTGGTCGATTATACCTATATAGGTGGTGCCACAAGAACACAAGACCTTATAGACCCCCAGACTCTAAAAAGATGTCTATGGAGTCTTTAAGAGGGGGGATATAAATTTTTAAGGTGGACAAGGGCTTTAACGCAACCAAGACACCTTTTTAACTAAAATTTTGGAGATCTTGTGGGAGATACCCTCTACATAGTGCGCGGAAAGAACATGAAAAAGATTGGGGAGAGAGGGAGGGGGAGAGGAGATGGAAAGAAAGACGGATTTGGCTTGGTGAAAAGCTCTGGAGATTTCCTTGTTCGAACAACCATTCCACTTGAAAACCTAACAAATATGGGTGAGCTCAAGGTCTAAGTTATCTTCGTCACAAATCTGATTGGGTCTCAAAGCAAGGGTTTTGATGATATCGACTTTTTGGCTAGGGTGGTGGTTGGAGGAAGCATGAAGATAATGGTTGTTGTGTGTGGCCTTGTGAAAGACTCGATGCCCAAGAGAGCCATTAGGTTTTTTGATGATCAGGACATCAAGGAACACAAGAAGGTTATCAGATTCAATCTATTGGTGAAGAAGATGCATGAAACTAAATTGTTGAGGTCAGCATGAAACTCTCCTAGTCTATGAAGACCATGGGGCCAACAAACATTGGTGCCATCAACATATCGCTTTCACCATTTAGGTCTAAGGGTACAATTTCCTCAAAATGATCCATATACAAATTTGCAATCACAGGTGACAATGGGGGACCCATGGCCACACCATCAACATGCTCATAAATGACACCTTGAAAGAAGAAGAAAGTGGATGAAAAGCACAACTTCACTAAGGAGGCAATCTCATCATTAACCTTGCGTCTCACAATCTCGATAGAACTAGGAATAGGAACCTTGGTAAAGAGGGACACTACCTCAAAGCTAACTAAGATGTCATTAGTGTCACATCTATTGTCCTTAATTAACTTGACAAAATGGTTGGAATCTTTGATGTAGGAGTCAAAATTTCCTACAAGAAGGGATAACATCTTGGCAAGGAAGGATACAAGCTTGTAAGTAGGGGAACAAATGGCATCCACAATGGGTCTCAACGAAATGCTGGCTTTGTGGATTTTTTGGACCCCATAAATACGAAGGGTTAACTCCTTGGTGGGTAAAAGGTGCTTCTTGGTGGCATCCTCAAAAGAGGAGCCACAAATGGCTGCTTTGCCTTCTTCATAATTTTAACACATGGGTTGTGGGAGACGACCTTGTAGCTACTAGTATCTAAGAGAAGGTCGAGCATTTTAGCGATGTTGTTTGATTTGTTCAAAATTACGGTGGCATTGCCTTTATCCGCCTTGGAGATAATGAGATCATGATTACTCACAAACTTCTTAAAGGCATAAATCTCGGCCTTGGGAATGTTGCACTTAGGGGGTTTGGCACGCCTAAGAGCAACTGCGCAATCTTGTTGCACTTCCTCATCAATAGTGATGGGTAGAGCATGGACTGCATTCTCAATGTCAATAAGGAAGTCAATAGGAGGAATGGAGCATGGAGATAAGGAACAATTGAGGCCCCCATTTGAGAAAGTTGAAGGCAAGAGGGTGGACAAGAAGTAAGAAAAAAACATTTAATGCAAGAAGCGTACTCAGCAAGAGACAGTACTGGTTGAGGAACGCGGTGAGATAGCAGGTGGTGCAAGAACGAAGAATATGAGGGTGCGAGGGGGGCATGTTGAGGTGAGGAGGAGGACGAAAAGACACCTCAGGTGCAGAGATAGAGTGGGTGTACCTGGAGCTTCGTGCTTCCCTCTCGTTTTGGCTTCCCCCTCCTCTCCGGCACCGGCCGAAAGTGAATGTCATGCCCTCATTCGAGATGGAAGCCATGTACGCGTGAAAGATAACTTGTGGTCAATATTACAGAGTTTTATGATACTTATTCTTATGAAGGAATGCACTGTCGTACAGTTTTGAAAAATTCAAAAATACTATAGATTTTTACGAAAATTTCAAGATTTGTTCTTTATGATCTGCACATTCTGAATCGAAAACAATAAAAAAATTTCGAATACAAATGACTGTGTTTTCGTAAATCTGGAAAATTTTTTTTTTGGTCTGTAGTGCATTTTTGTCGGGAGGATAGCCAGCGTCTTTAAAATTTACATGGTAGTGGCTATCCAACCACGAAAATCTTTTATTTTGTATAACATTTTGTAAACTTTTGAAAAAATGGATCTGATTTTGTAAACTTTTGAAAAAAAAAACTTATGAAAAAAAAATTAAGTATTTCCCCTTCGTATGCATAATTTTCGTGGCTGCATAGCCATTGCCAATTTACACATGGGTTGAGGGATCGACTAGGACTTAATTTTGACAATGCCTGTTCTTTAGTTATCATGAAAAGATAATATTATGTACTTTTTAAAATATATAAGATGAAAATAAGTAATTTTTAAAATACATTTTATTAATTAATATAATTAAAAATAAAATATTTTTTATTTAACATTTTTTATTTTTTATTTTTTGAATTTTTGTTCTTTATGATTTCTTTTACATAAGAACATCTTAATTTGTATTTAATTTTAGTTGGTATTTTCTTTTACCCTTCCTAACTCTTTCTTATTATACTATCTTATTTTTTCTCGCATTCCCTTTTCTTCTTCTGTAATTTCCCTTCTATTTTGGTCTTCTTCTTAACCAATAATCAATTTTATTATTTTTTCTAGTCTCTATTATTTTATGATTATTTCATATTATTAATTTTGTTTTGCTCTTTTACTTCTCTCTCATTTATAAGTGCAATTCAATTATTTCACTTTTTCCCTCATGGTGATGGAACATGATTGAAAAAGATACATTGTTATATTTCATTTAGAAAATAAAACAATTTTTTATTTTTTATTTCTATATAATTTTAAAATTTTAAATTTTATAAGAAAATAAGATTTTTTAGTATTTTAATTATGATATATCATAATATTTTTATATTTATTTTTGAACTTTTTGAACACATTTTCTAGATTAACTAATTTGAGATCAACAATTATATATTTAATGCACTAATTTAATAATACCACATCAAAGCTAAACATAACTTCTTTTTGCACTAAGATATGAGATAAATTAAAAAAAAAGTGAATTCTACATCTTACCCAATGGTACCAAATACATATGCGTGTTAATTTTATAATGTTTTGTGTTTCTTGAAGATATAAAGACAACCCACTTTGCATGTAGCCAACAATTGGTTTGAATTAGTTTTAAATTGAAGCAAGAAGATTCTATTATGAAATATCACTAACAATTAAAGAGATGAAAATATATTTTGAAGAGTCACAATCCACAGAATAGGACCCATCCCCTAAGCCATATAAGTAGAAGAGATACCATAAGACAAAGAAGAAAAAGAGAGGAGAAAGGAGAGAAATAGATTGATTGGGAAGAGATACTTGGGAAACAATACTTTGTTATAAAGATAGTAAGAGACAGGGGGGCAAAGAACAAAAGCCCCATATATTACAAAGTTTAAAGTACAAAGGTTAAAGTCCATGCATCTAAAAATTGAGATAAAAATCAAAATCAAATAAAATGGACACATCAATTAAAATTCTAGTTTTTGGAAAAGATGTTACATAACCTAGAGAGCATGTATTCTTGTTGGAATCACTTTGGGAAAGATGAGACTTTAAAGAAGACAAACAAATAGATTTTGTATCTTCATTGCAAAAAGATGTTCTAGATTGGTATAAGAAACCTAGTCAAAACAAGATACTTTAACAAATTTGTTGACACTTCAGACATCCCTATAGAGAGTGTGAGTAAAATGAAAGACTTGAGACAAAGAGAAGATGAGTTATTAAAGACATGATAAATGGTTCAAATAAGTATGACACAAACTAGAAGAACCACTATTAAAATGGTGAAAGATTGAATGGTCCATATATGGATTATAGAGGGACATAAAAGTAGCATTGGATGAAAATATGTTTGACTCTTGCATGGACCTAATCACAATAGCATACTACAAAAAAGAACAACCTTGTTGTAAACCACACAAAATGAAACAAAAGAGACTCTTAAAGAATTAGAATTGATATAAAGAAATATAAAATGCAAAATAAAATATTGACAAAAGGAAAAGCAAAGAATATTAAAGAAATATGGTGTACTTATTTCTCAAGAGGACATGTTCAAAAGGATTTTCTAAGTTGCATGGAGAAATAATAACAACACTACATGTAGGACTAAAAATAGTACTGGTGAAAAAAAATTTGTTGTACTGTTGAACTTGTAAAGAGTGGGATTGCCACCTCACCAAGGATTGTCTAGTAAATCAACTTAAAATCTAGAACATGGCAACTAATTTTAGTTACAGATGAATCATAACTGACATGTTGAGGTAGATAGGAATATGAATTAAGTAAAATGACTTGTAGAAGACCCCTTATAGAATAATGATGTGGTATATAGACATCCATCGGGTAGAGACAATAGAAATGCTTGTGCACTTGAAACTAATCCATGCTAGACTATATTTAGGACTAGACAGCTAAATTATATAGAAGGAAGAGGTAGTGGAAGAAACAACCATAGGAGAAATTATGCTACACGTTATAATAATGGAAAGGTAGGCTGCTATGCTACAAAATGTTGGGGTGAAAAAAAGGAGTGTCCATTCCATGAAGATGAATCCCATGATATCTATAAACGTGATAAAACACTAATTTTTCCAAAATGCAACACCATAATTTAGGAGGGATGATTTTCAAGGCCAAAGAGGAGCTAGGGTTATAAGGAGAATGCCACCACAAGAAGTGAGATGATTTCAAAGAAAGGATATTTGGTCATTAGACACATCAAATGAAGAATACTTTAGAGAAGAAAAAGAAGTACAAATAAAAAAGAAGTCTAGAACAAACAAATAAAACTAAAGGATAGACAAGACAAGGAATTGATATTGATAAACATAATTAAAAATAAATTGAACCTCTTCAATGAAGAATCAAGTCTAGAGGAGGAAAGATACGACTACTTCTAGTGAAGTAATTAACAACATGACAAAGTGGTAGAGAAGGCTAAATAAAAAATCATTCAATAACAAAATGATATTATTGCTTTTTTTTATGAAGAAGAGGTGATTATACTAAAGAACTTGGACTCTTTGGCCTAGTAGACAGGTCTTTTGGTGAAACTAAAACAATTGAAAAATATTGAAATTAGCATAAGCACCAACAAGTTCACCAATTGTTTGAGGATTGGAACTAGAAGAATGACCGTTTTCAAACCATTGTCCATCTTATTATTGTACACACAAAAGTAGTGCACTTCTATGAATCTTTACATGCAAGGAAACTCAAGAATGAGCACTCACAAATTGATCCATAGCTCTCTATGCATGGAGTTGCAAGATTATGAATTTGCTCTCAGCTAGAGCTATTGAGCTTGTGACCTTGTTAGTCAACCATACTATGAGAGATTCGAATGAGGACAAGGGCAAGAGTGCCAATATCCCCAAAGAATCAAATGGAAATGCAATGCAATGCAAGCTAAGAATGAGGATGCAAATGTGCAAGCTATGCTATGAAAATTGAAGTACAAACTAAGCTATGAAATGGAAATAGCAATGTGTTACAACCCTTCCTATTAAGCTAAATGAGTTATTCTAAAGCTTGAAAGTGAAACCTAAGCTATGAACGCATAAACATGAACTACTATGCAAGAATGGAAGCTAAATTATGAAGCAAATGAAGAACTCTAAAATGCAATGCAACAATGATCTCCAAAAAGCTCTAAAGAATTCCTGCAGCATAGAGTTAGCATAAAAACAAGTGTCTTAGAATGAGGGAGAGAGCTCTCCTTTTATAAGAAATGAGGTGAAATGGACCATTGAGATTAAGAGGCAAAAAGTCTCAATCAACTGTGGAGCTTGAAAGAGGAGCAATCCATGTGCACAAGTATCCTCCAATAGGAAAATAAGAGTTGACTTTATGTCCATATGAGACAAAAAGTGCTTTTTTTCCTTTTTATAAAATAAGAATAGTGTTTTATTTGTGCAACTTAGGATAAGAAGAAAAGGTGGGGCTTTTTATTTATTAAAAGGGGAGGAAATATTCCTTTTTAAGTAAATAAAAACTTAGGATAAATGGTTAGCCCATAGGATAAAAATTTAATATATGATCAAAATTAAGACTTGATCAAGAAATTGATAATGTTGAAAATATTGATTATTGATAAAAGTGATTCAGGATTGATAAATCAAATAAATGGGGCCCAAAGTCTAGGTGACCATTTTTGGGTGCATACATTTGCCCCTCTTTGACTAATGTGAGACCGATTTGGGATCACATGCAGTCAAATAATGAAGTTGAAATGTGAGATCGATCTGGGATCACAAAACAACTCGGATATGAGGTCAATTCGGGATCATATCCGGACAAAGCATAAACAAAGGCCTTTGAATATGAGGTCGATTCGGGATCACATTCAAAGTAAGAGATAAGAATCTCAAATTTTGAACAAAAGCTCACAAAAGATGTCTGAATCAAGAAAATCAAAGAATTAGGGATGAGAATCCCATAAATACTGCCCCCTCGAAATTGAAATCGAAATCAAGTAGAGGAGAGACAGCAAATCGATAAAGATTTGATCAAATCAAAATGAAATCATAATCGAATGTATAGGTCAATAGGGTAACCATTAGGCGGTGAAACATGCCCTAGTGATGAAGTAGAAGAATAGAAATAGAAGACTAGAAATAGCATGAATGAAAGACTAGAAAATTTGAGAGACATGGAAGGAAGAAAGTCCATCGAAAATCAAATTATGCCTCAAAAAGTCAGTCAACTGCTCAGAAGAAGGGAAAAATTTGGAACGTAATTTTGACTATTAAGATGACCTCAGATTTTAATTTCGAATCCGAAAATGGATCCAGGACGTCGAAATTAGGTAGGGGTGCAATTTTCTCGCAATTTCGAAGTGTTTTGAAAATTGGTCAAAAGTCAAAATGCTATAAAAGGGGTCAAAAATATCATAGAAAAGGATGTGAGATGAAAGGCAAGAAGTGAAAGACATGATCAAGAGGAAGTGGAAGGTGAGCGCAGTCGACTGACAGGTCCACGTAAGATGAAAAGGAGAGCTCTTTCCATATGCAAGATGCAAAAATTAAACTATGATGAACCTAAGAATGCAAGCTACTATGAAAGTGGTTGACTTGCAAGGTCACAATGCCTATAGACATCTAATTATCATCATTGAGCGTTATTGGTAGCGTCGTAAAATCATACAATGCACACTAGCATAACTATGTGGATATGAATATGATCTTTATCAGATAGAAATGTGGAAATCCCACCTAGGCATCAAAGACATGTAGGTCTAGATGACTAATGCAATGAGATCACCTAAGTTTGATATGGCGAGATTATGCTTGTATCAAGACACATGAAAGTCAGGATAACTAGAAGCATGCACTCGCATAAAACAGTCAAGGATAATACCTTGTCAATCCATAGTGTCAAGTAGGACCAGCATAAATGCTCATGACAGTTAGGATCAACAAACTATACCCATAAGCAGATAAAGAAATAAAACATGTTCTCATACCCTCAGTCTTCTAACTATGCATCATCGAAAACTTCTCAGGGAGAGACCACTCATCAAAGAAATCCTCATAGACAGCACACAAAGAAAAAATAAAGTCAACATATCTCAACAAGTTGAGTGTTTAAGTGTGTGTGTGTTGGTCATAGAGTCAAACTCTGATCATCACATCTGCAAATGAGAAATATCACATCATACTTGGACTATTAGGTAAGACATCTGATAAGTGTTAAGAAACACTCGACGCAAAGGTAGTGTTGAAAAACACTGTTTGGGGTGGTGTTGAAAAACACCTGTTGTGAAATGCCCCAAGAGACAAACGCACCTAAAAGACCAATGCTAACGGTTATGCCCCCTAGACAAAGATAAAGACCAATTCCAGACCAAGTCAAATAGGGTCAAGACATGATGGAGAAAGGTTCAGTGTCAAGGACGCATGCTAACAAATAAGAGTGCAAAAGGCCTCAAGTAGTGCCTGTTTCCAAGTTTTCACCACTTGAATTTTATTGCAATTTTTTTCTCTTTTTTTTTTTTGCTACCAAGGCGCCTGTTTCCAAGTTTTCACCAAGGCACTTTTTCTATTTTTTTTGAATTTTTGAATTTTTGAATTTTTGGATTTTTTTTTGTATTTTTTCAGGGCTTTATACTTTTTAGGATTGTTTTTCAGCATCATATATGAATTTTTTTGGCATTTTTTCAAGATCATAAAATATATACAAATGATGCCCCCAGACTGAATAGACATCAAACTCTTTAAGCAAGATCACATCGTGCAGTCCCAATGTCTAGCAAGGTGAGGGAGAAGAGGGATTAGCAAGCTGGTGACTGAGATGGAGGAAAGGAGAATGAAGGCAAATGGAGGGAAGAAATCCTCAAGGTCAAACTCCTCAAGAGTACCCAAGCTAGGGAAAAATTATCGTGCAAAGCACATTTGGATAAGCAATGAAAGGCCAACATAGGATAAGTCGCAAAAGTGTAATGTAAAAGAAGGAAGGGATGCAGTCCAAACAGGGTAGACATGTCAAGAGACTTCATAACATCATGTTTTACTCTTTTTTATTAGATCAAGACCAAAGGGGAAAAGGATAGCGAAAGGCTAGAATGAATGGAGGAAAATAAATATGAAGGCTAAACATGAATGGAATGAAAACAAGATCATCGTAAGATAGCTCACAAGATAGCCAAATGTTCGCATATAGGTCAACATTGTCAAGATCAAAGTGAGAACACGAAATGGATGAAACATGTAGAAAAATTACGCATGATGTGATTGCCAGGTTTTCATCATTGTACTTATCCAAGGCACCACAAGGGAGTGGTTTTCACCATAGGATAAATTTATTTCTCTTTACTTTTGCTACCAAGGTGCCTGTTTCCAAGTTTTCACCATGGCACATTTTCAATTTTTTCATTTTTTGTTCTTTTTTCATTTTTTTATTTTTTAAATTTTATAATTTTTTGGAAGAAAGCAAGCTTTTAGGTAATGCTCCGTCAAAGGATAAACCATGATATACCAAAGATTCAAAATGATATGCTCAAAGATGTTGATAGGGAAAGGAAGATGGAAGAGAAAAATGGAGGATAAGGTTTTTATGCAAAGCGAGTGAGGTTGGAAGATATGAGGAATATGAAAATGAGAAAAAATGATAGAAGGTAGAAGGATAGTGAACGAAAGGATTGTGAAAGAGTAGACGGAAAGGAAGGCAAGATCAACGTCAGCACACACCTTGAAGGGTGGTGAGAGGATGGAGGAAACGTGAATGAAGGAATACGAGAAGAAATATGGTGAATATTTAGCAAAGGTTGCGGTTTAGGCACATGAAATTGAAGAATGTTTTTGGCAGAAGATGAAATGGAAGCCTTTGTAAGTTTGAATGTCAACTTTACTTTTTGTTCAACATGAGACTCTTTCAAGAGAGACTTTGGAATCTATATAGTCTTAGACTTTTTATTTCCTTTTGATGATTTAGAGAGAATATCTTCAATGATAGATTTTGGAACCCATACTTGTCCTGTAGTTTTCTTCTTAGATATCTCTTTTGACTTTATGCCTCCATGTCGATTAGAGTAGACATGGTGATCTTTTTTTTTTAATGAATTCTTATATTGCTTCTTTTTCTTGTATTGAACATTCAAGTTACTTCCAAAAGACTTGGGACTTGTGGAAGAAGAAGGAAAATACAACTGGTTTAGACGGATGGATGGATGAAAATGATTCAAGGGTATGCATCTATGTTGATCTTGAGGAAAGATAGGAGATGGAGGGACGTAAGGACCCAAAATAGATGATGAATTAGGAGAATTAGGAGGGGAAAGTGAAGGGACATAAGGGCCCAAGATGGAAGGAAGACATGAAGCCTTTGGTATAGGTGGAGGAAGTCCAAGGATGGAAGTGAAAGACGCAAAAGTATAATCAATAAGTTCATCAACATCTATATCACAACCAAGGATATCAGCATCTTTAGAGTGAGCATTAGAATTTTCAACAGGATCATGCACATCTTGAATAGGAGCACCTTCTTTGACAAGATCATTCAAAGCTTGCGAAGACTTAGGAAGAGTAGAAAATGGAAGCGAACATGGAGTGGTAAAACAAGAAGATGGAAGACTTTGATCTTGACAAGGATCGTTGGATAGCGTAAGCATATCATTTTGCTTTGGATTTTCAATAGGCTTAACATTGGAAGTAATAACACCATTTTTAATAACCTTAATGGAAGTATCATTTTTGGAAAGCGCAAGTGTAGTAAGGTTATTTTGATTATCAATAAGCTCAATGATGTAAGTAGTAGCTTGATCTTGCTTAGGAGATGGTGGAATGAATGCGGAAGAGCGTAGAGGATCAAAAGAACCATGAAATGGAGGAGATACATCATGAAGAGAATTGGATGATATGGAGGGTTCCTGATCTTGATCTTTATTTATATTTTTTTTTTAATGATTTTTAGGGTCCTCTTGACATGGAGCCACTTCTAAGGATAAGGAAGCATGTTGGAATTGTATGGAAGACTTTGGAGGAGATGCTGAAAGACTAGATGAAATAGACATTATAGCATTTAAAGGCTTAGGCTCTTTAGGTTTAGCATTATTGAAAGTATTTGCAGCCAAGTGAAGGTTAGCTTGAGTATCTTTAAGAGGTGGCTCTTGAGAATAACTATAGGGAACCGCATGGAAAGCTTTAGGATCTTTGTTGGATGAAGGATTTATGAAATATTTGGAAGACTCAGAAGCTTTAGGAAGTGTGTGGGTATTGGAGGAAGTAGAGGATGGAAGGGAACCATCACAAGACAAAAGTTCAACATTAATATGATCTTGCTTGAGAGTGCAACCTTTATTTTCAGCATGAGAACTTTTAGAGGAGAGATTCTTTTGACATTTGAAATCAGCGCGGTATATTTTTTCTTCCTCAGTAGGAATATTGTATTGTTCACAAAAATCATCAAAGAATTCTTCAAATTTAGAGTTATATGGATCACCATCACAGTCTACCTAATATGACTCCCCCTTAGAAATCACAAGTGTACCACGAGGATGATGCTTAGGAATAGAAGTTTCATGGGCATCACTACATTGTCCATCATCATAGTCATCATAGGTGGGTGTGTCACTTTTTGTGGAAGAGACATCATAAGGACTATCATGTTGCTCTTTATGGTATGTCTTTTGAAGAGAAGTAAGACTCTTGGTAGAAGTAGAAGAACGAGATCGTGAAGAAGAGGAAGGTGAAGACCTAGTAGAAGAAGAAGACTTGGATAATGAAGAATTCGAATAATGTTTAGAAGAGTCATGGTAAGATTTGGAAGATGAGGAAGAATGAGAAAACTTAGATGATAAAGAATGTTTAGAAGAAGGAGGTTGTGATATGATCATGTCTATGATCTTAGCAAAGGCATCTGATTTAATCATCTTTTCCTTTATTTTTGCCATAAGTTTATCACCCATGAGATATTTGGAAGGACTATTGGAGGAATAAAGATATTCTTCAAATTGAGCAATGAGTTCAATATCATCTATTCTCAAGAGAGGTTCCTTAACAAAATAGTTGAAATTCATGGTTCTAGAAGGAGGAATCAATCATGGAAGAAATGAATAGAAGAGATGAATAGAAGAAGGTAGACTAGATAATAAGAGGAAAGGAATCAAGAAGACATGAAGAATTTAGGAAGAAGTATGAATAAAGAAGATAAAGGATGAAAATGGAAGACTAGGAAGACATGATAGATGTGGAAGAAAGAAGACCAAGAGTCATTGTTTGCAATTTGATACGATTGAAATTCATTTGGATACTGAGCAACATGTCACATCACCTAAGATCCGACCTAGACCGACCAAGGAAGACTGGAAGATGACACAAATAAGCTCAATGACGATAATTCTCAGGGGGATGTGCGATGAATTTTTAGTATTATACGACTCTTGACCCGTGAGTGCTAAAAATCTCAATTTTAAGGATAGTTTGATCAAAATTTCAGTTTGAAGGTTGGTTTTTTCGATTTCAATCACAATGACAGCAGTAAATTGACAGGTTTGCAAACAGTATGGGATCAAACATTTCTTCAAACACTTGAAACAAGGGCAAAAACAACCTTGCCAAGGCAAACAATTGTGATATCAAAATTGAAAAAGCACCCTATGAATGCTACCGATTGTTTGTATGTTGAAAATGTTTACACTGGTTTAGCACATTCGAGAACACTTCAAGCAATATCTACCTACAAGACAAGGCTCATTACTCATCAACTTAGCCCACAACTTGATGCCCCCTTGCCTCACACCAAGTGGTTGCCCACAAGAGATATTGGCTTTGTCATGGAAGTGTCAAACAACACAACCAAAGGGGCACATATGGTGAGTATCTTGGGGTGATCCGGGTTAGTCCACTTGGATCAATCCTTGCACTAAGAAGATAAGCGGCTAAAATAGGTGGCCTCTAACTTATGGTTCTTAGTAAGGGCTTTCGTTCATAACACCCCTCTTGCTCCTCATAGAGGACTTGGACCTCGCGGCCTCAAGAGTACGTTAAGCATTCTTGCTCAATGCTTTCCCCATGGTCGCAATCCCATGAGCTACTCACATCAAGCGAAGACAAGTGTTATGTCTACCAAGGTTTTGTGTCCTTGATAGCCTTGAGATTATAGTGAGTTGGAATAGCCGGCAAAAAGCTTGTCCCCACTTGGGTCGTTCCTCTTGATTGCTCAAGAGCAGGCCCGCTAAAGGATCCTAAACTAAACACAAAGAGTGGATATTTTTGAGGTTCAAGGTTTTTGGTTCACCACAAGGGTGAAGAGCATACTCCCCTATCTCAAAAACTTCTCCCAAACACACCAAGCAAAGATTCAATTACCCCCTTGCTTTCAAAATTCCAAGATGGGTCAAGATTTCTGTTTCACCATAAGGGTGAAGAGCATACTCTCCTACCACCTCAAAATTCCTACAACAAGGTATTAAGTGCCTATGAAATGAAACAACTAGTATATGCCACACTCAATAAGGAAAGCAATTAAACAAGCACTTGATTTAGTTTTTATGCTTAGGGCAGCCCTACAAAAACCATTAGTAGCCCTCTTTGACATGCAATATATCAATTTCCTTCAAGCAAGAGCACCTACAAAACAACTTGTTAGACCAACAAGGGTTAGGAAAATCCAAAATCTAACAATGGTTAGCATATAAAAAATTAGATAATCTACAAAAAAATAACTGATCAAATGATAAAATCTAAAAATGAAACCATTATGGTTGGATTAGGCTAGGAAAGACCTTTCCAACGATATATCACACTTAAACTTTTGATACCATTTGTGAAAATTTTCAAAAAAAATTAAAAAACCAAAAATAGCAAGCAAACTGATGAATCTAAAATTTTGGTCTTTGTTTGTCGCAAAATTTCACGTGAGCCAATACAGAGGTCGCGTGGGAAAGTACAGAAGCTCACGCGAGACAAAACACAGTCCCGCGCGAGGAAGCACAGAAGCTCGCGCGAGACTGAACCCAAGCCCGCGCGAGGAATCACAGAAGCTCGCATGAGATAGAATGCAAGCCCGCGAGAGGAAGTACAAAAGCTCGCGTGAGATAGAATACAAGCCCGCGTGAGGAAGTATAGAAGCTCACGCGAGACTCCGTGACAGTGACGCATGAAAGTATAGACAACGCACGAAAATCGCAAAAAAAATTAGAACAGCCGAAACATGCAGCAGAAATGCAAGAAAATAAGGACAAAACAGAGCTGTCTTGCCCCACGATGGGTGCCAGAAATGTACACACAAAAGTAGTACACTTCTATGAATCCTTACATGCAAGGAAACTCAAGAATGAGCCCTCACAAATCGATCCATAGCTCTCTATGCATGGAGTTGCAAGATTATGAATTTGCTCTCAGCTAGAGCTATTGAGCTTGTGACCTTGCTAGTCAACCATACAATGAGAGATTCAAATGAGGACAAGGGCAAGAGTGCCAATATCCCCAAAGAATCAAATGAAAATGCAATGCAATGCAAGCTAAGAATGAGGATGCAAATGTGCAAGCTATGCTATGAAAATGGAAGTACAAACTAAGCTATGAAATGGAAATAACAATGTGTTACAACCCTTCCTATTAAGCTAAATGAGTTATTCTAAAGCTTGAAAGTGAAATCTAAGCTATGAAAGCATAAACATGAACTACTATGCAAGAATGGAAGCTAAATTATGAAGCAAATGAAGAACTCTAAAATGCAATGCAACAATGATCTCCAAAAAGCTCCAAAGAATTCCTGCAGCATAGAGTTAGCATAAAAACAAGTGTCCTAAAATGAGAGAGAGAGCTCTCCTTTTATAAGAAATAAGGTGAAATGGACCATTGAGATTAAGAGGCAAAAAGTCTCAATCAACGGTGGAGCTTGAAAGAGGAGCAATCCATGTGCACAAGTATCTTCCAATAGAAAAATAGGAGTTGACTTTATGTCCATATGAGACAAAAAGTGCTTTTTTTCCTTTTTATAAAATAAAAATAGTGTTTTATTTGTGCAACTTAGGATAAGAAGAAAAGGTGGAGCTTTTTATTTATTAAAAGGGGAGGAAATATTCCTGTTAAAGTAAATAAAAACTTAGGATAAATGGTTAGCTCATAGGATAAAAATCCAATATATGATCGAAATTAAGACTTGATCAAGAAATTGATAATGTTGAAAATATTGATTATTGATAAAAGTGATTTAGGATTGATAAATCAAATGAATGGGGCCCAAAGTCTAAGTGACCATTTTTGGGTGCATACAATTATCAACAAAGTCAAACATTTCATGGTGGATCTAAGTGTAAACCTAAATATAATTCCAGCCACAACTTGCGAAAGATTATGTATACCTAAGCTAGTCAAAATACCAATCAACATTAGTCTAGCAGATGGTTTTAGTATGGAGACTTTGGGTACATGGAGAAATATAAGTAGCTATTAAAGGGTTAAAGAAATAGTGAATTTTGAAGTGGAGGAAATTAAAGAGTCATCTAATACTTTCAGGGTTGTACCATCTTAAAATGGACACACCCATTTTTTAAGACCTTTTAACTCCTGTCCTTTATCGACTTTTTGCACCATGGATGGATTTGTGCCGAGTCCCCTTTTTCTCCCGTTCAACCCTATTTTCCCCGCTTTCACCAATGCAGTAGCTGAGACCTCAGGGTTAGCTCCATGTGGGCCAATCCTGGAACATGTTAACCAATTCAACCTATTCCGGGAATGTTGGCATGTTCCCCGAGGTTTGTGAGCCTTGTGCCCTGTGTTGTCTCGAGGATTTAATTCTCAAAATGTGGTGACCCCATTGGTTTGCTTTGTTTACCTGCCCATAAACTTGTATAAAAGGAAGCTTAGGCACCTCATTTTGCAAGTATGAAAACACACAAGAAATCAAAAAAGCAAGTAGAAGAAAATGAGAGGACAATTCAATGATAGTATTCAAGTCTTCAAAGATTCAAGGATCCTTTGTGGGCATCTTTCCTCTTCAAGATGTAGCATATTGTTTTCCATCAAGGGGGGAGATCTACATTGAGGTACTCATCATCTTCGTCATTTGATGCACACTTACATCCATGGCTCCATGAAGTGATTTTGGTAGATCCATAGCATTTGTGCAGATTTCGTACATTGCAAGTTCATGATCAACATACATACACAATAAAATCCCTATTGACAAGGGTTTCTTCAAGAAAGGTGAATATTTACATTTGTCTTGTTTCATTTACACATTTACAATTCAATTCAAGGTTGATTCCTCAATCTAGGGCTTGACCAAGGCAAGGCCTTATCCATCCTAACCCTGAAAACCTAGTTTTATGTATGCAGGAGCAAGATCTCAAAATTATAGGTACAGATCTGGAAGTTGCAGATAGAGATCTATCAGAAAATCAGGGTCAACTTTAGAAAAGTGCATCAAGAAAATAATGACTTGGTCGACTTGTTTTGGAACACAGTGACATGGTCGACCTGTTCCTAGCTGCCTAAGATTTTCAACATTTTTTGGGTTTTCAACTGTGATTGCAGATCCGCAATCAGAAATTCAGTTATAGTTCCAAAATAGCAGTTTTCAGAGAAAAAAAATGTATTCCTCTTCATACTTCAAGGTGATTACTTTATTATCTATTTCATATCTTTGCTTAGATCTGTTTTCACATCTTAATTGGGTTCATTGCTTACATTTAGCACCTAGATCTCTATTGTTTATCTTGCTAAATCAATTAGTTCAATTCTACAAATACAATTACATAACCTTAATCAAATCTTACATTGCATGAAAGAGGTCTTTCTTGTGTACTTCCTTAGTATAATTTGGGTTTAGCATTGGCATCCCTTTATCTTCTTGGGTTTTGGTAATCTAACTTAGGTTATATTGAGAGTTATGTCTGGAAGCCCCTCTTTCTCTTGTATTTTGAATGTTAGTGTGGAAATGGTTAATAAATGAATACATCTCACATAGTTTACATTACTAAATTCATCAACACCATTTTTCACCTAAGCAAGGGCATTGTTTTGATTAAGTAAAAATAGGATGTGAAAGGTCTTGAAACCTTATACAAGAGCATAAAAAGATATGGCAATGGAAGATCCAAAAATTGTTGTGGTGCCCCACCAAACAAACCAAAGGAACAAACCCTAGTTCCTACCACTTGGAACACATCCAAACCAGCGACAATAAAGGGCAATCAAGATTTACATTTTTTCCCATCCTTATGAGAACGTAGATTCATATCAAAAGGAGTGGAAGATTTAAATTTATTTCCCTTAACTGTTGTCCATCCATCCTCCACCTTTTCAGCAGCCTTTTGCCAAGCCAAAGAAGAGCAAGAAGAGCCCACTAAAGGGCATGTCATATCAGAAACCACAGGAGGGACATGAATAACACCACGACTAGAGACAACATTAACTTTCTGGTCAGGGACATCAGTAGCAATAGTAGAAGGGGCAGCAAAAACATTTTGAACCAAAGTCGCATCAGAGACAACATTCATAGCTTCAAGGACATCATCAGAAGCAATAGAGGCAGCCATAGAAACTCCAACCAGAGCCTGATCAATCTGAGGAGAGCAAGCAACTGAACCCCCATCCGTAGAAACTTTGCGAACCATATAATGATGATCAGAAGCCCCCAACCAGCAAGTAGGCAATTTCTTCGATTTGACCTTATCAGATAAACACAATGCAACAAGATGGCCAATCTTGTGGCACTTCCTAAAGGCGTTGTGAGTAGGTATTCTAACTGGACTTTTGGACATGGTAAAGACACAAACCCAAAGTTTCAAACCTCTAGACTGGACTTTTGGTGCCACACGACTCGAAACTCACCAAACCACCTCGCAAGTCCAGATCTAAAAGTCATGGGACGATCCTCATTCCACAATCTCACATCGCCGAACAACTTAGCTCCAAACTCTTGATCTGACTCCCCCAAGGCATAGATCCGCTTCTCGGCCTCTTGAAACAAATTATGAGTCTCAAGTCGATGCATTTGGATCCAACAACCAGTCCGCACAACATCAAAACTCATCTACTCTTCACCAACACAATTCGTCATCGAATTGATCATAGATCTCCACGCTAAACTCAAATCACTGCCACAATCCTTTTGCAAATCACTTTTGCTTACCCATACTAGCAAACTGAAATCAACCTTACCAAAGTCTTCCAACGAACCTTAATCAGAACACTCCTCTAACATCAATTTACCAAAAGTCGGGTATCTAAGTTCCTGATTGAACAACTATGATACTACCTATCACGAGCTTTGGGACAAGACCCGTGTGACGCTGATAATTCGCCTAAGTGCAAGGCAAAACTCCAGACTACGCCTCACCAAAATGCATAGGAAAGAAAAACCGATCTAATCCAAACAAGTCCCAAAGGAATGGAAGCAAGTCAACGCACAAAATAGAAAGAAAATAACACAGACCAAAAGATATGTGCGGGCGCAGCCCCAAAGTCACTCTTCCATTGCTTCCAAAAACAATTACAAGTCTACTCAGTTGTGTGTCTAAAAACACTAGCTCGCCTAGAAAATAATGCTAAACAGACTTAGCATGAATTACAATGCAATTTGAGCTCCAAGCTCTACAAAGCAAAATTGCTCCAAGTCTTTGCCACAAATGAATTCGCCTCTGCTCTGCTCCTTCACCGAAAATAATTGTCGCTCCCGAATCCTTCGCTCCAGAACTCATCAATGCAAATTAATGAGCAAGGCCTCCAATATATACTGAAGCGCCTCGAATGAAACGTCAAGACATAACCGTTTCGATATAGGTCCAGACCCAAATTTAACCACTTCGCAATCAATGCAAGTTCGTTGCATTAAAACACAACACACAACCAATGCCTACAATGAAGTTAGCCCGAGAACACTCTCCAAGGTAAGCGCAACAACAAAGTGCACGTTACACAAGTTGACTACACTGCACTGCCCAATGTATCCAACGTTCATATTGCTCAATCACCAAAGCAAGTCGGCCCTAATGCAAAACAAATAGGTCGCAAATAACTCAAGTCAGCCAATCTTCTCACAAATATTTCAAGTCGACCCACGAAGACAAATTCATGTCGACTCTGAATTGCCTCACTGATGTCGGCTCAAAAAAGTCGCACCTCCAAATCGGCTAAGGAAAAGCACGGCCTCAATGAATCACGCGATCGCCCAACTAGAAACATTTGGCACCTCTCCAAGTCGCCCAACTCGGATCAAGAAAGTCACCAAAATGACTCAAAGTCTAGCCCCGTTACATCCTCACCCACTAAAACTAGTGGCAATGTCCCCGACGCTAGCACACCCCTGGACCATTGATGTCGCGAGAGGTGATCCAAAACAGATCACTCAAGAAGAGTTGAGTTCCTCTAGCTAAGGACCCCAATCAACTCATCAACTGCACACTTCTGTTGATCACTCCAAGTCCAATCTCCCTTCAAGCACTTCAACAATAGACATACGACCTCAGAATAGCTCGCAAAGAAACCTCTACAAAAGCTAATCGCACCCAAAAATCACCGCAAGTCATGAACATCTTGGATCCGCTCCTGAGCTCCATTGGTCAAAACTGCTCGGATCTGACTCTGATCAGGAAGCATCAAGTCATCCACATAAATAAATCCACGCTGCTTAAAATTCACTAAGGCAAAATGATCTCTCACCGAAAAGACGTCCCCAACAAGACCCAAAGAACACACTGCTGCTGCTGAATCTTCATCACTCAATGTAGGAATGAAACACGTCTGCCTCAGATCCAAAATCATGATGTATCTCCAACAAAGAGAAATGATCATCTCAGCTCGCCTCAAGAAGTCTTGACCCAAGATCAAGTCATAGAGATCCATCTCAATAGCCACCACAGGCCACACCGTGAACCCATTGTGAAGAGGCATCCAATGTCTCATGAGTTGCATCAAATGACTCGATCTGCAATCCAAGTCTCTTAGCTCGATTCACCAAAAAGAAGACTTCTCCAAAGTCATCACAAATAGTTCTCATCAAACCAAAATGATCTACGAATCTTTAATGTGCAAGTTCTAGAAACCGCTCTCTTGACATCACATCCAACTCCTTCCGAACTATGGCAAAAGAGGTAGACAATCCAAGCGATCCATCAAAACCCGATCTCAACAGCACCACAAAGAGTAGCTCGATCATGTCTTCAAGCCGATCAATGCACAATCTACTCAAATTCCAAGTCAAGTCACTGCTACACTCTGTAGGAACCAAGCACATCCAATTTGGACCAAAGAAGAGCATCCAAATAAAACCAAATGCTGCTTGTGTCAAGAAGTCACTCAGATTAGCTCTGAATGCAATCAAGTCTGCATGCCACAAATACATTAGGAAGAATGCATCTCTGATCGTCGTACTAGCTTCTTGTGCTAGAGAAGTCGTTGTCACATGAAATATGGATTCGGTCAGATCCAACCCAAATCTAAGTCTCCAGACTCGACTCAATATTCCAAGAGCCACTACCAAATCTATTGCAAAGTCATCTCCAAATGACATAACCAAATCATGAGCAGGAAAAAAAGACCTCGATTCACCAAAGCACCTTGCAAGTCCAGATTTGAAAGTCATGCGACGATCCACATTCCACGATCTCGCATCACTGACAGCTCAACTCCAAACTCTCGATCTAACTCCCCCAAGGCATAGATCTTCTTCTTGGCTATCGATGAATGATGGCTAAACTAGGAAAGGGATTTGTTTTGGTAATGTTAGAACCGAGCTAGGTCTTGAGGATTGCTGGGAGCTCCTCAAGTACTAAGGCATTGCGAGTAGGTATTATGACTGGACTTTTGGACATGGTAAAGACACAACGGAGCGATGTCTTATGAATTTTTGGGTTGACGAAGGAGCGCTATGTGAGGCTCTTCAATTTCATTGAGTGCGACAATGTCTAATTTAGTGGATGGGTAACCCACAGGTCCTAGGATGGTTTTGATTGTAGAGTTGGTTCTAGCAAGAGCTTGAAGGGAAGATGGCTTCATGAGTTGGACTTGGTGAAGGATCTGGAACTGAGCTAATCCAAGTTGACTGGAGCATGTCATTCTTGTATGAATTAAGTTGAAGTGAAGAGATGGTTTTGGCAAAGGTTTTCATAACTCGGAAGATTGGAGTGTAGGCGTCGAGGATGTCACCACTAGGTTAGGTGGGGGAGTGTGTAATGACCTTGAGCTGAGGCCCAGGCTAGGACGGATTCTAGTGCACGCTGCCTGCTTCGGGGGCATCTCTTCGTATTTTGAGCCTTGAGTGCACAATGGCTCAAGGATGCATTATATGAGAATGTGGGCTATGAAAGATTTGTGAGCTCTTCATGGATAAGTTGGATACACGATATGATGGATGTTATGGTATTGCACGATGGTAAGAATGGTGAGTCTTGGAATGACTCCATACGGGTTTAGTTGGTAAAGTCTTTGGGGTGAGCTAGGTGAGGTGATTTGGAGAGTTGGGCTTAGATGAGTTGGAAGTGAGATCCAATGAGTCGTAAGTCTGGTTCTACCCGGAGCAATGCTAGGTGCATTTTGTGAAGACACTATGGTTACATTGGTACTATACAGGTTCAATGGATCGGCGAGTGAAGGATTCACGAGCTGAGGATCCGTATCAACGGTGAAGTCTTGCATTAGGTTCTAGATGAACATGCAGCCCAGGGTTGCATTACATTGTCGAAGGGATCCTTGCATTGATTAGCTAACGAGATCTTGTCCCAAGGTGCACCGAGTAGTTCTAAAGATCAGGGCTCGAGAATGAGGTCCTAGATCACCGTAAGTAAGAATGTGATGCATGGGTTCTTGCATGCGCAAAAAGAGATGAGCTTGAGTGGTGCCAAGTTGTTCAATGCGGAATGTGATTCGATGAAGTATTGGTGCAATGGTGATTGATTCCCCAGGTCGCATGGAATGTGACCTTGATCTAGGAATGAGAGTGCAGACTTGCTGGGAGAGATCATATCAGGTGAGTCGAGCTTGAAGTAGGTGAGCTCTTAAGCAAATGCTGATCAACGAGCTGATCTCTCGAGTAGGACTTGGTGATGCTTGTCGAATACAATGCAAATCGTCGGGTAAGTGAGTCATTGGTCTGAGGTGTAGCTTGGAGCTACACTAGTCTAATTGGGTCTAATGACAAACTTGCAGTTAGTTAAGTTTATGGGGCTGAGTATGAGCTGAGCACTCTCAGTTGTGGAGTAGGATTCATCCGGGATGGATTTGAGGTGAAATCAAAGGGGCTGGGAGGAGAGCACTCTCAGTTGTGGTGCAGGATATCGTCCAGGACGTATTCGAGGAGCAATCTAGGGCTATGGATAGATCTAGGTGTTCTGATTAGTTAGGATTGGGGAGCGGGCTAGTTGCTCATAGTTGTGGCGTAGGCGAGGCTTGGAGCTGAGTCGAGGTGAAATCGATCGGGTCTAGGAATGGAAAGTCAGGGACTTGACTAGCTGAGATTTGGAACATGGAGAGATGATAAATAAGCGAGTTATAATAAGAACTACGTGTGACTTTGAGCCGCACTAGATGTGGCAACGTATGAGGTTTTCATGAGAGCAGGCTCGTACAGGCCACAAGTCCAATCCAGGGCACAAGCCCATTACGATGGGGCGAATCATTGGAAAAGGAAATCTTCGAGTTAGGCAATTCACAGTCAAGCTGACTTAGCTTCCACATAAGTCTATATAAGCTCATATGGAGGAGGCGTAGTCCATATTAGATTACCTGTATGCTATTGATGTGGTCTAAAGGTGGTGCCACACAATACAAAACTCTGGGGTCGTGACTTTACCATGTCCAAAAGTCCAGTCAGAATACCTACTCGCAACGCCTTAGTACTTGAGGAGCTCCTAGAAATCCTCAAGACCCAACTCGGTTCTAACCAAAGGTTAGGACTAAGACATTTTGTGACTTTAAATGTACATAGTTGATTAAAAAAAAGAAGATATATTTTATGGATGATAATGAGCTAGTACATGTCATGTTAGGTGAAAGGAAGACAAAATACACATCCAAGATATTTCACAAGATAGAGAAGTTGAAGATCCAATAATTTTTTATTCAATATCCCAACTTCCCACCAAAGAAGAAGAGGAAGATCCTAACAACTTCATAGGAAATTGAATTAGACAGTGACAATGATAGTACTAAGAGTGATTAAGTGATTGATGCATGGATGTAAGGATAACATGAGTCGACGTCTTCAAAGGTTTTTGGATTTCAAAGAGCATTTTTATGCATTAGACCCATAAACCCTCCACAAAGCACCACAAAGAGAGCAAGGGTGCCAAAAATGAAGAAACACAACATAAGACTATTTATGTTTCTTGTCTAAGGTGGAGCCAAAAATCTTTGCAAAAGAAGGAAAATATGACAGATGGATGAAAGCAATCGAAGAAGAGTTAAATCAAATAGAAAAGAATCAAACATGTGAGTTAGTGCCTAGACAAGTGGACAAGAATGTGATAGGAGCAAAGTGGGTATTCTAAAACAAGTTGAATGAAGATGGAGAAATCATAAGAAACAATGTAAGACTAGTGTGTAAAGGCTATTAACAAGTTGAAGGTATTATTTTGAGGATATTTTTTCTCTAGTAGCTAGGATGGAAACTATAAAGATGTTTCTTGCATTTGCTACTTACAAGAATTTTATGGTATATCAAATGGATGTCAAGTTGGCATTCTTGAATGAAGAACTCGAATAAGAGGTTTACATTGAACAACCAAATGCTTTTCAGTTGTCAGAAGATCTAAATATGGTCTGTAAACTCAAGAAGGCACGTTATGGACCCAAGAAAGATCCTTGAGCTTAGTATGCAAGATTGGATAGGTATTTGTTGCAATAGAACTTCAAGAGAAGTACAACTTATAGAAATTTTTATTTCAAGGTTGAAGGTGATAAATTATTGATAGTAGTTGTATGATGATATCATTTTTGGTTGAGATGATGTTTGTAAGAGGTTTGCAGAAGAGATGTAAAAGGAATTTGAGATGTCAATGGTTGGTGAGTTGTCATTATTTTTTGGTCTTCAAGTAACACAATTAGAAGATGGTATTTTCATTTCTCAAACCAAGTATATTAAAGAGATGCCAAAGAAGTTTGGTATGGGGAATTGTAAACCAGTTGGAACCCCCATAGTTATTGGTTATCACTTGAGTAAGGATGATGAATATATAGAAGTGGATCAAAAACTTTATAGATCTATGATTAGTGGATTGTTGTATTTGATTGCTTCAAGACCGAATATTATGCATGTAGTTTGTTTGGTTGCAAGATATCAATATAATCAAAGCAATCACATAATAAGGTAGTGAAAAGGATATTCAGATATTTGAAAGGGACTTCGGATTTTAGTTTGTGGTATAAAAGGGATGATGATTTTTCTTTGAAAGATTATATAAATGATTATTGCCTTGGATGTCTTGATGACAAAAGAAGTAAAATTGGTGGCTTATTTTCTTGGGAGACAACTGGTCTCTGGATTGAGTAAGAAGCAAGATTCAATGTCATTATCAACAACATAATCATAATATATTGTAGAAAAATCTTGTTGCACTCAAGTGATGTGGATGAAACAGGCTCTTAGAGATATCAAGGTGATGTATGATGAAGATATTCATATTATGTGTGATAATACAATTGCAATCAATACTTCAAAGAATTTGTTGATATATTCAATGACTAAACACATTTCTATCCAGTATCACTTCTTAAGAGAGAAGGTTGCAAAAAGGAAAGTTAGATCAGAGTATGTGCCTGCAAAAGATTAATTTGCATAGATTTTTACCAAGGCACTATCAAAGGATACTTTTGAGATAGAATTTCGAGGTAATTACCCATCCTACTTCAAACTAGATGCATAAGAATGGTGCATCTTTCCAAGTGGAGATTCAAAGAATCTTGTCTCTTGGATTGATGTGGTGAGTGATATTGGGAGAGCAGTGAAGGTTTTGGTTTCTTGATTGCAAGAAAGTGTTACAAAAGAGAGATATCCTTGACAAGGGGAGTGTTGTAAATGTTAGAAAAATACCTGAAAGGGGGGAAGTTTTTATTAAGGTAAAAAGATGTTTTGAAGGGACCTAAAACCCTTTACAAAAGGATTACATAAGATATACCATGAAAGCCCACCAAAACAAGAGAGAACGAAACAAGACCAAAACGTGGGTTTTACCAAAAAGCTCCCACAACTTGAAACAAAAAATCCAGCAAGCCACAACACAAAAAAAGACAACAAGTAGCCAAAAACCAAAGAAAGGACTAGAGGAAACTCCAACCCAACCACCCACAACTAGGAACCATCAAGAATTACCCTTAGTACTTCCCTTGTGGGAATGGAGAGTCATTTCAAAAGAGGGTGTAGATGTCTTGGTTTTCTTTCCCTTCACAATAATCATCCCTCTTCCATGTTAGCAACTACATCCTGCAAAAACCAACGAACCCATCGTTGGAGCACCAACATCCTAAGAAAGAATGCTAGCAGAGAGAACACCCACCATCTTAGGCACACCATCACCAAGGATTCTACCATAATTGATAGCCATAGCCCTATCAAAGGAAGTAGACACCAAGGGCCCATTCTCACACACATCCGGAAAAACACTATCATAGGGAGTAGAAGACGTAAAAGGGGGAAAGTTGTTTGGAGATTTGTTTAGAGGTTTTAAGTGTTGTTCTCTTTGTCCTTGATATCAAAGCTGGATAGATTTAGTTGTTCATTGATGGTACAAGTATTTTCTTTAGAGAAAAATAGGGAGATTGTTAGCAATATGAGTTTAATGTTGTCATTGATGCCAACTTGATGTGTGCATTGATATCAATCTTATGTTTGTGGATAGACGTGTGATATGTGGTGATTAATGAAGGTTAAAAAGTGAGCATTCAGAGGTGCATATGATCTCTGGTGATGATGTTGAGTGAGTTTGTGGTGTTTTTGGAAGGTGATGGTACATTGAGTGAATTTGTGGCATTTCCAGAAAGTAACAATATTGGAAGCTTGAATATGTAGGAAAGAGTATTTGAAGTCTTTATGGTAGAATGTTTCACATTCCTTCACATTTGAAGATAATGGTTTGTTCTAGATTTAATGTCTACATTCTATGAATGTTGCACTATTAAGCTTTCAGGTTCTTAGTAGTTCAAGTGTTAAAGTTGGTTGTTGTAGTTTGTTAACTGTGGGGGATGCTCTTGGGGATTTTATTCTGGTAGATTTGGATATTTATAATGGACTACCTGCAATGATCAAACTCTCTACCCCTAACGGTAGAAGTTGGATCCAACATTTGGATTATGAAGGCCTCCCCTTCAGATGTCGAAGATGCTTCAAGACTGGTCACGTTTCTGGTCTTTGTGATCTTCAGAAATTTAAGAGGACTGCCTTGTGGTGGAAGGGTGTTTCTTCTTAGGGTGTCTCTTCTCAGCACTAAACAGTGGAGAAGTCCTCACCTCGGAGCTTTTTGCGGGTGGTTGGACAAGTCCCTGCGCCTTCTCCTCTTCCTGGTTCCATTCCTACTTCTGGAACTATTGTGGCTACTGGTATTCCTCCTTCATCAGAGTGTGTACATATTCCTTCTATTTCATCTAGGGAGGCCCCCCTTTCTGCTGTGCTAGGTCTCTTTATGGCTCTCTTGCAGGGTTAGCTGCTGGTTTTGCCCCTGCTGGTTCTTTTGTTGGGACTGTCCCTCCCTCTGGCTCTCGCTCTCAATGTGTTGCATTAAGTCCAAGTGTTGCCCCCTTTGGGGGGTTTGCTTTTGATATCTTGGACTTGTTGGATTGGCAGAATGTTGCTGCTTTGGTTGAAGATGGTTGGTCCAAGGTTAAAGGTAAACAGTCCAAGAGCTCTTCACCATCTTTTGATATGACCCTTTGGTCCAATCAAAAGGGTGCCAAAGGAAAATCCTAATTGTGGGCTTTCTTTTGGTAGGGTTTAGCTCGGAGCTCTGCTCGAGTTTTGTTTATTCTGGGTTTTGGGTGACTTTTGTTTTAACCCTTGCTTTGGTTTAGTCTCATTCCATCTTGTGAGATTTCATTTTCTATCTTTCACTTATTCATGTAAAGGGTTTCAGGTCCCTTCAAAACCTGTTTTCCATAATAAAAAACAATGGGGTTGTCTACCAAGACTTGTTTACTTTATGCTGGTCTTTGGTCGATTTTGTTGGTTCTATTGAGCGAATCATATTCTTTTGGTTTGGATAAGAATTGGAAGTTGGAATTTATTTTTATGGATCTTATCGTGGCATGTGAAGATACACATTAAGTTATTTGCATTGGATAATATTTTTTGGTCGACAAGTTAATGTGCTTCATTATTTATCTACATGTCATGTTTGATGTTGACTTTAGAGGATGTGTTATTGTGTGTGGTTCGTTGGAATAAACTTAGGAAGATGTGTTGTGATGAACTTGGGTGCCCTTTATCTCTTGGAGTGGACTGCATTTACCACAGTGGTCAACTTTGTTTAAATTATGTTTATTCTATTTGTGGCTGACTGACGCAAGGGATGGTGAGGAGAGGGGCCAAAGGAACACCCTAACCAGACCAACCTTGCAGAGATCACACACAGAAGTAAAAAACACACATGTGAGAGAGAGAGAATGCATATCAACTTATCATATTCATTCAAACTGATTCATACATGTCTGGTTGTAAGGCCTTTCCGGTTTGGGCCAGATAATACAATTCAAGTACAAAAGTCCTCTAACATGTGAGGATTCATAAATTATCTTCCAACTTATATCTTTTATCTTCCTACCAAAATTGACTCCTTACACTTTAACCAAACAACTACATTTATACAAGAGGCTACCGAACCAAGTCAGCCTTCAAATCCACCATCAACGGAAGGAATGACCAGATCTAGGTCCACACACTTCCCAATGATAGATACTAGCATTAAATTCGCGACCAAAATTAATTACACAAGTTGGCCTCAACAGGAAACTAAAACAAACAACTCGGTAAGCAAGGATAACCGAGCGCCAGGGAATTAACCGAGCACCAGAGAGATAATCGACCAACTTGGTTAACAAAGGAAACCGGGCAACTACCGAGCCAACTCGGTTAAAGCAGGAACCGAGAAACACATAAAAATTCAAACTTGTTTTTGGTGACACATGATTGCCAAGGACCCGAGATGCTCTTGCATCAAACACCTGTGGTTATTTGAAATGATTCTCTGAATCATGAAGCATGTACAACCCGAGCTGAATCCAACTCAGATTGTGAAATCCACAAATTGTCTTCAATCGACCTGTTCTTCCACTTTACCAGATATTCCATACATTGTCTTCCTCTTGTACTTCTGCCAATTCTTTATTCCAAAATCTGCTTAACTTCTTCTATCTGTTTCTTAGGATAATCATTCAGTACTGCCATGTCTTCATCAGGTTCATGGTACTCATACAAATCAACAATGTTGAATATAGGTGATATATCCATGTCATCGGGTAACTCAATCTCATAAGCATTACCACTATTAAATTTCCTCAATATCGTGCAAGGACCAAACTTCTTCATTTTCAGCTTCACATATGTTCCAACAGGAAATCTTCCTTTCTTCAAATGAACCATTACTTCATCACCAACAACAAAAGTCTTATGTCTTCTTGATCTATCAACTCTGTCTTTGTATTTCTAATTACTTTTCTCTAGCTTATGTTTCAAATCTTCATGTACTCAACAAACTTTACTCCTTCAACACTTCTCTTTTCTTCATCAGTAATATTCCTTAAATTTGATATACCTCTCGGTTGTATGCCATTTACAATCTCAAAAGGTGTTTTCCAGTACTCCTATTCACTGCATTATTGTATGCAAACTCTTCTTGTGCCAACATAGAATCTCAATTACTCGATGTTTCTCCAACTAAACATCTCAAAAGATTACCCAAACTTCTATTAAGAACCTCTGTTTGTCCATCAGTCTGTGGGTGAAATGTAGAACTATATTTCAACTCGGTGCCCAACTTTCTCCAAAGAGTCTTCCAAAAGTATCCAACAAATGTATTGTCTTGGCCAGAGATGATACTCCTCGGTAATCCATGCAATCTGACAATTTCCTTAAAGAAAAAATATGCTATATGTACTGCATTTGATGTCTTCTTACAAGGTATAAAATGTGTCATATTAGAAAATTTATCTACCACAACAAATATAGAATCATTACCTCTTACTGTCTTCGGTAAGCCAAGAACAAAATCCACACTGATGTCAACCCAAGGTTTCTCAAGAACAAAAATCGGTGTATACAATCCAGTATTCTAACTTGCTCCTTTTGCAACTTGACAAACTCCACAACTTTTCACAAATTTCTAAACATCCTTATACAAATGGCCAAAAGTATTTCTCCTTAAGCAAATTCAATGTCTTGTTAATGCCAAAATGTCTAGCCAAACCGCTACTATGTTTCTCCTTTATCAAATTAGTTCTCATTGATCCTCTCAGTATACACAATTGAATACCTTGAAATTAAACAACATACCTTCTTGAATGAAATAGTCTTCCCATTTAGTACTTGGTTGATCTTGAATAGGTGCTCTACACTTTCTCCACGACTCAAAAAAATCAAGATCAAATTCATATGAATATCTCATGTCATCAAAGCCAAGAACTTCAATTCTCATCTATGTCATCAAAGATCTTCTACTCAATGCATCAACAACTCGATTAGTGACTCCACTCTTATGTTTTATCACAAATGTATAACTCTGCAAATATTCAACCCATTTCATGTCTTTGATTCAACTTATTCTGACTACCCAAGTACTGTAAAGCATTATGATTAGTATACAACACAAATTCACTCGGTGTCAAATAATGACTCCATTTCTTCAGGGCTTGAACACTAGCATAGAATTCTTGATCATACACATAATATTTCCTTTTTGCATCATTCAATTTCTCACTAAAGAAAGCAATAGGTTTACCTTCTTGACTCAACACAGCTCCTATTGCACTACCACTTGCATCACATTCAACTTGAAATACCTTATTGCAATCTGGTAAAGCTAACATAGGTAATTCAACAACCTTCTGCTTCAAAGCCTCAAAACTCTTATCAGCTCCATGTGTCCACTTGAATTCTCTTTTGTCTCCTCTCATAGTTTCATTCATAGCATTACAAATTGAACTGAAATTCCTAATGAACTTTTGGTAAAAACTTGCTAAACCATGGAATGATCTTACCTCACTAGCATTCTCAGGTGTAGGCCAATTCAAAATAGCTTCAACCTTTTCAGGATCCATCTTCAAATTATCAACTAAAATCACAAATCCCGAATACACAATCTCCTCTTTCACGAAGGAACACTTTTTCAAGTTAATCAACAACTTTTCTTCTTTCAATCTCTGCAATACTTGCTTAACATGCAACAAATTTTCTTCTCTGGTCTTACTGAATATCATAATATCATCAAGATACACAATCACAAATTTACCCAAGAATTTCTTCAAAACCTCATTCATCAGCCTCATAAAAGTACTTGGTGCATTAGTTAAACCAAAAGACATAACCAACCACTCATACAAACCTTCTCTTGTCTTAAAAACATTCTTCGACTCATCACCTTCTCTGATTCTGATCTGATGATATCCACTTTTCAAATCAATCTTGGTAAAATACTTTGCTCCAGTCAAACTGCCATCCATCCTCGGTATAGGAAACCTATATTTCATTGTTATCTTGTTGATTGCTCTGGAATCGGTGCACATTCGCCATTCTCCATTCTTCTTAGGTGCCAATACAATTGGTATTGCACAAGGACTCAAACTTTCTCGGATCAAACCTTTTTGCAATAATTCTTTAATCTATCAGTTCAATTCTTGATTCTTGGTAGGTGTCAATCGATGTGGTGCATTATTCAGTAAACTAGCTCCAGGGATTAGGTCCATGCAATGATCAATGCTTCTTTTCGGTGGAAAACCATCAGGTACATTATCAAAAATGATCTCCTTATACTCAGTGAGTAACTTATTAATCTCTTCTGGGATGCTATCCTCTGTTTTCTTACTCTGTTTCTTAGGAATCACAGAAAAACACACATTCCATCAGACAAACTTTCACAGATATACAAACATTGCTAACATGTTCTTCAATCAAAGGTAATAAGATTTGTCTTCTCCCATCATCCCAAATAGTATATTTATGCAATCTCCCATCATATATAGCATGTCTATCGTATTGCCAAGGTCTACCCAACAAAATATGACAACAATCCATACGCATGATATCACATAACACCTTATCATAGTTGTCATGCTCCGCAAGGGAACCGGGGAAGAGAACAAAGATTCTCTTAAGAAAGAAAACCTATGTATCGAACTATGATTTTTTTTTTTTTTTAACTTTAAAAGATTTACATGCATAAAACATAAACTAAGCTTGACTCAAATTCCTCCCATGGTTCCCTACTAGAATATTCATAATTCATTTAAGTTCCTTTTAAATGTACTAACACTTGAAAAATATTTGAAGATCTCTAGTAAGTAACATAAATGTTTCATTTAAGAATTTGAGCCATTACATAAATGAAATCATCACATTTGAATTACTATCTTTCCTTAACCATCAATAAGGTAAAACATACCACTTTACTTGAAAACTTATGAAATCACTTTTCTTTTCCCTAAATCTACCCATTCCAAGATACATTAATTAGAAATACCATATTGATTACATTACATTCATCTTCTCTCAGGAGGTTACAATAACTTTACATTTGAATTACATTAAGGAAAAATAAGCAAGAAGTCTTCTTCAAAACTGGAACAATGTGCAAGCAAAAATTCCTTAAGCACTACCACTGCAAATGGTACCTCAATAAAAAGATTTACCACCCATCCACGTGGATACCAAAAGGCCCACTTCCTCGTGCTAGGAGATAAACACTAAGGTCCGCACAAGAAAAGATAACTAGGCCATACCTAGGGTTGGGGTAACCTTTCCCAAACCACAAGTGAAAAGAAGATAGAAGTACAAAACCCTTCCCAAACGGTTTACAAGACTGGGTAGAAACTCTAAGCAACAGGCTAGGTGAGTGTCATCGCATAGCCCTCACACCTTGGGTTGTCCTAGTACTAGCCACTCTTGGCCCCAACCCCCCAAGTAGGCACATGTGAAACTGAATGCCTTTCATACAAACAAGCGCCATTCAGTTGTACCTACACATAGGTACCTTCTCCCATTCCCATCCATAGCCTTTACTAGCACTAATGGCATGGGCGAGGCATTACATTTATCTTTTTAATGTTTATTTCCATCCACATAAATTCATTTAAGGTTATCACTTGATTAATACAACTCTATAGGGGGTTATCCTGGTACTAGCTACTCAGGGCCCCGACCCCACACTGAGAGCCACTCACCTAGTGTTCTTAGGTTTCCTACCCTTACCCAAACATCATAAACACACAATACATGAAGTAAAACAAGTCATATCAACATTTAAGAACTTACACTCAAGAATAGGAAAGATTAGGAATGAGTAGGAATGATTAGGAAGTCATAAGACAACCCTAGTCCACCAGACAACCCTAAACCCTAATCCTAACTCCTAAACACATCATGAAGCTTAAATAGGCATCTAAATGCACCATATATCATACACCTAAAAGGAAAATGCCACAAGATGCTCCAAATACACTTAGGGTTAGCCCCATATCACCCGGGAACCCCCACACATAAAAAGTGACCTAATCCCAAGCTTGGCATCAAACTGAGCAGTTGGTTCAAGAAGTTGCGCAATTGGGCCATAGAACTGCATAATTGGGGCCCCAAGTTGCGCAGTTGGTCACGTGAACTGCGCAGTTGGTCACAGACTGTGGTTTTTTCAAAAATGCACTTGCAGACTTGCATTATGGGTAAAACTGGGCATTGTGGAGGCAATGGATGCATAATCTAGGCAAGACCCATTTGAGATCTCCCAGTTTCCCTTAAAAAATGGCCCTCAAACCCATTCTATCTACAACATAATCCTACTCTAGATATGGGAATAGGAAACAAGTGCCAAGTCCAGAATGCAACCAATGAAGGAAACTAGAAGTTCCTAAGGTCTGGGAGTTCCTAGAGACCCCTGAGACATATAAGCAGATGTAACAAGGATCCTAGGAAGTCTCTAGACTCTACCCAATGCCAAAATGAAGACCAATAAACTCTAAATGGATTATACAATCATTTGTGCAAACAACATATATGAGCATCCCTTTCCCAAAACTATCTCATTCTACAAAGTAAACAAGATGCACTAACAAAATCACATTCTAAATTGAAATCCTACATTAACCAACAAGTAGATAATCAATATAGCATCTCAATAAAATATGGCAACACACAAAAGAAAATCCAATTGTTTATGCAATAATCTATTTCAATCAAAACTATCCTTTCTCATAAGCCTGTCTCACATAAGATTGTAGACACAATATAATAACATGGTCCTCATTTAAATTGCAGACTCACAAGAGACAATAAGAATACAGATCAATATGAAATCAAGCAACAAACAAGGATCATCTTCCAAGATAGATCCTACCTAGATTCTGGAGGAGAAAACTGTTGAAGAAGGAGGATCCTATCAACCTTAGCCTACTTCCAGCACTCCACCAAATCCCCTCTAATTGCAGACACCACCTCTTCCTGAAAACTCTAAGATTCACTAAGATATCCTATCTAAACTATGATGAAATCTCTTGAGAAATATTTTCAGCCAACTCCCATTCTCCCAAAGTCTCTTCTCGTAAATAGGTTGAAGGAGTAGTTGCACGGGAAGTCCAACCGGTGCAACTATCCCAACCAAAAGTTGGTTTATAGTTTAGGCTTAATTATATTTATTAAAGCCATTTTCGGGAAGGGAGTTGATAAACCAATATATTAATCTTATTAATAATAATAATATAATGTAAGAGTCCTTTATTTACTATAATTATTATTACCTTAGTTCTTAGGCTAGGGTAAAATATTTTACCATATATATTAATTAGTCATCCAAGTAGATAGTTTATTTACTAATATTATTTAAAACACAATTACTTTCACGCACATATTTATAGAAATATATAAATGTAACCATAGGCATATGTGTGCACCCATATGCTTATGTGTACATATATCATAATTAAGACACATTATTATTAATATCATAAACATCTAATTATTATGAATATTATTATTTAGTCAAATACTAAATCATACTCCACACAAAATACAATAATGATATATACATCTATATATATTTAGGGTAACTACTAACACAAGATAAAAGATGCCATAACACAATTTAGTGTAACCAATCACAACATCAAATACTTGTAAACGCAAGAAATAAGCAACAAGATCTACATAATCCAACAACCAAGATACACAATAATACATCATCAACACAAGGGACTGACTCAGGAACTCCCCACCTAAGGATAAAAAAGGGTCAGAGGTAGAGTTCCTTCTCATGGAACCTTGGTAATATCTCCGTAACAACAACAACGATCAAAGATTTTGAGGGATCGCTCAGACCTTTGAGACCAGGTGGAGATGATGCCTGGTACCTGCAATCCTGCATCACTGAGAAGAGATACATGTGCATATATATATATATATATATATATATATATATATATATATATATATATATATATATATATATATATATATATATATATATATATATATATATATATATATATATATATATATATATATATCGATACATCGTGTGGACCTCAACTAAGTGAGTAACTACGACTTTGTCCCGAGTCATGAAAACACATCAGACATATATAAATAAAACATGAGACATCATGGATAATAATGGTTAGATAAAAATCATTGGGTTAGTTCTATAAAACATATAAAGATAGATGATTTTTCTAATTTCATAAACATAGAATGATAATCATAAATGAGTGTATCTAAACATCTGATAAGCATATCATCATCTAAATAAGCATAACTATAAACATATAGTTCTAACCATTATATAAAAAAAAGTCCAAATATAAGTCAAAGTATAATCATCTGAGAGGGTATTACAATAGTACTTTCCAATTTTTAAATTCACATAACATTGTTCACTTACCAATAATGTATGCTCATCCTTGATCCATGAGATTTGATAGGGCTTCGAGTGTTTCAACCTATCCAACTACAAATTTTTAACCATTTCCTTAGATGCCAAGTTCTTCGAGCTCCCACTATCAATGATTACTTTCCACACTTCATCATAAAATCTACATTTGATCTCGAACAAACTTTTCCTTACTGGATCTTCCTTTTTACCTTCACTCCAAAGTGCTCTCCTGACCATCAAGTTATTTTCCTGCTTCGGGTCATTTGGTGAGTCTTCTTGCACCAAAGCATTTCTATTGCTACCGACTTTACTTGCATGTGTACACTCAAATGATCTATGTCCTTCTTCTCCACAATTGTAACAAGTTCCTCGAAATCCACTTCTGTTATAACCACCTCGGTAACTATTGCCTCTTCCTCTAGCAGAACTTTCACCTTTCCACTAGGTCTTGCCTTTGTTCAGATTTGTCTTTTTTGGTTCAGATCTATTATTTTTACCATAAGATCTACCTCTTCCTCTAGGGAATCTTCCAACTCTACCTCTTTGTCTTTGCTCATGTCTTTTGTTCAATTTCTCCTCAGCTTTCAAGGCAAACTGATAAGCTTCTTCAATATTTTCCAACTTAACCAAACTGATTTCTTCTTGGATGGAAACTCTTAATCCATTCAGGTACCTAGCAATTCTTTCCACATCATCTTCATCGTGTCCAAATCTGATATCTAATCTATAAAATTCCTCAGTATAATCTTTTACCGAGTTATCTTTCTGCCTCAAACTTTGCATTCGCCAACTAGGTTAATCTGATAATCACAAGGTAAAAACTTGCCTTTCAACTTATTCACCATTTTGTTCCATACCTTAATTTTGTCTTTGCCTTTCCTTTTTCTGTCCAATTGCAGATGCTCCCACCACAAGGATGCATGATTCTTCAACTTTGTGCTAGCAATTTTCACCTTCTTTTCCTCAAGAACATTTTCATATTCAAAGTACTTCTCCATCTCGGTGACCAGTCCATCAATTCATCTGAATCTAACTTTCCATTATACTCAAGAGGATTGAAATGTGGTGTAGACTACAAATTTGTCAAAGCCTTCAGCAATCTTTCCTCATCCTGATCCATCATAGGTGCAGGTTCTACATCAACTTGTTCTTCCTCAATTTTATCATCACTAACATCTTCAAGATGTCTTCCTTGGCGCTAGGCTGTCTCAACAGCTTCCAATCTAGCAGCAAGTTGTCTCAACATGTTTGTCAATCCTGGATCCACATCTCGCCTCCCACGAACCATCTTGAAACCCTCTACAATTGCAGGCCAGGTCACAATCTGCTACCCCACAACAAATCAATTAGGGTTTGACAAGAAGGAATCCTCAAACCTAGATTTTCAAACCTAGATTCAGATCTCACCTCACTCTGATACCAACTAACACAAGGGATGGTGAGGAGAGGGGCCAAAGGAACACCCTAACCAGACCAACCTTGCAGAGCTCATGCACGGAAGTAACAAACACACCAGTGAGAGAGAGAATGCAGATCAACTTATCATATTCATTCAAACTGATTCATACATGTCAGGCTGTAAGGCCTTCTCGGTTTGGGACAAATAATACAATTCAAGTACATAAGTCCTCCAACATGCAAGGATTTAGAAATTATCTTCCAACTTCTATCTTCTATCTTCCTACCAAAACTGACTCCTTAAACTTTAATCAAACAACTACATTTATACAAGAGGCTATCGAACCAAGTCGGCCTTTAGATCCACCATCAACGGAAGGAACGACCAAATCTAGGTCCACACGCTTCCCAATGATAGATACCAACATTAAATCCACGACCAAAATTAATTACACAAGTTGGCCTTAATAGGAAACTAAAACAAACAACTCGGTAAGCAAGGATAACTGAGCGCTAGACAAGCATCATCGAGCACCAGGGAATTAACTGAGCACCAGAGAGATAACCGACCAACTCGGTTAACAAAGGAAACTAAGCAACTACCGAACCAACTCGGTCAAAGCAGGAACCGAGCAACACAAAAAACTTCAACCTTATTTTTGGTGATACAAGATTGCCAAGGACCCGAGATGCTCCTACATCACTGACCTAGTTGAGACTTTTGATGAATAAGTCAGTATATATAGATGTGCAGATGTGTGAATTGATTGTGACTAATGTGGAAGTATATGTGATAAAGTAGAAGTGTGAAGATCAGTTTGTGAAGTGCTTCCATGTTCATAATTTTTAGTATGATATAGTTTTGAGGCAACAAATGTGTGTGTTGTTTTTGCCATGATATAGGTCATTTGACATAGTGGTTCAAGGAAAATTTCATGTTTAAGATATCCTATTCATTTCAATTCATCATTTCTCTATGCTTGCTAGAAGACAATGATTCATTTTACCAACTTGTGCATATTTGTATCTTTCCCTAAAGCAGTGTGCTTCAGTTTACAGGTCCTTTTGTATCTTTTGCTAGGATAGGTGTCTCGACTCACATGTCCCTTGTATATTTCCTTGTAGTTGTGTGCCTTAGGCTACAAGTCAAACCAACAACAATGATTTTTGTTTTCCTTGAGCCTAAAATGATATGTTTAGTTATTCATATGATGAAAGTGATTCTCACTATGGTTTTTCCTACATTGGGTTTTCCATAAAAATCTAGTGTTCATGTGTGTGATGTTGTTTTCTTTATCTTTAGTTGATGTTTAGTTGGTTAAGGATAATTGATAAGAGTTTTTGATTCAAAAGTTTAAGGATTTTCTTAAAATTGATTCACCCCTCCCCCCCCAAAAAAAAAAATAGTGTGGTGTGTTCAACAATTGGTATTAGAGAAAGGTTCCTCTAGGAAAATCTTTACCACTTGAGAAAAGTCTAGGATGGTGCATGACAATGATCACAAAGTATCAAAGTTTGATGGCTCAAATTATACTTTCTAGAAGATGCAGATGGAATCTTGTTTGGGCTCTATGCCATTTTGAATATGAGAAGTTGTTAAGAGTTGATATACTCCTTCGACTAGTGCTCCTATTCTAGACGAGATCAAGATGAGTGAGAATAATGACAAGGAAAGAAATGCAATCATTCACAGTTTGGGTGATTTAGAGTTCTTGAAGGTCATGCCCTACAAATCTACAAAAAAAGGTCTAGGAGAAGCTAAGCAGTATCTATGAAGGAGATAAGAAGATCAAGCAAGTCAAGATGCAAAACCTAAAGTATAAATTTAAAACTCTGAGGATGTCTGAAGATCAAAACATTGAAAGTTACCTACACAAAGTTGATGAGCTAGTAAATGCAATTAGAGGTATTCGTAGAACTCTGGAGGGAAATGAAGTTGTGAGAAAAGTAATGAAAACACTACCTAGATCCTATAGACCTAAGCTATATGCTATTGAGGAAAGTCATAACATGGATACATATACCTTGGACTTGTTGTATGGATCAATCCTTCTTTTGTGATGTCAAGATATGAAGACTATCACAAATGTCAAGAAGGAAGTTGCATTCAAAGCTACTACGAAGATTGGAGATGTGCCTAAAACAAGCAATGATCCAAATGATCAAGAAACAAACTTTGTGAGAAGACTAAAGAAAGGATTAAAAAAAATAAAGGTAAGATGCCATTTAAATATTTCCATTGTGGAAGAATTGATCATCGTGCTATAAAATGTACTTTAAGGAAGATGACTATAGAAGACCTTATGATGATAACAAAAGAAAGGATAAAGGAAATAAGAGTAGATGAAAAAAATAAGCCTAATAAGAGTTTCTACTCAAAGGAGAGTCATTCGTCAAAGGATGAAGATTGTGATGATTCAAATGATGAGGTGTTGTTTTCATCCATAAAGAAAGAAGGTAGTGGAAAGTCTTGTACTCTACATGCTAAAGAAAATAGTGAAAAAGTAATGTTTGGGTGGATTTCTCTACATTCAAAAGAAGAACCTAAGGCTTCGATGATTGATTTTAGATGCTCAAATCATATGACTGGTGATAAAATGAAGTTCCTTGACTTTGAAAAATATGATAGTGGATCAGTTAAGTTTGGTGGTGAAGAGATTGCACCAATCTATAGTAAGGGAACAATTCCTATTGATAGTAAGAACAAGAAAAAATATGCTTATTATGCTAAGGATTGAGACATTCTTTGGAGTATTAGTCAAATGTGGAGTGAAGGTGACAAGCTCACATTTCATGGGTTTGGATGTGAGGTCAGAAAAGAACAATCTAAAAAGGCTAGTTGTAGCATGTATAAGGACAACTAGTAATGTGGATTACCTAAAGGAAAATAGAGGAAATAGTTGTTTGATGTCATTAGCAATGAACATTGGTTGTGGCACAAAAGAATGGGTCACATCAATTTTGACAACATGGTGAAAATTAGTTCTAGCCAAGCAGCAAGAGATTCTCTAAAAATTATCAAGCCTGCTAATACTATGTCCAAGAAATGTCAGTTGGGAAAGCAAGAAAGGGAAAAAAATCAAGAAAAACAAGTATTCTTCTACAAAATATTTGGAGCTAATTGAAATAGACCTGTGTGGACCTATAAGAACAAGAGAATTGAATGGTGAAAGGTATTTTGTGTTGTTTATTGATGAGTACTCTAGAATGACATGGGTTACCTTCTTAAAAGACAAGTCAAAAGTTTTAGATAGATTTAAGGTGTTAAAATAGTTGAGAATGAAGTAGAAACAAAGATCAAATGCTTAAGGTTTGATAGAGGTGGCAAGTTTACATCAAATAAATTTCAAAGTTTTGTGAAGAGCATGGTATTAGGAGACAATTGTCTGCACCTAGGATTATGTAGAAAAATAGAGTTGTAGAAAGAAAGAATATGATTGCTCAAGAGATGTTTAGGACTATGATGAAAGATGCTAACCTACTTGATGTGTATAAGAAAGAAGCTATGCATATTGTTGTCTAGATTCTTAACAAGGTACAAGCGAGAATGAATCAAAGAAACATTAACGAGGAAGAAATTATAGCTATCCTACACGCAATCAAACATTAGGGACCTTATTTAATAGGAAGAAACTTTAAGATAAAAACATATCATAACAATCTCACATACTTTTAAAACATTCTTATCAACAACATAAATGAGTGGTCATAAAGATGTTAAGATATGCCTTTGAAATCATATATAAGAAAGGAAAGGACAATATTGTGACTAGTGTTCTATTTATGAGGGATATGCCCCCATAATCACTATTATATGTCACTTCCATATTGCAAGCAGTTTGGGTGGATGAGGCATAAGAAGACCATGAGGGCATATATACTTAAGCTCATTTTAAAAACTCTAATAAGAGGTCAATGTGTCAAAAAAATAATCTTGGAAAGGAAATGCCCCAAGACACAAGGATAGACTGTACTCCATATAAGGAAGTCTTTAAGTTTAAGGTTTTGTACATATATAAAAAAATCAAGATTCTTAAAGTCGTCATAAAATCAAACAAGATTTTTTTAGACTAGGTTCAACAAAGTTGTTTACAAATTTGTAACACAAATCTTAACATATGATGCAAAAAATGAGAAACAATTAAAGCTTTGAGCCTTCTACAATCCTTATATGCTCTTATATGCCTATAAATCATCATATATTAAGTCTTGAAGTTCATAAAAAATCAACCTCTTGACATGTATTCAGCCAAACATAAACTTCATATATGATCTAAATGAAATGAAAAAAACTTGACAATAACCTAAATATTTTGTCAATTGCATTTTGAAGTAATATTCTATCATATGAAATCATATATGACTCTATTCAATCCATACAGATGTTGAATTGTTTCTTTGACCCTATCCCTCCTTACAATACCCCATGAGATCTTTATCCTTATCCACCAACTACAAAACGTTAACCAACTATTGTATGACCAATTGCACCTCAACAAGGTGCAATGGTTACACTGATAGGAAAATTAACCCTAAAAATGGTGACATAAAAGAGGAAAAGAAATGTTGTCATAGAAAACAAATTGGTTCATTTTCACAAACTTGAGTTCAAAAGTTCAAAATTTAAAATGGACCCCAAGACGTCTCTTTGTCTCTACCGAATTATTATCAAACCATATATTTCCAATTCCTTTCCCAAGATCCAATATGTGCCTATAGATTAGATCTATTCTATTTAGACAACCATGACTTCAACACTTTTAGTTTCAAATTCAAAATTTTGAATGGACCCAAAGCCATCCCCTTTCTATCAAAAGATAATTTACCAACTCTACCATCAAAGCTTCTCAATCAACTCCCCCTTGGAAATGTTCAATAAAATATCAAAGCAATAAAAAACTCATCAAAAATTTGGAAGCAATTTGTTGATTATTTTATTCAATTTAGTTATGTTTTCAATTTTAAGTAGGGTTTCTATTAGAATATGCTTAAGTTCAAGGTTGATTTTATATAATAAAGGTTAATGCAACACAATATAAAATAATAATAATAATAAAATGATATATAAAAATATTAATTGAATGTAATATAAAAAACTGTATTATACTATATTTGAAATATAAATAAATAAAATACTATATTTTGATAGACATACATTTTAAAAAATAGAATAGATTATTTTGATCATTAATTCTATGAATAAAATAAATATATAATTAAATAAGAAATACATTATATTATTTTATAAGCATATTATTATATCACATAAAAGTAATTTATCTTATAAACTATTATAGATGCTATACAGCCTACTTTATATAAATTTTAGAAAATTGACTAATAAGTATATAATATATTTAACTTCAATATATTAATTATAATTTAATATTATAATAAAAAATTGCATATATGTATCCTTAAAACATAAAGTTTTTAAAGTGACCACCACCAATACAATAAATAGAAAATGATGAAATAACAACATTAAATCTTATAGTGCTTACAGCGAAGGGTCAAAGATTTTTGAAATAAAAGTCCTCTGCTGGAGGTATGTCGTCGGCGAGGAAATTGCAGGTCTCACTGGATGCAGGAGATTCTAAGGTTTCGCTGGTTGCTGGTGGTTTGTTGGTTGTTGGTGCATCGTTGGTTGATTCGGCTAAGGTTTTGTCTCTTGTTGGAGGTTTACCTAGGAAGTTGCAGGCCTTGAAGGTTGCTGGAGATTCTAGGGGTTTGTGGGTTGCTAGAGCATCGCCATTTGCTAGGGCGTCACCGGTTGCTTTGGCTAGGGTTTTGTCTTCTGCTGGAGGTCTATCGTCGGTGGGGAAATTACAGGTATCGCTAGATGCAGGAGATTCTAAGGTCTCGCTTGTTGTTTCTCCTATGCGTGAGGGTGGGGTGAAGGGCCCTCATGTGGTCTTTGTTGAGCCCTTCACTGCTTCTAAGGATGTGGAGCTGTTGAATCTAGGGGTAGATCGTGCACATGTCCCTGTCTCTTCTCCTTTATCTATTGTGGTGGATCTGGATGTTGAGGGGGATATTGCCCACAACATCTTTGTTTTCTCTTCCCATGCCCTGATTTGTAGGTTTAGGGGCTTTTGGCCCAGTTTGCCGAAGCTTCATGAATGGATCTCTCATCACTGGGAGCCTGTCCTTGAGGATAGGGTGCATATCTTTCCCTTGGCTAAGGGGTATTTTATTGCGAAGTTTGAATATTCCTCAAACGTGAATAAGATGTTGTGCGATCATTTCTTTAGCTGGGAGGATCATTCTATGCTCATGGTAAAACCTTGGCATATCGATTTTAACCCCATCTCAGATTCTTTCACTCGATTTCCCATCTGGGTTCGTCTTCCTTACTTACCCCTGCATCTTTGGATCGATTCTCTTTATGAGGAGATTGGTAATGCTCTTGGGGAATTTTTGTTGGTAGATAGTGCCTCTTCTAATATGTTACACTCTACTTATGCTCGCATTCTTGTTGATATTGATCCATCTAAGGGTCTTCCTGCGGAGATAGTGATCAACTCCTCCAAAGGAAGCTAGACGCAGACCCTGGATTATGAAGGGATTCCCTTCAGATGTCGTAGATGCTTTAATACTAGACATATGGTTGCTCATTGTGGATTGGGTGAAAAGAAATCTGCAGTGTCTTGGTGGAAGGGTGCCTTGGCTCATCACTATTTGGTGGAGAAGAATCATGTTTCGCAAAAAAGCTTCTCCCAAGTGGCAGTGCAGGTCCCCCCTCCCTCTTTTGTTGGTCAGGATTCAGCTCCTGGGAGTCCGCTGGTAGCCAGTGCTTCGGCTAGGGTTTTGTCTCCCACTGGAGGTTTTTCTAGGAATTTGTTGGCATCGCAGGTTGCTGGTGATGCTAGGGTCTTGCTAGTTGCTAGGGCATCGCTGGTAGCTGGTGCGTCGCCAGTTGATTTGGCTAGGGTTTTGTCTCATGCTGGAGGTTTATCTAGGAAGTTGTAGGCTTCGAAAGTTGCTGGGGTTTCTAGGGTTTTGCCGGTTGCTGGATCATCGTTGTCTATTGAGCCATCGCCAGTTGCTTTGGCTAGGGTTTTGTCTTTTGCTGGAGGTTTGTCGTCGGCGAGGAAAATGCAGGTCTCACTAGATGATGGCAGATTATCCTCCTATCTCTCTGGTTGTTTCATTTTCTAGTTTGGCAGGGGAGGCAGTGCTTTTGTCTCCTCCTGGTGATAAGGAGGTCGCGGCTCCTGTTCGGTCAACTGGTTTTGTGGCTGCCTCTGTTGGTAGCTAGGATTGCTCTGGCTCGGTTGATGATACTCTACATTGGCAGGTTGAGGCGACTAGAGTTGAAGAGGGTTGGATCGATGTCAAAGGAAAAAAACTTGAGAAGGCTTCCTCTTTGTTTGATATGACTCTTCATTCCCATTAGAAGGGTGTTCCAGGAAAATCCTAGTGTTGGATTTCTTTTTAGATAAGGATTGCATGACGATTGTTTCATGCTTTGAATCATCCAAGTTGTGGGTGCCTGTTGTAAAACCCTCTCTTTGGGCTTGACCTGTTTCGTTTAGTGGGCTTTTGTTGAATATCTTTAGTGACCTTAATGTACAAGGTTTTGGGGACCCTTCAAAACCTATTTTTACCTTTATAAAAAAAAAACATTAAATCAAAATTGAGAATAAATTTAATAATAATAAAAATTGATTAATAAGAAAATAAATTAAAATAAATCTACGCATCTTAAAAAAAAACAATTTTTTTTTCTTTAAAGTAAATCTCTTCACATATATATATTAAGAAGGATTAATAAATTAAATTGATATTGTAAGAAGATCATACAATAATTAATATTATATTATCATATACTACAATTAATAACTAATAATTAATTACTATTTATAATTTGAGCTAGCTTTCATAGCTTTATTTTTATAAAAAAATTTATGTATATTAAAATTAATAATCTAAATTATATTGTAAAGAAAAACATAAAACAACTGATTTTTAACACAAGATCTTACTATTATCTTCAAAATGTTAAAACCATTAATTAATAATTTTATAGTATATTTTAATATTATGACTATATCATTTATTATAGTATTATTAAAGTGTAATATTTATTATTTTTATATTATTGTCATTAAGAATATTTTATTACCATGTTTATAATTTTAAAAATTAAGTACTTTTTTCTTAAAATAACATTTTTGTTCATCAATTTACAAATTAAATTACTAAATAATTATATTTAAAAATTTAACTATCTTACATTTCTTTTGTCTTTCATTACATGTTGCAACTCTTTTGTACAAGAAAAATACTAATTATAAATTGGCCATATTTTCCGTTTTTGGGATATAGTGTGAACATTTTCTTACCTTATCTTTGAAAATTAATTCCTAGTAAAATTTTGCTTAGTTTTTTTATATTTTTTCCCATAAGTGGTGAGGCTCACCAATTTTATTTTTATTTTTCTTTATTGAAGTTTTGGAGTTCTATTGAAGAGCCCCGACCCAATATGGCAACAAAAATACAAATAATCATCCAAAATATTTGTTTAAATCACCCTTGCAAGGATGTATAGTCACCAAGGAATACAATCTAAGCATAAACCTTTCGATCCATTGCTTAAACATGAGGTTATGATTTTGAAAAGTTTCCTATGTCGAACTTTTTGTAATATCCTCCACTTTTATTTGAAAATATTTTCAACTTGTTGTATTTGTAAATTCAAACCTTCACAACAACAAATGTGTCATCTCCCAAAATTAACTTAAAAGTTTATCCAAAAACACATTTGCCAAGCAAGTTGGCTTCATCAAATCCATCACTTGTCCTGACAAGTTCTTGTTACTACATTTATTTCATGCTAAAATTTATGGGGTGAGGGGAAAATAATTATCCATACAAATAACCTCTTCACCGAAATCCCATTGGAAAACCCAATAGGTTAATAGCACATGCACAAAGAATTGGTATTGGCATTCTTTCACAATTGAACAAGAAGTTTTGTGTGACGAACATGTCGGTCATAAGTCATGAAACTTGTATTAGGAATTCTTCTATTTGTTGGTTGAAAAATGAATTCAAATAGTGAAGCAACTGTCAGATTTTTAAAACAGTGAATTTTATCAACAAGGAATTTGAAGAGAGGTCAAATTCCTTCAGGTTTTACAATTTTCCAAGCAAATATGAAGTGGAACCTTGTAAAACACAATCGAATAATTTTAGTAATTCTACTACAAAACAACTTCCTATGCCTAATGGCATTAGACCACTTGATTATTGCAAAGATATTTATAGCTTTTTTCATTAATAACTAATTTTCTACCTCGACAATAGAGTATTCTTGCACTTTAGATCTGTGTATTCTTGCACTTTCATACTTGAATATTGACAATATCCTCATAACTTACATTTATGTCTCTCACACACACCTATCATTATAAAAAGTCATGTCTCAAGTGATCCAAACTTTAAGATAGCAATAAATAACACCCATCTTCACCAAAACCTTAACAATCTAAATTTTCTCTATTTTAAAGTGGTAAGCTAAGAAAGCACCACCAACTGTTCAGCTTCTATTTGAGTCATTGAATGTAAAATCTTGTCCAACAGGTTTACTAGTGCATTGTAGTCATAAGTGCTATCCTCAACTTAGTATCATATTGTTCACCTTCTTATTTGCTCTCACAGGAAGATCGAGTGATACTTGCTCCTCTAAGCCATAGACTTCTAGCTTTTCTTTTGATATTTGTTTCAAACTTTTGTTGTCATGGATTTCTTATTCCAACAAGTATGTATACATTTTAATTTGACAAGGCTTTAAATATAAGCCATTACAAACAATTGAGGGAAGATTAAGACTTTTTTTTGTATTGTAGAAGATTTGAACTCAACACCATAGTACATATTAGATATACAAAATAGTTGAATATTAGGATTCTTTTGAGAGATAACCCTAGAATATCAACCATTAAATCTATACACTTTGCAAATTGCCCATATTAACACTTTAATCATATGCCATTACAAACAATTGAGTAAAAACTAAAAAAATTGTATTGTAGAAGATTTGAACTCAATGCCATCTAGATGCCTATGACATAGATTTTTCCATTAAACCAAGTAATAGTGTTTATAGGGGAGAGGACCCAGTTGTTGAACACTCTTACTTCATGCTTCTCAAAATCCTATATAGAAATTTCAAATCACTCCCAATTTTTTATATACCTTATTTGGAAAGTGCTCTACTTATAAATAAGGTTTCAAGGCCGCATCATCAAATATGATGCCACATAAACATGTTTTTGACAAGGTGTCCAAAACAACCTCAAAAAAAAGGTGAGACCAATCTTCTTGCTAAAAGGGTGCCCATGCTTGTGCAACTGATGTGGCATCACATGATTGGCAACTTTTTACAAATAAGAATACATTTCATTCAATTATGAGAGGTCATCATTGTGATAACAATTTTGAAGTGCAATGTTGTCAAAAAGTGTAGGTATTAAATCATTAAATGTGGGTATTAAACCGATTACTCCTATCACAACCATTGGAACACATACCTTATGAAGGCAATTTCAAATTCATTGGTGGCATCAAATCAAATCTCACTTTATTTTCAAATAATTAAATTTTCCAAAATGTGAATAAAGTACAAATCTTTCTCCACATGCAAATTTTATCCACAAATTGAATTTACTTACAACCATGTCGCTCTACCACAATGCTCATTTTCACGAGGCGAGAGGAGGAATTATACAAGACCCACAAACAAATCTCAACCCTGTAGGCCTAGACCAAACACATATTCTCTCTCTTCATTGTAATCTCTTCTTTGCATTGATGGAGTAAAAGAGATTTACATGTGTGTTCTTAGTAAAGAGCAATTAAAATACTTCAAACAAACATAACACACATATTTATTATTTTTATTTTACTTTGAACAAGTCCAATGAGATCCGACTACAAAATCGAACATGTGAGGATTGTATAGGTCATATCAGATTGCACACAATCAAATAGGTGAAGATTGCGGAGGTTAGATTTGATTTTCCAAAATGAGACAAGTGGGGATTGTTGCGTTTGGTTGGGAATCCGCTAAGTGGTCTACGACACCAGAGTTAGGCTCTGGTCCGTAAGGGCATGAGTTCAAATTCCATAGCTGTCATAATTTTAAGTTTATGCCCATTTTAAAGTGTTGTTTTTTCTTGTTTGTGAACAGACAAATTATAGTGTCATCTCAAGCAAACCATTTCCCAACAAATAATATCAGTCCATTTCACAACACAATGATAGAAAGTGAGGTTATATAGTGTTAGATTAACTAATAAAATAAATCAAACCAATAAAATCTAACCTATTAAAGGGAGGGGTCGAACCTCCGACCTTGTGGTTAACAACCACAATCTCTCATTGAAACTATTCCAAAGGACTTACCTCAAGGTTGTGCTTTCAATGATGGTAATTAAAAAAAAGGGCACAATTAACATAACATAAATTATGAAGCCCTACTGAAGCAGATTAAAAAAATAGATGAACTAAAACGAATCTCCCATGTTGCTTCAATCTATAAATAACCCAAAAAAAATGATGAGGGTATCATCTTCTAAGCACCAACACTGTCAAACTATCAACTATAAGGATAAATTGAAAAGTAATATTAAAAAAATTACTAACTTGATTCGAGGGTTTTTTTAAGCCCAATCCATTGATTTTTAATATTTGTGCGGACTTTAAAATTATTGAAATACATAATAGGGTAAACAAATCACACAAAGGTGAATAACATTTAAAAAAATTCATAGGTTTTTTAATTAAAAATAGTATATACATGTATGTATGTATAAACAAATTGAAACTATGGAGATTGGCTTTACGTAAGACTTTGCACAAATTGTTGCATATTGAAAAAATGGACAAAGGTTGCAAGAAATGATGATGAAACCCTAACCCATCAAAATTTTTAAAGTAGAATTATCGATAAAGCAACAATAAACTTCAACCACAACCACAACTATTGTGTCAGGAAAAGGAACTTTGGGACTGGGTATATACATCCATCCCAAGCATAAAGTAGTAGCGCGAGCCCCATAAACTATTTTACAAGATGCCTCCAAAGACATTGTCTCATGGGATGCATTAAAAAACAAATTTTAAAGAAAATGAATTTGATAAAATGGCTTTAGAAAATTTCCAACAAACACAATAGGGGTTCTTTTTTTCTTTTGAGGTCGCATCTATCATTCTTGGAATGATCAATGTGACCACTGTAGCAAGGAGTTTCTGCAAAATAAAGAGTCTCACCGACCTCATTAATGTTGTTTTCCAATGAATGGTGTCCCTTATTAAATTTAATGGATGACCTACCTTCCCTTAAAATCTTGAAGCTTTTTTCCCAAAGTTGGAGACACGTTTAAGGATTTCAGTCAAGAAATTCTTTATTTTTTAAGACTTCAATGGTGGTGGATGAAGGCAGTGAGGAGAACATCGATAAAATCAAATTCGCTACATACCAACAACACATTTTCTGTAAACCTGATGATATAAAGTTTCGACTCTGAGCATATCTCGAGGAAGGTATGGACACATACTTTAGCTTTTCAGTAAGTATGCCAACAAATATTTATACGACCACCAAATAAAAAACGTGGTGTCTGACATCACAAATCCGGTGAGTGTTCAACAATAATAGCCTATATCATTGAACCCGATTAATGGAGTCGCTCTCGTTAGCTACTAAGATTGCAACTAGGGTTTCCTCTCTTGGGCATGCTCATGGCGATGAGTGAAGCTTTCAATAGGGGATCAGGGTGCATGATGAATGGCGGGCATCTCAGAAGGAAGTGCATGATAATGGGTCATAAGGTGCAACGAAAGGTGTGCAATGTGATTGTGGCAACACCAAGAATGGTGCAAGGGTTGACCTAGCACCACAACCCCATGATGGGCTTGTGCAGAAGCCTTCAAAGGATCTAGGTTCTAAGGACGAGTAGAGTGGTCAAATAGGTAACGATGTTGTCATTCGTGGGGTTTCGACCTTTGTTGACGACCCCTTTGCTGGTTGCAGGGTCTAGGGGCCCTGCTTCGACTATTACTCCCTTCACCTCTTCTCCAACTTCTGATGTGGGTGTTATTTCTAATCCACAACACTCTCTTGTGGTTGGGTCTTTTCCCAAGGTTGTTTCCAAGACGCGTGCATGTGGGAAAGGACCGAGGGTTTCTTCTAGCAAAGAATCTTGTGTGGCTTCGTTTCCAGTGAGTTGTTCTCTTTATGTCAAGCTTTCTTTAGAGGCTGAAGGGGACTTCGAGAACAATACTAATATTTTTAAATCACATGGATTGATTTGCCATTTTTGGGGCTTTTGGCCTAGCCTCCCCCAACTGCATGACTAGGTGTCTCGAAGATGGGAACCAATTTTACTTGGTATTCTTCATATTTTTCCTATGGAAAAAAGGCTTTTCATAGCCGAGTTGGATATTGCAAAGGATAGATCTAAGATCTTGTGTGATCATTTCTTTAGTTGGGAGGAGGAAAAATTTATGCTTATGGTTAAGCCCTGGCACCCCAATTTCAATCCTTCCTTCGAAGTTTTAAGCAAAATCCCTATTTGGGTTAGGATCCCTAACCTGCCCCTTCATCTTTGGCATGATTCCATCCTTGAGGAAGTGGTTGAGGCCTTGGGGGACTTTTGATGTTGGATCATGATTCTTCTAACATTTATCATTCCACTTTTGCTCGCATCTTGATTGATCTTGACACTTCGAAGGGTCTCACAGCTGAAATCAAAATTGAATCATCCTTCGAATCTTGGATCCAACAACTTGATTATGAAGGTATTCTTTTTAGGTGTCAAAAATATTTTTAGACTGGTCACATTTCAGCCCAATGTGGATTTGACATTAAGAAGAAGAAATCTTCTCCTTGGTGGAAGGGTGGCTCTACCCATCATTATACAGTCCTGAAAAGCTCCTCTCAGCATGAGGAGGTTCCTGATTTAGGCACTCAGGTGTCTGTTGTTGCGGTGGATGGCTTGGGCCTTGATTCGGCTCTTGATGTTCTTGTTGGATCTGTTGTGGTGGTGGGTTCTAGACCTGTACGCCCTTCTGATGGTTCTTCGCTGGATGGTGCATGTCTCCCTACTAGCGATTTTGTGGGTGTTGTTTCGACTGGCTCTTATGGTATTTTGGCAGATGTTGGTTCTGATTGTGTTGATCCTTTATTAGATATGCCCTTGAATGGGTCTAATGAAAGCCCTATGCTAGCTATTTCGTTGGTCAATTCTATTCCACTACCGGATGTTGGATCTTCAGTCTTGGAATCGTTGTACTAGCAGGATGAGATTGCTAGAGTTGAAGAAGGTTGGATCACAATTAAAGGTAAATATTGTAGGAGGTCATCCTCTTCTTTTGACATGACTCTTCGGTCCCATAAGAAGGGGACAAAGGATAGGTCCTTCATTTTTCATTGTTGATCCCCAAAGGTTTATCTAATGCAACGGTATGGGATTTTTTCTCTGGACTGCTGGTTTTCAAAGTCTAATCTTGACAGCGTTCTTGTATTTATTTTTTGAGATTTTTGGCCTCTTGTTCAAGCTGGTCTGTTGTGCTTTGGGTGTTCTTAATGTCCTATCTTTAGTTTTTCCTTGTACAGGGTTTCGGGGACCCTTCAAAACCTATTTTTACCTAATTCAAAATCAATAATAGCCTATCGACTAAAAATATTAAATAAGTGAAAAGAGGTACAAATTCCAAATTGTAGTGAATGGACTAGTGTTGTAAGAGGATAGGTATACCTAACATTCACACATCAATGTGTGTCTTGAGTAAAGAGCCCCAAGCCCATACGCACAAGAAACCCTATATGAATACTAAAACAAACCAGGCATTTAGAAGATGCAACAGAAAATGTAAGCTCATCATGCCTCTTCACACCTAGGAGTCAAGATATCGAGCAGCCACAATGCTCTTCCAATCCTTCCATGTTTTAACCAGATGAAATAAAAATCGACATGATAATCCTACAATCCACACAAAATAAAATATGACTAGATTCATCGGCCATCAATACTTCAATTGTTTAAATACAAAACCTCATTGTTTAAACACAAAACCCTGTATCAAACCGACCAAATTAGAACGTTACAGTTAATAAGCCCCCATCTTGGTGTTGATGTGATGAAAACAAGTAGAAATCTATTATTACCTCCTTCGTCGATGTTCAACAACAAATTTATACAATCCAAACATTAACAAGCGCAGTACAGGGCATGAGAATTAATAGAATTTAAAGAAAAACATTGCTTTAAAAGTCACCGGCTATAGGAAAGATTCTCATACCTATGCAAAATTTAGATTATGGTTATCTTCTTTGGTCTCAACTTGCCAATCCTCTAGAGTGGCAGACTGAATCCATTTTGGTCGAACTCAAAATGGTCCAACTGAGAACTTCTTACCCTCATAAACCATTATCCATCAACAACCATTAGTCCACACACCTTATAAAATTAACCATTTCAAAGTCCTTTTTCAATGAGAAAAAGGCTTCACCAGTGAAAAACACTCAAAACAAACATACCTGTTGACATAACCAATGCTTTAATGGAGTGTCCTAATCACCATGCATAGGCAGGATGCAACATTTCTTTCAAAAAGCACCTTCCTACATATACAAGGCTCGTACCATGTAAACAGTTTCCCCCAGTATATACCAGTTTGACAATTTTAATAAGTTGCACTACTTGTACGACTGGGAGATAGAACCCATCCATTGTCTCACCTAATGGATGGATATCATATTAAATAAGTCCTGTAAATATCATCATCAAAACGAGCAGCCACTATAACATTTTAATCATACTTCCAGAAATTTCCTCAAACAAGATTGCTATTGATCCTTCAAACACAAATAAATGAGAGAAGAAAAACACTACAATGCACGCATTTAATTGTTTCAACAAGCTTCTGTTATCTGTAATAAGTGCTCCCGTTTAGTCCAACAGAAGTAAACAACGACTCCTGTAGCCGATTAAAATGCAGAAGGCCATTTCGTTCACCAGAAACAATGCCTTTCGTTCTCTAGAATCTTCCAAAAATGTTAAAAAGCATTTTCAGAAAATTCAGTACATTCAAATGTTCATGAGGAAGAAGATAGAAAGCTCACATTTCGACACCTGTTGATCCAAATCCACCTTCACCCCGGGCTGTAGAATCCAAATCATCCACCTCTAGAACCTCTGGGGTTAGAATCTTCTCAATAATTAACTGAGCAATACGATCACCAGCATTAACCTGAAAGTCCTGATCAGAATGATTGAAGAGAATCACAGCAACTGGCCCACGGTAGTCTACATCAATAACCCCAGCACCAACATCTATGGAATGCTTCCAAGCTAACCCAGACCTGGGAGCTGCAAAAAGCGAAAACCAATTTCTTAAGAAAATCACTTTCTCGCTGTTGAGCCCTAAGGGGACCTTGGAATCAAAACACCTAGTGCCAGTTTCCATCTTTATCAAACAGATACCAGGTTCAAAACACCCTAGGTCAAAATAAATAAAGATAAGTGAGCACTAGTGAAGGTAAAAGAACAACTACCAACTCGAGCATAGGTCCCTTCTGGTATGGCAATGGACAAGTCAGTTGCTACCATAGCCTTCCCACGGGCCGGAACCACACATGCAGAAGCACTGCAAGCACGCATGCCAAAAAATATCATAACTATTTCATATTACAATTGGCTTTATGCCGTATAGTCTAAATTCCCCTCCTCAGCCAGTGACAGCCGAGGAATAATTTTACATGGCCCTAAAAGTAGGATTTTTGAAAAGAACTCCTTCTAGACTTCCCATTAACTTGACTGAAAAATACTTCAATTGCAGAAGCCCCCTGATCAGGAGCTCTTGGGTCGTCATGTCAAAACCCTAGGCTATTATCACCGAACAAACCCTAACAACAATAAATGAGCGACCTGTATGCTTATTGACAACGATGAGACCTTCTATTACGAAAGGTTTTTCAAGTTTGGCAGCTACGGCCCACTTGGTGAGGAAATCATACCTGGAAAGATCATAACCGGCAGCCAGAGGAGACGCCCTGCTTGGCAAGACAGCATTGCAAGAAAGCTTCTTTACACGCAGTAACGCCTCTGAGCTGCTGTTCGAATCAGCAGAACTTCCATTTTGATGCTCCTTTTCCACCTTCTGGATTTTGCGCACAGGCTCTGGCATTGTTTCGCCTTTCACAGAGAGAGTGGAGCAAAAACTCAACCCAATCAATCCTCCACAATATTTTTTTAATCGTCCAACACAAAAGCCTGTGGCCAGGCTGCTTGTAAATCGTATTTTTACCAGGGGCGCACTTATCATATGTGTTATGGAGGGACCAATTCGTGCTTGTACCAACCTCGCACTCATCGTTTGTGTTATACGGGAAATACTTCGTCAATGGCGGGAAAAATGCAAATGGTGGCACCAAAATAGAACCCGTGGCTATCCAGCAAACTAAATTAAACTAAACCGTATGATATAAAAGGGAATTGAAAAAATAAACTAAGTGTCCCCTTGGTAAGTAAAAGGGAATTGAAAAAAATAAACTAAGTGTCCCCTTGGTAAGGTTAGCTTTTTAATTTGCTGTTTAGACGTTTCCCCAAAATGGGTTCCCAAACATTACCAAGAAGTCCAGAAATTTAAACATGAGGAATTCTACATAAATCATGTAAGGCAGGTTAACGAATATGTCATGAAGAACAAACATTGATTGAATTGGAATTAAATGATGAACATCATCAGATTTTCACAATTCATTTCTAAATGTATGTATGTTTTTGGATTTGATTGTGTGTTTTTTAGCATCCTCAAAGTCTCTGCAGCGCTTGAGAAAAGCTAGGTCTGTAATTGTTTTCATAAGCTTGATCCTTAACACCTCTAGCTGCTTAGATTTGAAACATAGCTCCCTCCCATGAAGGGTATCGATTAACATTATCAGAATTTCACAATCCATTTCTATAAAATCTAGAAACATACATGCAATTAAATGATGAGTTTTAGAATGATTCATAAAAATCTATTTATATCAATTTTAGATAAAATGTATTTCTTTATATATATTTCTACCTTCTTTCTGTTGGAATTTCTTATAATATACTTACTACCTTTTTTTAAATCTTTTTAAAGTTATTCCTTACAAGTGAAAGAACATAACTATTCTTAAGTTCATCTTAAGTTTATATTTTTATTTCCCTCATAAATCTTCTTTTCTTATTTTTGTGAATTTTGAAACTACAAATTAGAAGAACAATATTCACCATAAATTCTAGAGATTGAACAACAATGACCAAATTTACAAGGTTGAGATACTCACTAAAGGAAAGATCGCACAAGAAAGATAATGAACCAAAAATCACTCCAAACTCCAATAAATCAGAGTAGGCAAGGAAAAATCATCTTGGATCCTTAATATGTCCATAGAAGACAAGGCCGCCTCAGAAAATGTAGATCTACACACCCTTGATAAGAAACACAAATATTTTTTAAATACAACTATCCCCCAAACTTTTAATAACCATAATCATCACAAAATTCTCTTGACGAAATTAATGCTGCAACAAACTTATAGTCACTAATATTTTTTTTATTTTTTTTCAAATGCATTTAATTGATATTATTGGTCAAGCAAGGTTCTTTAGAGTTCAAGGTTTGCTTGGTGAGAAGACCACAAAAGGAAGATGTGGAAGGAGAAATTCTCATAAAGGATCAAAGAGTCCAAATGGAGGGCATAGAAAATCTGGAAAAGTGTCACAACCCATATTCTTACGATTGAGTTAATTCCTTAAATCATGGATTTAGTTGTGATAAAGATGGAAGATGTGGAGCGCATTTATCTTAGGCACAAGTGAGAGACTGGGGGATGCACGCAACAAAGGCATAAACTCCTTCATGTACATGTGGATTTGGGAGATAGACTAGGACAACGTGCCATGAAGTGGGAGTTAAAGGAGGAACAACATGCAACATGATGGGGGATATACAAGCAGCGTACATGTTAAAAGAGAAGGGGGGGTCGGTGAATAGAGAGGAGGAAGGTAGACATATTATAGGCTCGCAAAGGGAGATTCGAAGGAGGAGAACAACGTAAGCAGGTGTGGACGAGAGCACAACCAGGAATCATCTACAACATTTTAAGTTCTTGTTTTTATTTTTTTTTAATATTTTTTATCGAATGAAATGGCTGATGTTGTAGAGAAATGTGCATTATAAATATGTTGTCCTTGTGGAAGTATTCGATTAATTTGGCAAGGAATTATTATTATTATTTTTTATCATTTTCTAAATATACGATGAGATTTTAGCTAGTAATTGTGTACACCAAAATGATGACACTTCTATGAATCCTTATATGCAAGGAGACTCAAGAATGAGTCCTCGCAAACCAACTCACAGCTCTCTATCGGAGAAGTGCAGGGATTGATATTGAGGCCCTCAGATTGACCAAGTTACCCATGCAAGTACAAACTCGAAATGAGAGATTCAAAGATGAATAGCAAGCATGCTAATCTCCATGATCGTCAAGTTCATGCATGTAAATGAAAACTAATCTAAATATGATTGCAATGCAATAAACAAACTAATTTATTGAAATGAAAATTGATCTATATGCAATGCAATAATTTAAACTAAAATGCTATGCAAACTAAATAATGATCTCAAAACTCTAATAAAAACTTGCAGCATAATGATGGTATGAAAATTCGGGATCCTCAACTGAGAACGAGAGGGCTCATTTTATAGTAAAATGTGGATTTGAATGCAAATCCAGAATCAATGTGGAAAAGAGGAAACAAATGTTGTTTTTAGAAAGTTTGTAGGAAAATGGAATTTCATTTATTTCATTTTTTATTAATTGATTTGTTTCCTTTTCCATCACAAAAGATATTTTGGAGAAGATATTTTATTTATTTAATTGAAAAGAAGAATAATATATCTTTTAATAAAATAAAATAAGATTATATAATTTAGAAATGAATATTAATTAAATAAAATAAAGTCATTTAATTAAAAATGGATTTTAATTGAATAACATCATTTCATTTAAGAAATATTAATTTCAATTAAATAACATTAATTTATTTATTTAAAAGGAATTTATTTCTTTCGATTAATTAAATAAAATTAATGAAATATTCAAACCTCAAGAAGAAATGAAATAATTCAAATGGTTACGATTTGAACAAAGAAGTTTAATTTGAAAATTGCAACACATTGATTCAGAAAATTGATGTTGTTAAATTGAATAAATGGGGCCCAAGGTCTAGGCGACCATTTTAGGGTGCATACAGTAATCATTCTTGATTGGGAATAGGGAACGGTTCATAGTTAGAATGTTTGTTAATGCATGTGAATCCATTTTTGAATTCATAGTCGGAATGTTTGTTAATTCATGTGAATCCATTTATGAATTGTGCTCTGCAAAGTTTAGAATTCACTCTAAGAAGCGAGTGCAATGTATTTATTTTTTTGAATGACTTCCAACAACAGTGTTTAGAATGACCTGTGCAGTTTTTTTTTTAGAACTTACTTTTTCTCACCTTAGATCTTGAGCTTGCAGACCAACGTAGGAATTTATAACATCATTTTTTTGGGGTCATTTCAAACATTAACGATGCCAGCGGTGACCAGATTCTTGTCTTTAGAATTCATTGACTCTTTATCATAGCCCAGAAGTTGGAAACATTTTGGAATTTTACTGTAGCTATTGATCAAAACATAAGATAAATTTTGTTTCCTTTATTATTTAAATCACATAATTTTTGTTGCGATGTCTTGATTTACATATATTTCTTTTTCTTTTTCGTAGTGATATCCAACTTCAAATTTAGAGCTAAAACTTTAAGGAAATCGAATGCTGAGGGTACCGATTTGGGTTAATGTATTTGACTTTGTTTTTTTTAGAAGCATATTTGAATGTTTGGATGAATGCTAAGAAAGGGCCACCCACTTCAAGATGATTTAAAGTCTTCAATCTACCTACAAACTATTCAGTCATGCTACATCTAGGAGTTTCAGGCCTTTAAAGTTTACATCCCTTTGAAGCTTGTTGCACTCTGTACTAAATCCATGCCTCACTATGTATGTTGGTGACCAGAAAATTAGGAGGGCTTCCAAGGCTCACGGCCAGCTTTATTAATCAATGCCCCAAATGTTAATTTTCACAACAATCACTTTGGGAGAACTTTAGAGCCATGCCCATTCTTGCAACTCGCGCCATGTTAGTCTATTAAATGTAGCGGCCATCAAATAGAAAAATCCAAATGGCCAAATTTATAAAAGTTACGGATGTTAATGGGTAATACCACTTATGTTTAAGGTTAAACTAATAGGATGAATGTTAGGGACATTTGTTGGGAGTGAAACCCTTCTTTACTATCATTCCTCAATTTAATTCCTCTGATTTTAGTACTAGATCTTCAAGAGTTAGACGTGGAAAGTATCTATAAGGATACATTATAGGAAAGGAGTTGGTTAGTGTACACACTAAAATGGTGCACTTCTATGAACCATTATATGCAAGGTTGCTCAAGAATGAGGCCTCACAAAGTGGCTCATAGCTCTCTATGCATGGAGTTGCAAGGGACTATGATGTATTTGCTCTCAGCTAGAGCTACAAGCTTGTGACCTTGCTAGTCAACCATACAATGAGAGATTCAAGTGAAGACAAGGGCAACAATGCCAATATCTCCAAGAATCAAATATGCAATGCAATGCAAATCTAAGTGATGATGCAAAGATTAATCTATCAAAATGAAAGTACAATACAACTATGAAAGAAAATAGCAATAGATTACAATGCCTCCTATTTAGACTATGTGAGCTTATTCTATTGCATAAAAGGAAACCTATACTATGAATGCCATGATTATGCAACTAAGAAAGCAAGTATGCAACTAAATGAGGAAATGAAGCAAGTCTTCAATATCTTCAAAAGCTCCAAATGCACCTAAAACCTGCAGCATAACATTAGCATAAAAACATGGTATATGCAAATGGAGGAGAGAGCTCTCCTTTTATAAGAAATGAGGTGAAATGGACCATGGAGATTAAGAGGCAAAAAGTCTTAATCAGCGGTGGAGCTTGAAAGAGGAGCAATCCATGTGCACACATATCCTCCAATAGGAAAATAAGAGTTGACTTTATGTCCATATGAGACAAAAAGTGCTTTTCTCCTTTTTATAAAATAGGAATAATGCTTTATTTGTGCAACTTAGGATAAGAGGAAAAGGTGGGCTTTTTATTTAACCAAAAGGGGAGGAAATATTCCTTTTAATTAAATAAAGACTTAGGATAAATGGTTAGCCCAAGGATAAAAATCTAATATATGATTGAAATTAAGACTTGATCAAGAGATTGATATTGTTGAAAATATTGATTATTGATAAAAATGATTCAGGATTGATAAATCAAATAAATGGGGCCCAAAGTCTAGGCGACCATTTTTGGGTGCATACATTTGCCCCTCTTTGACTAATGTGTGATCGATTTGGGAACACATGCAGTCAAAGAAGAATTGAAATGTAAGATCGATCTAGGATCACAAAACAACTCAAATATGAGGTCAATTCGGGATCATATCCAGACAAAGCATAAACAAAGGCCTTTGAACATGAGGTCGATTAGGGATCACATTCAAAGTGAGAGATAAGAATCTCAAATTTGAGCAAAAGCTCATAAAAGATATCTGAATCAGGAAAATCAAGTAGTTGGAGATGAGAATCCCATAGATACTGCCCCCTCGGAATCGAAATCAAAATCAGGTAGAGAAGAGAACAGCGAATTGATAAGGATTTGATCAAATCAGAATGAAATCATAATCGAAGGTAAGGGTCAATTAGGTTAACCATTAGGCAATAAAACATGCCCCAGCCTGACGGAAAATATGTAGTCAAACATGAGAAAGGAGGGAAGGGAATGAAGATGAATGAAAGACTAGAAGTTTGGAAGACATGGAAATGAAGAAATGGTGATGCCCCAACAAGGATCGAAGGATTAGGCCTCAAAAGATGTAGCCAACTGCGCAGAAGAAGGGAAGATTTGAAATGCGATTTTGACTATCAAGATGACCTCAGATTTTGATTTCGAGTCCGAAAATGGATAGAAAATGATTGGATATGAAAGACCAGAAATGAAAGATATGATCAAGAAGAATCAGAAAATGAGCACAGTTGATCAACTAGTCCGTAGATGATAAAAAGGAAAGCTCTCTCCATGTGCAAGGAATGCAAAACTAGACTATCATGACCCTAAAAATGCAAGCTACTATGAAATTGGTTGACTTGCAAGGTCACAACACTTATAGACATCTAATTATCATCATCAAGTGTTATTGGTAGCGTCGTAAGATCATACAATGCACACTAGCATAACTATGTGGATATGAATATGATCTTTATCAGATAGAAATGTGGGAATCCCACCTAGGCATCAAAAGATATATAGGTCAAGATGACTAGTGCAGTGAGATTACCTAAGTTTGATATGGCGAGATTATGCTTGTATCAAGACATATGAAAGTCAGGATAGCTATAAGCATGCACTCGCAAAATAGTCAAGGATAATACCTTGTCAATCCATAGGGTCAAGTAAGACCAGCATAAATGCTCATGACAGTTAGGATCAACAAAATATACCCACAAGCAGATAAAGAAAGAAAACATGGTCTCATTCCCTTAGTCTTCTAGCTATGCATCATCGAAAACTTCTCAGGGAGAGACCACTCATCAAAGAAATCCTCATAGACAGCACACAAAGAAAAAATAAAGTCAACATATCTCAACAAGTTGATTGTTTAAGTGTGTGTGTGTGTTGGTCATAGAGTCAGACTCTGAGTATCACATTTGCAAATGAGCGACGTCACATCATACTAGACTGTTGGGTAAGACATCTGATAAGTGTTAAGAAACACTCGACACAAGGGTAGTGTTGAAAAACACTGTTTGGGGTGGTGTTGAAAAACACCTGTTTGGGGTGGTGTTGAAAAATACTTATTTGTGAAATGCCCCAAGAGACAAACGCACCTAAAGGACCAATGCTAATAGTTATGCCCCCTAGACAAAGAGAAAGACCAATTCTAGACCAAGTCAAATAAGGTCAAGGCATGATGGAAAGTGGCTAAGTGTCAAGGACGCATGCTAAGAAATAGGAGTGCAAAGGCCTCAAGTAGCGCCTGTTTCCAAGTTTTCACCACTTGGAATATTTTTTCATTTTTTGATTTTTTTGGATTTTTGCTACCAAGGCGCCTATTGCTAGGTTTTCACCAAGGCACTTTTTCTTTTTTTTTGAATATTTTTAATTTTTTTGTATTTTTTTTAGGACGTTTTATGCTTTTTAGGATTTTTTTAACATCATATATCAATTTTTTTTTTGTATTTTTTCAGGATCATAAAATATGTACAAAGAATGCCCCTAGACAGAATGGGCATCAAACTCTCAAGCAAGATCACATCGTGTATTCCCAATGTCTAGGAAGGTGAGGGACAAGATGGATAAGCAAGCTGGTGAATGAGATGGAAGACATGAGAATGAAAGAGAGTGAAGGGAAGAAATCCTCAAGGTCAAACTCCTCAAGAGTACACAAGCTAGGGAAAAATTATTGTCATGTAAAGCGCATTTGGACAAGCAATGAGAGGTTAGCATAGGATAAGTCACAAAAGCACATTGCAAAAGAAGGAAGGATGCAGTCCAAAGGAGTAGACATGTCAAGAAGCTTCATATCATCGTGTTTTACTCTTTTTTTCTTTTTTCTTTTTAGATCAAGACCAAAGGGAAAAAGGACAGCAAAAGGCTAGAATGAATGAAGGAAAATAAATATGAAGGCTAAACATGAATGGAATGAAAGAAAGATCATCGGAAGATAGCTCACAAAATAGCCAAATGTTCGTGTATAAATCAACATTGCCAAGATCAAAGAGAGAAGATGGAATGGGTGAAATATGTAGAAGAACTACGCATGATGCCTGATTGCCAAGTTTTCATCATGATACTTATCCAAGGTGCCACAAGGGAGTGGTTTTCACCATAGGATGAATTTATTTCTTTTTACTTTTTCTACCAAGGTGCCTGTTTCCAGGTTTTCACCATGGCACATTTTCAATTTTTTTCAATTTTTTGCTATTTTTTAAATTTTTCTTTTTTTTTTTATTTTTTTGGAAGAAGGCAAGCTTTTTAGATAATGCTCCTTGAAAGGATAAACCATGATATGCCAAGGATTCAAAATGATATGCTCAAAGATGCTGAAGGGGAAAGGAAGACGCAAAAGGAATAGACAAATGAGAAAAAAAAATGATAGAAGGTAGTGTTGGAAACAATTGTCTGAAGAAAATTGCTACTCAAATTATGTATTGTCTTTGATGTCACACAATGTCATAGTCCGCAACATTCAGTACCTACCGAGCTCAGTCGGTCTGCCTGGCAGTAAAATTAGTGCTTACCGAGTTCACTCGGTTATCAAAGAAAATCAGCATTTACCGAGTTCAGTCGGTTATCAAAGAAAAGTTAACATTTACCGAGTTCAGTCGATTGTCAAAGAGAAGTTAGCATCTACCGAGTTTAGTCGGTTATCGAAGAAAAAGGATTATCAGTGTTTATCGAGTTCCCTCGGTCTCCGAAAAATTGTAGAAAGTTATGGTCACCGAGCACTGTCGGCCCTTGAAGGATCTTTGCAAATAAAGTTTGCTTATTTCAGCCGACTATTATACTAAGTAATGCCAATTTGACAAATCTAAAATCATATAAATAAAAGGTCAAATGTGAAAAATAAGATAAGAAATATAGAAAAAGAATAGAAGAAGATATATAGAAGAAAGACAGGAAAGGTGTGCACTAAATTGTGAAGGATGATCAGATATCCTTAAGGAGCAGCAGAGATATATTCGATCAGGAAGGATCACACTTATACAGAACAGAGATCTGTAATCAGCAAGGCAGTTGCATTATTATACAGGTCATTTTCATTGTTACCTTTTTATCATTGTAACAGTGAATTCTAAATCTCTTAATCAAGTTGGTTTAACAACCATATTGTAAATCCTCTAACAAGGTGACAATTCCATTGAATTTTTCTCAAGACCTCTTACCAGGCCACTCCTAGCAGGGTGATTAAATCCTCTAACAAGGTCACACCTAACAGTGTGTTTTGTAACCTTTTACCGGGTTGGCTTCTAACCGGGCATCACTTCAGAAAAGTGAAAATCAGTATCTAGATACATTGGTGGTTTTTCCCATATTGGGTTTCCACGTTAAATTCTGTGTCTCTTGTGTTCTTAATAGTTATCTTAATCATATACAAGTGCTGATGAATATCTAAAAGATAATTTTGCTAATACTTTCTGCATCTACAAAGTTACTGCAATCTATTTACCGAGTGTTAAACAGATAATATTCATTAAGATATCCTAAGGGATCTGGAAAGAATTAATAAGGAAGTGTTTTATGGTTGACTGATTCACCCCCCCTCTCAGTCACTTCATCCATATTCCATCAATTGGTATCAGAGCTTTTGGTGCTTGCAGGAAGGGTTTCAAGGACCTAAGCTAAAGATCAGGATGTCTTACAAGAGAGAAATTTCGAAGCTCAAAAGAGATAACTTTTCAGCATGGCAAGGTCTCATGAGACTTGATCTGGCTTCCATTGGTGATTCAGGATGCAAATACATTGATGAAGAATACACAGTTCCTACTGGCGCATTAACTGTTGAAGACATTGCAGAGAAAAAGAATCATAACACCATGATGATAGACATTGCATCAGCTCTCAGCTATGAAGAATTTGATGATATTAAAGAATGCACTACTGCATATGAAATGTGGATCACACTGAAGAAAATATATGGTGGTGATGCAAATGTGAAAAGATCCAAAGCAGAAAGCCTAAGAGGACAGTTTGACAAGATGAATATGAAAGAAGATGAAAACATTGCAAAATATGTTGAAAGAATCAAAGCAAGTGTTAGTGCAATTAGAGCTTCTGGAGGAACAATCTCTGATGAAACTGTTATAAGCAAGGTACTCAGAAAATTACTCCCTATCTATGCAATAAGAGTATCAGCTATTCAAGAAAGAAGATGTGAAACAAACCACAATATAACTTTGGATGCTTTAGTTGGAAGATTGACAGCCTTTGAATTAGACAACTATGACAACTATGTTCCAAATTCCAAAAATATTGAATCAGCATTTGAGGCCAAGGTTTCACTAAGGAAGAACAAGAAAATAAAAGAAGTTCAATCAGAAAGTGAAGAAGTATCAAAAGAAAGTTCTGATAGTGATCTTGAAATTGTAGAAGCATTACTTGCAAAAAGGTACTCTAAAGGGAAAGGTAAATATAAAGGTAAAACTCCTTTAATCTATTTTTCATGTGAAGAAATTGGACATATTGCAGCTAGGTGCCCAAACAAGCAGGCCAAGGAAGAGAAGAAAGGTCACAAGTACTATGGCAAAAAGAATTTCAAATCATTCAAGGATAAAGGTAAGAAAACATGTTTTATGGCTAAAGATTCTGATGATAGTGAAGAAGAAATTATTTTTATTGCTATAAAAAATGAATCTAATGATGATGAAGATAAGATGGCACTTATTTCTCATATAAGCAAAGATGATATATGGATAATAGACAGTGGATGTTCACATCACATGACTGGTGACAAGACAAAATTTGAATACCTAGAAGACTGTGATAGTGGCAATGTAAGATTTGGAAACAATGAACCTTGTTGTATAAAAGGAAAAGGAAGAATCTCATTAACCAAAGAACTCATATGTGATAATGCTTATTGGGTTGAAGGACTAAAACATAATCTTCTAAGTGTAGCACAGCTAATCAACACTGGTTTCAAGGTTGAATTCATGAATAGTCAAGCAGGACTGTTGGATGGAAAAGGAAAACTCATTGGATCAGGCAAACAAACAAAAGGTAACCTATTTTATCTTGATCTCAGTGAATATTCATGTTTTATTGCTCAAATTGAAGAAAGTTGGCTATGGCACAAAAGGTTATGTCATGTGAATTTTGATAACATGATGAAAATAAGAAAATTCAAGAAGGTAAGAGGAATTCCTACTTTGAAGAAACCTGATACTGGTCTATGTAAGAATTGTCAGATTAGCAAAATGAGTAAGACTAGCTTTAAGAGTAAGAACTATCAGTCTAAAGAGATTTTGGAAATTGTGCATACTGATTTATGTGGACCTATTGTCATAGAAAGTATACATGTAAAATTTGATGAGTTTGCAAAAAAGATTGAAGAAGAAAGCAAAAGGGAACCTGAAAACTACAGGAGATTCGTTTACATTGAATCTGAAACACTGCCAGACACAACTATCAATGAGGAAACTATATCTACTGAGCCTAGCACAGTAACCGAGTCACAGGAAGAAGTTCAAACCAAGTCACAGGAAGAAGTTCAAACCGAGTCACAGGAAGAAATTCAAACTGAGTCTCAGCCTGAAGTTACCGAGCAAATATCTACCGAGCCCGAGCAACCTGAAGAAGAGATCCTAGAAGACAACAACATGACTCATTCAAAAAGCAAGGAACCTATACTAGCCAAATATGTCAGAAGACATCATACACTAGATCAAATTATTGGAAACAAATCAGATGGTACTATGACAAGAAGCAAGCTAAAAGGTACATGTCTGCTTACTGATTTTGAACCTAGAAATATCAAAGATGCATTGAATAATGAAAGTTGGATTGAAGCAATGAATGAAGAATTAGAACAAATACAAAAGAACAAAACATGGACTCTTGTACCTAGACCTAAAGATAAGAATGTAATTGGAACAAAATGGGTATTCAGGAATAAGCTGAATGAAGACGGTCAAGTATCTAGAAACAAAGCTAGATTGGTATGTAAAGGTTATTCTCAAGAAGAAGGTATAGATTATGGTGAAACTTTTGCTCCTGTTGCAAGATTAGAAGGTGTGTGCACCCTAAAATGGTCGCCTAGACTTTGGGCCCCATTTATTTGATTTATCAACCCTGAATCATTTTGATCAATAATCGATATTTTCAACATTATCAATCTCTTGATCAAATCCTAATTTTGATCATATATTGAAATTTTATCCTTGGGCTAACCATTTATCCTAAGTCTTTATTTGATTAAAAGGAATATTTTTTCCCCTTTTAATAAATAAAAAGCCCCCACTTTTCCTCTTATCCTAAGTTGCACAAATAAAGCATTATTCATATTTTATAAAAAGGAGAAAAACACTTTTTGTCTCATATGGACATAAAGTCAACTCTTATTTTCCTATTAGAGGATATGTGTGCACATGGATTGCTCCTCTTTCAAGCTCCACCGCTGATTAAGACTTTTTGCCTCTTAATCTCAATGGTCCATTTCTTTGCATTTCTTATAAAAGGAGAGCTCTCTCCTTCATTTGCATATACCATGTTTTTATGCTAATGTTATGCTGCAGGTTTTAGGTGCATTTGGAGCTTTTGAGGATATTGAAGACTTGTTGCTTTCATCATTTAGTTGCATATTTGCTTTCTTAGTTGCATTGTAATGGCATTACTAGCTTAGATTTCTTTTTATGCAATAGAATAAGCTCACATAGTCTAAATAGGAGGCATTGTAATCCATTGCTATTTCCTTTCATAGATTAGTTGCATTGTACCTTCCTTTCATAGCTTAGATTGCATCCTCATTTTAGTTGCATCTTCATAGTGATTCTTGGAGATATTGGCATTGTTGCCCTTGTTTTCACTTGAATCTCTCATTGTATGGTTGACTAGCAAGGTCACAAGCTTGTAGCTCTAACTGAGAGCAATTTTCAATCTTGCAACTCCATACATAGAGAGCTATGAGCCGCTTTGTGAGGCCTCATTCTTGAGCAACCTTACATGTAATGGTTCATAAAAGTGCACCATTTTAGTGTATACATTTCTGGCGCCCACCGTGGGGCAGAGTAGATAGGCTTTGTCCTTTGTTTTTTTGCATTTTCGTCATTTTTCAGATTATTTTTAAAAAATTTTATAGTTTCGGTTTTCTATCTCAGAGTATCGCGTGATACTTCTCAGAAATATCGCACGATAATTCTCAGAAATATCGCGCGATATACTTTTGTATAGCGGTGCGACACTTCGCGTGACAGAAGAATCGCCCGCCAGTACTGAGGTATATCGCCTAGTGTCGTGCAAAGTATCGCCCGCCCATAGTGAGAAGTATCGCCCAGACCGAGGTATATCACACGACTATAGGAAACTGTGTCGCGTGATACTGGTGAAGTTTGAGGTTTATCGCCTGATCTGACAGAGACTTGCATTTCTAGTTTTCTCATCCGAATTTGATTATTTTAGTTTGCTATTTTATTTTGCTATGTTTAGATAGGTCTAACCTGCATCTTTTAGCTTAAATCTATCATTTTATTGCATATTTACATTTGGATTTTGATTTTGCTAACCTTGTGGGTCTAACAAGTTGTGTTTGTAAGTGCTCATCATTGCTTGAAAATTGCTAAAAATGCATGTCAAAGAGGGCTACTAACAGTTTTTGCAGGGCTGCCCAAGCATAAAAATAAAAATAAAAAGTTTCTTGCTTGTTTATTTGCTTTCTTTTCAAGTGTGGCATTCACTAATTGTATTAGGAATCTTTAAAACCTTGTGAAAGGGATCTTGAGGTGGTAGGAGAAGTATGCTCTTCACCTTTAGGTGAACCAAAAAATCTTGACCCATCTTAAAGTTTTAGAAGCAAGGGAGTAATTGAACCTCTTTGCTTGGTGTGTTTGGGATAGATTCTTGAGATAGGGGAGTATGCTCTTCACCCTTGTGGTGAACCAAAAACCTTGAACCTCAAGAGTTGATCTATTCTTTGTTTAGTTTAGGATCCTTTAGCGGGCCTGCTCTTGAGCAATCAAGAGGAACGACTCAAGTGGGGACAACCTTGTCATCATTTTCCTTGGTGGCAAGTGATTTCAACTCACTATAATCTCAAGGCTATCAAGGACACCAAAAACCTTGGTAGACATAACACTTGTCTTCGTTTGATGTGAGTAGCTCATGGGATTGCGACCATGGGGAAAATATTGAACAAGAATGCTTAAGGTACTCTTGAGGCCGCAAGGTCCTAATCCTTTATGAGGAGCAAGAGGGGTGTTGTGAACAAAAATTCTTATTAAGAACCATTAGATAGAAGCCACCTTATTTTAGCCGCTTATCTTCTTAGTGCAAGGATTGATCCAAGTGGTTTACCTGGATCACCTTAAGATACTCACCATATGTGTCCCTTTGGTTGTGTCATTTGACATTTCCATGACAAAGCCAACATCTCTTGTGGGTAACCACTTGGTGTGAGGCGAGGGGGCATCAAGTTGTGGGCTAAGTTGGTAAGTATTGAGCCTTGACTTTTTAGGATAGATTTGCTTGAAGTGTCTTTGATTGTGTGATACCAGTGCAAATGTTCTTACATACAAATAATCGGTAGCATTCATAGGGTGTTGTTTCAATTCTGATATCACAAGTGTTTGTCTTGGCAAGGTTGCTTTTGCCTTTGTTTCAAGTGTTTGAGACCATGTTTTGATCCCTTACTGTTTGCAAACCTACCAAAATTTTGCTGATATTGTGACTGAAATTGAAAACATCAATCCTCAGACTGGAAATTTTGACCAAACAGACCCAAAAATGCAAATTTTACACAATTCTGGTCAAGAGTTAAACAAATTTGCAATAGTATCGCACACTGTAAAGCGAATTATCATTTGAAACTTTGCGCTTGCTAGAAATATCACCTGCTTTGAAGAGAAATATCGCGCGATAGTTCACCCCTGATGGACTATCGCCCGACCCGCCTGGAGTATATCACCCGCCAGTGCTGAGGCATATCACCTGGCTTCGGGCGAAGTATCGCGCGGTTATAGGTTTATCGCCCCAGTAGCCTGGAGTATATCGCCTGGTTAATTTCTGTCGTGCTTGCATTTTGGTCAGTTTCAGTTGCTGTTAATCAGGCTAGGTCTTAGAGTAGGCTTCTTACCCTGACGTTTGAAACCTGTCTTGACTCTAAATTTCTAGTTTTAGTCCTCCAGGATAGCATCATTTGATTTACGAAATCACTTTGAAATAATTGTCAAGTTAGAAGGTCATTCTTGGTGCCAAGGTTCATCTCTAAGATTGTTAGTTACATTCTTGGAAAATTTTAGTACTCTTATTATCCAAATCGCTTTCATTTAAATCTCAATTTCAATTATCTTTTGGCCTAGTCCAACCTCCTGATTCAAAAGTGCAAGGGTAGTCACCCTTTGATTTGAAGCACCTCTTTGACAGTGTTGGTAAAGCCCTTTTTTTTCTTTTTCATTTCTCTTTGGACAATACAGGACTTTGATTATCCTAGTTTGGCGTTGACACTTTGAGAGGTCACCTTATCATTGAGAGTATCTTTCTTTCATGTCAGTTACGACAAGGTACCAAGTCAATCAAGGAAAGTGACCCCCTGTTGCCTTTAGCCAGTTACCACCCGTCAAGACTTGTCGACAACCTAAGGGAAAAGGACCCCTTTTTGATCAATCTCCTAAGAGTGAATCTGAGATTTGTTTTAATCTGGGAGCTAATCCTAGTGAAGTGAGCACCTCTTTCATACCACTTTCATCAAGCATGGACATGAGTTACACCTTTACCCGACAACAAAGAGAAGCCTTGAATCAAACTCTTGAGGATATCTTCCAATGACATAGAAGAGAGTATGGTGGTTCTTCTCATGCTAGTCCACCCGGGTCACCTCCCAACAATGCGAGGTATTTTGATGCTCACCAACGAGCTGAGAGACATCATAAGCAAGCTCACTCAGATTCAGGGTCATAACATGAAAACCAGAACAACGAATCTAGTGATCACCACATAAACGCAGCCAATGCAATAAGACATTCAAGACAATCCTCCCCACTTAAAGACACCTCTCGATATGCAAATACAAGATTGAGAAGCATTGAGAGAGAGAAGCAAGCCTACTTAGATGAACAGGCTGCTAAAAAGGAAAAATTCAGACAACTAGAGGAAGAGGAACGTGCATTATTGGATATACAGAAAAGAGTCACCCAAGAAGAAGAAGATAGACTCTATGCACAACAACTCCAAAGCCAATTTAATGGGAGGGGAGCCAATAGTGGGACCAACTCACCCCCATCTACCCCTTCCCCAAGCCCTAGAAGAAGATCAAGGACGCCCTCACGATCCCCAAGTCCTAGAGGAAGAAGGGCTTCCAGATATGACCATCATAGGAGACAGTCATCTCATAGACACTCAAAGCAACCCTCCCAACGAGCACATCATGGCTCACAACATGGAGGAAGTTATGCTAAATTTGATCATATGGATTTCATGACTATGCAACAAGAACCATCCTTTCAAGCATATGTGGAGCAATATGTGGAACAAAACAAAGACCAATTCTTGGAAAGTCTTATTAACAAAGGCGCTAAAGTTTCATATAATTTTGATGTTCACCAAAAGATCAAGAAACAAAGCCCTTCAACTGATGAGGTGATCTTACAAATTCAAAAGGATATAGACATGATGAAGGCTCCCAAGAGCACGTTTCATTTGGACTCCATATGTCCTAACCCCATTGACAAAAGTGTGGTGATGGTAGAATTCCCTAAGAAAGTTAAGTTCCCAACATATGACAAATATGATGGCACTGGTGACCCTCATGACCATGTTCGACAGTTCTACATAATGAGCTTTTCCTTCCACCATGAAGAATCCTACTTGATGAGATTATTCCCAAGGAGTTTAAAAGGTCAAGCCATGGAGTGGCTCACTAATCTTTCCCCTCCAGTAAAGACATTTAAAGAACTTGTCCAAAGGTTTGTTCAGCATTTTTCTTACAACCTATCAAGGTCGATCACAATGCTTGATTTGTGCAAACTCAAGCAAAATCAAGGGGAATCTTTTGTCACATTTTTACAATGATGGAGGCGATTGTGTTCAAAATACCCAAGGACAATCCCTGAAGAGGAGAGAATTGATATCATTGTGAGCAATCTAATACCAAAACTAAGATATGAAGTCAAGAAAATCCCATTTAATTCTTTTGATACTATGGTAGAGGTGGCATGTCACATTGAGGATGTCCTGAAAGAACAAATAATTTTGGCTAAACCAACAAATAACAACAATAGCCAAAATAACAATACTAATGGTAACAAGGACAAAAAGAACTCCTATTGGAACAAAAACAAGCAAGTGGTCAACGATGGAGTTGTTGACTCATCTCAAGTCAAAAATGAAGGAGTTCTTAACCTCTGATGCAGTTCAAGCTATGAAGCTGCAAACGTCTTCAATACAACAAGATAAACCTAAGTATCAAAGGAGATCTAAAATAGAGAAAAGACAATTTACCAAATTGGGAGAATCTTATGCAGATGTTTTCAAGACATTAGTTGCTGATAATTTGGCACACCCACAAGATCCTACAAAACATCATATACCGGATCCTTTACCTCATTGGTGGGATGCGAAGGCTTTTTGCGTTTTCCATAATGGGATTGGACATGACATAGAAAATTGTTTTAAACTCAAGCATCTTGTCCAAGACCTTATTGAGAAAGGACAATTACAAGTGGATGGGTTAACCACTAATGCAGATCATAAAGCCTTTAAAGAGCCCTTGCCTAAATATGAGAAACGAGAGAATTCTAAGAATGGCAAAGCGGCTATCAACTACACCTACACAAATGCGGAGAACGTTATTAACATGCTTGAAGTTGTGGATGATAGTGTCAACATGATGAGAGGGAAAGATCCCTATGGACATAATGTGGACTCAACTCCTATGACTGATGAAAGACCCGCTGTGGTGATAAGAGGTCCTCACTCACAAAGAATGCCCCAGTCCCTCAATGTTGTCACTAGGGGGCAGGCCCAAGCGCCCATTATCATTAGAGGTCCTAGCACTAGCAGGTCTAAGCAGCCCATGTCCAAAGGTGCTCCTCCCAAATCTCTCATTGGTCCTGATTCCAATTATGATCTTATTGACCAGCTACAACGTACACCCGCACAGATATTCATTTTTGAGCTTTTAGAATTGTCTCCTAAGCACAAGCGCGTCCTTAAGGATGCTTTGCGAGCAGCCAACGTCCCTAACAACTTAGATATTGATCAATTCCAAAACATGGTCAACCATTTGGCTAGCCCTCATTACCTCACCTTCTCAGAAGAAGATGACAAATCCATCAGTCACCCACATAATTTGGCCTTACACATCGAAGTCATGATTCATAAAACCCGTGTTAGGTGTGTACTGATAGATGGGGGTGCGGGGCTCAATATTTGTACCCTGAGTTTGTTGCTGGCTCTAGGATATTCTGAGAACGTCATTGACACAAGGAAAAAGATCACAATCAAAGCATATGACGAAGCAGAAACAAGTTCTAAGGGATTGGCCATTTTACCTATTCGCATTGGTCCAGTAGAAAAGGATATCTTATTTCAAATTATTGATGTTGGACCTCTAGCCTACAACATTTTGCTTGGTAGGCCATGGATTCACGAAATGCAAGCAGTCCCATCAACATATCACCAGTGTGTTAAGTTTTCCCATAACGGTGTAGAAATTTGCATCCCTGGAGATAGTGCTTTGTCGGTCAATAACATTTCTGCTGGATCACATGTACCTTTGAATAGGGAAGCTGACAGTCCTAGTAGTTCACTTGAGCAATGCAAGGAGAAGTTCAAGACCATAGATCTTGGGATGGGAGATTATAAAATTGATTCTTTTACAAACATGCCAATCTCTCCTAGGTCTTATGGGAGACCATCACCAAATGTGAAGCCTTCGTCCTCAGCAATGACATTATTTGGGAAATTTGTTGAGTCTTCAGTCGCCATTCAGGAAGAGAAAGAGGAAGTTGCCATAAGGGACTGGATCTATCACGAGGAGAAATACAAACACAACGAGAATTTTGCTCCCTCACCTAAAGCTTATGGGAGAGGGTATACACTGGTTAAAAATATGGGATATCCAGGATATGGTCCCCTTAGCCATAGGCTAGATGCTAAGGCTGAGCCTCTCGATCATGCTCTTTTCAGATGAAAGAATAAGTCCACGGTTGGCTTAGGTTTTGAGAATAAAAAGAAGAAAGGTGTCCCTGTCCCAGCTGCGATGGATAGTGACAATGACTCAGACTATACGCCCGATCTTTGTAATCAATAAGATGTGTCTAATGATTGGGTGCCCTCAACGAATCTCCTTTGGGGAGATTCCACAGATTTGATACTTGACAGCCCTACTATCCCAGCTGCGATGGATAGTGACTGTATGACTGCTAGATCGACAATGGAAAGTGTTGCTATCCTAGCTACGATGGATAGTACTAATGCTAGTGCTAGAGAAGGGGAAACCCTTCCTAACCTTGAGGCTTCTACATCACAAGGCCCAAATGATGACTCAAACACAGACTCCCATGAGTATGAATGTGACTCACTTTCAGATGCAACAGTTGATCTGGACGTAGATATTGTCCATGCTTATAGTACCCAACCTGATGCAGCTAACGAGCCTAGTGTAGGACTAGAGGATCGTACTCCTCAAATTGCCTTAGTGGACGACGCTTCGTTTGATAGGACGAGTCCTAATTCGGGTATCTTAAGAGAAGACTTGATGAACTCTGATTATATGGTCACCAGAGATGACACCTTTCACATAAACAACATTGAACCAGTCATTGACCTACCCCTTGTTCACTTTGACCTAATTGACTGGTCTCAACGCCATCAAGAGCCTACATTCCTCACCTTCCAGAATGACTACGAAATTGCCTGCTATCTGAATGCTCTTGAACCCATGGCTTCTTCCACCAGTGAACCAACAACCAGCATGACAGAGCCTGATATTAAGTACCTCAGTCTAAAAATAAAAGAGAAAAAGAAAAATAGGTCTGATGGTGAAAACCACTTTGTGGCGGTATCAGAACCAAAAATAGTAAAAAGAAATGACGCATCCGAGGGTGAAAACCTCTTTGAGGCACCTAAGGATGGGGTACTTAATAACTTGCTGAGTTATTTCCAGGATAGATCATTAGTATTGATTGAGCCAACAAAGCCAGTCAATTTGAACACAGAAGAAAATCTTCAAATAGTCCATCTTGCCCAGTCTTTATCGGAAGAAGAGACCAAGGCATATGTACAGTTTTTACAGAAAAAGAAAATTAATTTTGCATGGACCTATTCAGACATGCCAGGGCTTGACATGAATCTTATAATGCATCACTTATCCATAGCTCCAGGAGTCAAGCCAGTAAAACAAAGACTCAGAAAAATGCATCCACATGTAGCTCTACTTGTCAAAGGGGAATTAGAAAAACTTTTGAGAGCTGGATTCATTAGAGCCATCGATTATGCAGAATGGATCTCAAACATAGTACCAGTTTCCAAACATGATGGGTCCATTCGTGTATGCACAGACTTTAGAGATTTAAACAAAGCATGCCCAAAGGATGATTTTCCACTTCCAAACATTGACATGATAGTGGACATGACGGCGGGCTATGATATATACTCTCTAATGGATGGTTTCTCGGGGTATAATCAAATCAAAATAGCTCCTGAAGACCAAGAGAAAACAACATTCACATGTGCATGGGGAACCTATTGCTGGAATGTCATGCCATTTGGATTAAAGAATGCAGGAGCAACTTACCAAAGAGCTATGACCACTATCTTTCACGATATGATGCACAAAAATATGGAAGATTATGTGGATGATACCTTGGCAAAATCAAGAAAATGAGACACACACCTCGATGATCTGGAAGTAATTCTAGATCGCATGGAACAGTTTCAACTCAGATTGAATCCAAAGAAGTGCGCATTTGGCGTCACCTCAGGCAAACTTTTAGGATTCATAATATCAGCGAAAGGTATAGAGGTTGATCCTGAAAAGGTCCAAGCAATCCTAGATATGCCACCTCCTTGAAATATCAACCAAATGAGAAGTCTTTAGGGATGTCTTCAATCCATTAGGAGGTTTATCTCTCAGCTTGCAAATAGAGCGCAACCCTTCAAAAAGACATTGCATAAGGGTGCTTCTTGTGTTTGGAACGAGGATTGTCAAAAGAGCCTAAATCAGATCAAACAATACTTGGCTAATCCTCCGATCCTAATGCCTCCTATTCCAGGGAAACCATTGATCCTATATATTTCAGCTACAGACACTTCCCTGGGGGCATTGTTGGCTCAATCAGATGATACTGGGAAAGAACGGGCCATATACCATATCAGCCGTACTCTAGTCTCCTATGAGATCAATTACAATAACATTGAGAAGTCTTGTCTTGCAGTAGTGTTTGTTTCTCAAAAGTTGTGCCACTACATGCTTGCTCATACCATACATTTGGTTGCCAAAATTGATCCTCTTAAATACTTTCTTAGTAAGGCTACTCTCACAGGTAGACTTGCTAAATGGATGATGGTCCTAACGGAATTTGACATAGAGTACGTTGAAAGGAAGGCCATAAAAGGGCAAGCTATTGCTGACCAATTAGCTGATTTTCCAATTCAGGATAGTATGCCAGTCCAAGTGGAATTCCCAGACGAACACATCTTGTATACAACTACTCGCACTTGGACAATGTTCTTTGATGGTTCCCGCATGCAAAATGGATCAGGTGCTGGAGTATTATTTGTTTCTCCACATGGGTTCAATATTCCAAAGTCTTACAAACTTTTATTCCCATGTACCAATAATATTGCAGAATATGAAGCTTTAACTAATGGCTTGAGAATGGCTATAGAATGGAACATCACAAAGTTACATGTCTTTGGGGATTCCCAGTTAATCATTAACCAGGTCAATGAAGAGTATCAAACCAAGGATGATAAATTGATACCCTACAAAAAGATGGTTGATTCTTTGAGACGCTATTTCACCTTTGTGACGTTTCAACAGATCCCTAGGACAAAGAACAAAGCTGTAGATGCCATGGCCACATTAGCTTCACTTCTTCAATTGGAGACACATGAATCCAGATTTGAATTCCTGGTGGAAGAGCTACACCATCCCATCTTTGACTCGTCTGAAAGCCATGTCATTTGTGCCATTATCACACATGAGTCTTCTCGATATGGTGCTATCTATTCATATCTTCATGATGGCATCATCCCCAACACATTCAATTGCTCTGAACGCCAAAACCTCATCCGTAATGCCTCTCGCCACACCCTCATCTCTGGTGATTTATATAGGAGGGGTTTAGATGGGACGCTCCTTAGGTGCTTGGAAAAGGAGGAATCCAACCAAGTGTTAGTTGACATCCATGAGGGCATTTGTGGTGGACATTCTAATGGTCTTGCTATGGCCCGAAGGTTGCTTAGGGTGGGATATTATTGGCCCACAATGCAGATAGACGCGGTCACCTTTGCTAAGTCATGTGAAAAATGTCAGAAACACGAAAACCTGATTCATGCTCTAGGTAGGGAGCTGATCCCTTCTGTTTCTCATTGGCCATTTCAGCGTTGGGCCTTTGATCTGGTTGGGCAGATTCATCCCAACTCATCAAGTGGACACAAGTTCATTATTACTGCCACTGACTACTTCACAAAATGGGTGGAAGCTGTGCCACTTTCTGTTGCTTCAGGGAGGACCATTTCTTTGTTCATCTTGAATCATATTATTTGCCGATTTGGAGTGCCTTCTGAGATCATTACTGACAATGGAGGTCAATTTAAGAATAAGGACCTAAAACACCTATGCAAAAAATTTAAAATCAAGCAACATTGGTCCTCCATCTACTTTCCACAGGGAAATGGACAGGCAGAAGCATCTAACAAAACCATTCTTAAGATTCTTCATAGGACAGTACACAAGAATGGTAGGGATTAGCACTTACAAATCAATCCAGCACTATGGGCTTACAGAACAAGCATTCGCACACCTACAGGAGCCACTCCTTTCTCTCTCACTTATGGCGCTGAAGTAGTATTACCTTTAGAAGTCGAGATACCATCACTTAGAGTCTCACTCAAAGGTTTGATTACAGATGAGGATTACCACGCCATGAGGTTACAGGAAATAGAACTTCTAGATGAGAAGCGTAAAGCTTCCTTTGATCATATGAGAGTGTATCAGAAGCGTATGTCCAAGGCATTCAACAAAAAGGTTTGCCCTAGAGAATTTCAAATAGGTGATCTTATTTTGCGAGAGAACCTGAAGAACCAACATAACAGAGAACAAAAGGGCAAATTTGAACCTAACTGGCTTGGATCATATGTCATCACAGCTGCTTTTGGTATCGGTGCGTATTTACTATCAGATCCCGATGGAGAACAACTCCCTGATCCCATCAACATTGTGCACCTAAAGAAGTTCTATCCTTGATGCCCATTCTGTCTGGGGGCATCCTTTGTATATATTTTATTGGTCATGAAAAAAAATACTTAAAAAATTGATATATGATGCTGAAAAAATCTTTAAAAGCATAAAAAGTCCTGAAATTTTTTTATTTTTTTAAAAAAAAATTCACAAAATCCACAAAAAAATAAAAATAAAAATAAATCCAAGTGGTGAAAACCTAGAAACAGGCGCTACTTGAGGCCTTTGCACTCCTATTTGTTAGCATGCGTCCTCGACACTTAGCCACTTTCCATCATGCCTTGACCTTATTTGACTTGGTCTAGAATTGGTCTTTCTCTTTGTCTAGGGGGCATAACTGTTAGCATTGGTCTTTTAGGTGCGTTTATCTCTTGGGGCATTTCACAACAGGTGTTTTTCAACACCACCCCAAACAGTGTTTTTCAACACTACCCTTGCGTCGAGTGTTTCTTAACACTTATCAGATGTCTTATCCAACAGTCTCATATGATGTGATATTTCTCATTAGCAGATATGATACTCAGAGTTTGACTCTATGACCAACACACACACACTTAAACAATCAACTCGCTGACGATATGATGACTTTATTTTTCTTTGTGTGCTATCTATGAGGATTTCTTTGATGAGTGGTCTCTCCCTGAGAAGTTTTCGATGATGCATAGCTAGAAGACTGAGGGAATGAGAACATGTTTTCTTGCTTTATCTGTTTGTGGGTATATTTTGTTGATCCTACCTGTCATGAGCATTTATGTTGGTCCTACTTGACACTATGGATTGACAAGGTATTATCCTTGACTGTTTTGCGAGTGCATGCTTCTAGTTATCCTGACTTTCATGTGTCTTGATACAAGTATAATCTCGCCATATCAAACTTAGGTGATCTCACTGCATTAGTCATCTTGACCTATATGTCTTTGATGCCTAGATGAGATTTCCATATATTTTATTTGATAAAGATCATATTCATATCCACATAGTTATGCTAGTGTGTGTTGTATGATCTTGCGACACTACCAATAATGCTCGATGATGATAATTAGATGTTTATAAGTGTTGTGACCTTGCAAGTCAACCACTTTCATAGTAGCTTGCATTTTTAAGGTCATGATAGTCTAGTTTTGCATTTCTTGCATATGGAGAGAGCTCTCCTCTTTTATCTTACGTGGACCTGTCAGTCGACTGCGCTCACCTTTTCTTCTTCTCGATCATGTCTTTCACTCCTTGTCCTTTTCATCTCGAACCTGTTCCTGTTCATCACAAGGGGTTAATCATATCATCATATCTATATCAAAACTGTCATTTTCAAGAAACATGAGTCTATATCATACACATGAGAATTAAACATACATCTATGAGAGAGAACATACATAAGCATATACATAAGCATTTTGAGCAAAATGGCAAGACAATATATATAAACTGATACATCCATCACAAGTGAGACAAATACACATGATACATCGAACATCCAGTAATCTCATAAATCTATATACAATGTCATGATATACAATACAATATGAGATCCCAAAATCTAGATCAAAAGTCTCAGGATATGTCCAAAACATCTAAGACCTAACCCTAAGACTCGCTACCACCCTCGTGAGGAGCTCGTGGTGGTGGAGGAGGCATGACTCTCCTATCAAGTACCACATCTGATACCCCTGCCCTCTGAGAGTATGATGGTGCTCTCTCACCCTCTGGGACAGCTTGCAAATAGAGTCTGTGATAGTAGGCTGCTCTCGCTAACTCCCATTGGAGCTCTAGTGCATCTACCTGTGCCATCGCCTCACAGCGTGCTATCTCGGCCCTGAGATCGGCTATCTACTGATCTTGCTCTACCCTCAGATCCAGTAGCTGCTGATCTCTCACGGCTATAGTAATCCAGAGCTGCTGTATCTCTGCCTCCTAAGCTTGTATCTGGGCTCTCAGATCCTCCCCACCCGTAGGCTGCTCCTGCTATGCCTCTACCTGTCGGTGAGCTGGTCTCGCCTCATCCTCGGGTGTCACCGATCTCTGTCCCTATGACCATTTTCGGCCACCTAATCTTGACCCCTCTCCTCTCTCCATCCTCCTCCCTCTCCCCCTCCCTCCATCTCCTCCATCCCCTCCGTCTCCTCCCTGCGCTGGTACCTGTGCATCTGGTACTGTAAACTGAGGGAATGGCACCCTCCGCCACTCTACTCTGTAGGCTGCATCAGCCCCTGCATCTGCCATATCTGGGAAATACTCCCAGGGCTCGCTCCTGATACCTGTTGTCTCTGCGACAGCCTGCTGATAGTCCAACATGGGTAGCCACCCATGACCCTCCTCGTCTCTGGCCCTGACATATGTGGTAGTCTTTGTCGAGACTCGTTGCTGCCTCCCGAACTGTCGCCATACCCGCGTGATGCAGAATCTCTCGACTATCTCTGCATACCGACCTACTAGTGGCCGAGTGCATAGCATGTAACTCAGCTCATCGGCTGCATCTCCCCAAACCTCCACCTCCTTGTATGGCCTCCATGTGAACGAGGCTATCTCATCTAGAATCTGCCTGTAGTACGTCACATCTCTAGAATGGGCATGTGATATGAACCCGAGGTACCTATAGATGAAGGGGTACCTCCTCTCCCTCGGCTAAACCTTGGGGCGCACCACAGTGATGTGCTCCCACGCCCATACCTGTGCCAGGATGGCACCGCATGCCCATGTCTGACCATCTCTGTAGACGATCTCATGCAGCTCATGGTACATCTTTGCCAATATGGCAGGACCCCACGCCATCCGCTGAGGCCTGCCAACTAAGTTAACTAGTAACCGTGCCCATCCGAGTGGGAAGCCCTTCTGACTGCGATCAGTCATCAGGATCTGTGAAATAATGGATGCCACTATACATGGCACTGGGTAGTCTCAGCCAAAATCGTCTATCAGCCTCTCCCAGCTGATATGCCTATCCAGAATTGTGACATCCTGGAACATCTCCTGAACCAGTCGGCGCCCCTCAGTGGCGTCCTGATCATAGTACACCTGTGCCAACAAATGAATCATGTCAGTTTTCATCATATGGAAATATTACATTTATGATTATATCTTAAAACATGATTATACTCACTGGCTCGCCATGACATGGCACTTGTAAGATCCTGTAGACGTCCTCTAAAGTGATCGACGCCTCTCCAGTCGGTAGGTGGAAGGTGTTGTGCTCACTATGCCATCTCTCGGCAAGAGCAGTCAACAACCCATGGTCCGCTCTGATGTATGGATATCTCAATAAATACCAGAATCCCATCGCTCTGATGTCGGCATTACCCGGATCATCCAGATCTCGGACACACCGCAACCTAGTCACCTTTGGCGCTCTGATGATCAGCACCAGAAAAACCTCTTGCAAGCTAAAACCAAGCCAGTTGTTAGCACATATCATGATGGATGTCTAAAAACTTAGTCTAAAACATCTCTAAAGCGTAACATTGTCTAGACCCATGTCATTTTTGCTCAAAAATGTATTAAATATCAAATTTTTTAACTGGGTGATATTCTTTTTTGGAGAAGTATCGCGCGATACTTCTCCCTATAGCGGGGCGATATACCTTATGCCACGCGATACTTCACCCAGTATCGTGCGATCTTTCGCCCAATATCGTGCGATACTGGTGCCTTAGGTCGCACGATACTTTGGGGACCTGCGAAGTATTGCGCGATACTTCTCCCCAAAGGGCGCGATACTTTTAAAGTATCGCGCGATAGTTCACCCAGTCAAAATTTTTGAAATTTAAAAATTTGAAAAACGTGCTAAAAAAAGCTATTAAATGCAAAAAAATGACTCAAAAAGCTCAAGTTTTTTGAAAACATACCGGGGCAGGATAGTGTGGTGGCCGGTTGTGCAACCGGACGCGCTCGAATCGATGCTTGTGGACGGGAACTCTTGCTTGCTGGGCCATTTTCTCTCTAAAGCTCTGAAAATTCTCAAATCGCTAAAAGACAAATGACTTTTGAAAATGACATTTTGACCCTTTTTATAGCCTTTTGACTTTTTGACCTCATTTTCAAAACACTTCGAAATTGCGTGAAAATTGCACCCCTAGCTAATTTCGACGTCTTGGATCTATTTTCGAACTTGAAATCAAAATCTGAGGTCATCTTGATAGTCAAAATCGCGTTTCAAAATCTTCCCCCCTTTTGCGCAGTTGACTGATCTTTTGAAGCCTAATCCTTCGATCTTTGTTGGGGCATTGTCATTTCTTCATTTCCATGTCTTCCAAACTTCTAGTCTTTCATTCATATTCATTCCATTCTCTCATTTCTCACGTTTGACTACATCTTTTCAGTCAGGCTGGGGCATGTTTTATTGCCTAATGGTTAACTTATTTAACCTTTACATTCGATTGTGATTTCATTTTGATTTGATCAAATCCTTATCAATTCACTGTTCTCCTCTCTACCTGATTTTGATTTCAATTCCGAGGGGGCAGTACCTATGGGATTCTCATCCCTGATTTCCTTGATTTTCCTGATTCAGACATCTTTTGTGAGCTGTCACTCAAATTTGAGATTCTTATCTCTTACTTTGAATGTGATCTCGAATCGACCTCGTGTTCAAAGACCTTTGTTTATGCTTTGTCCAGATATGATCCTGAATCGACCTCATATTTGAGTTGTTTTGTGATCTCAAATCGATCTCACATTTCAATTCTTCTTTGACTGCATGTGTTCCCAAATCGATCACACATTAGTCAAAGAGGGGCAAATTTATGCACCCTAAAATGGTCACCTAGACTTTGGGCCCCATTTATTTGATTTATCAACCCTGAATCATTTTGATCAATAATCGATATTTTCAACATTATCAATCTCTTGATCAAATCCTAATTTCGATCATATATTAGATTTTTATCCTTGGGCTAACCATTTATCCTAAGTCTTTATTTGATTAAAAAGAATATTTTCTCCCCTTTTAATAAATAAAAAGCCCCCACTTTTCCTCTTATCCTAAGTTGCACAAATAAAGCATTATTCATATTTTATAAAAAAGAAAAAATCACTTTTTGTCTCATATGGATATAAAGTCAACTCTTATTTTCCTATTGGAGGATATGTGTGCACATGGATTGCTCCTCTTTCAAGCTCCACCGCTGATTAAGACTTTTTGCCTCTTAATCTCAATGGTCCATTTCTTTGCATTTCTTATAAAAGGAGAGCTCTTTCCTTCATTTGCATATACCATATTTTTATGCTAATGTTATGCTGCAGATTTTAGGTGCATTTGGAGCTTTTGAGGATATTGAAGACTTGTTGCTTTCATCATTTAGTTGCATATTTGCTTTCTTAGTTGCATTGTAATAGCATTACTAGCTTAAATTTCCTTTTGTGCAATAGAATAAGCTCACATAGTCTAAATAGGAGGCATTATAATCCATTGCTATTTCCTTTCATAGATTAGTTGCATTGTACCTTCCTTTCATAGCTTAGATTGCATCCTCATTTTAGTTGCATCTTCATAGTGATTCTTGGAGATATTGGCATTGTTGCCCTTGTTTTCACTTGAATCTCTCATTGTATGGTTGACTAGCAAGGTCACAAGCTTGTAGCTCTAGCTGAGAGCAATTTTTAATCTTGCAACTCCATACATAGAGAGCTATGAGCCGCTTTGTGAGGCCTCATTCTTGAGCAACCTTGCATGTAATGGTTCATAGAAGTGCACCATTTTAGTGTGTACAGAAGGTGTAAGAACTCTACTTGCTTATGCAGCACATAAAGGATTTAAGGTATATCAGATGGATATAAAATCTGTATTTCTCAATGAAATTCTTGATGAAGAAGTCTACATTGAACAACCTGAAGGTTTTGTTGATCCAGATAAAAAAGACATGGTCTGCAAGTTACACAAAGCATTGTATGGTTTGAAACAAGCTCCTAGAGCATGGTATGAAAGACTCCATAATTATCTGATTCAGATTAATTTCAAAAGAGCCAATGATAATAGCAATCTGTATATTAAAGAAGGACCGGATGACAAAATTGTATTGGCAGAAATATTTGTAGATGATACTATATTTACAGGGAGTGATGATCAGTGCAAAGAATTTTCAGAGCAAATGAACAAAGAATTTGAAATGTCTATGTTTGGTTTAATAAAATTCTTTGTTGGTCTTCAAATTCAGCAAAGCAAGAATGATATATACATTACTCAATCTAAATACATTAAGGAAATACTTAAGAAGTTTGGTATGGAAGATTCAAAACCAGTTGGTACACCCATGTGTACTGGACTGAAACTTACTAGAAATGATGATTCAAAAGAAGTAGATCAGACCTTATACCGATCTATGATTGGAAAATTGCAGTATGTAGTACATACAAGACCTGATATTGCCTTAGCAGTCAGTATAGTAGTTAGATTCTCAGCAAAACCTAAGGAAAATCATATGATGGCAATCAAAAGAATCTTAAGATACTTAAGAGGAACTGAAGAATATGGTTTGTGGTATAAATTTGGAGGCAATCTAGACTTAAAAGTGTTTACTGATGCTGATTGGGTAGGGAACATTGATGACAGAAAAAGTACAAGTGGTGGAGCATTTTTTCTTGGAAAAAGACTGGTATCTTGGACCAGCAAAAAGTAAAATTGCACATCTCAATCCACAGCTGAAGCAGAATATGTTGCTGCTGCAGTAAACTGTTCAAATATTGTTTGGTTTAAATAGTTATTACAAAGTATGAAGGTTAAAATCAAAGAACCAGTTGTTATATTTTGTGACAATACTAGTGCAATAAAAATTTCGGAGAATCCAGTAATGCACTCCAAAACCAAGCACATTGCTATTAAATATCACTTTGTCAGAGAATTGGTGCAAGACAAGGAAATCAGATTAGAATATATTCATACAAAAGAGCAGATTGCAGACATTTTCACCAAACCATTACCCAAGGATGCATTTGTGTATCTAAGAGGTAAGTTAGGGGTCATTCCCCTATCTGAGGCTCACTAAATACAGTTTTAGTGATGCATCAACCAGAACATGATTGCAAATCAACATGTTGATGCAGCATATTCAAGGAATCATTGCATATGAATCAGTACTTGAGGTACATTAGTTTACACTGGTAATATGTGAATTGTCTTTGGCATGTGTTGTCAAAGAGGGAGTGTTTGCTATGTCTTTGCTATTACTTCAAAAAATTTTCAATAGTTAGAAGGAAGAGTTTTTAAGAAAAAGGAAGTTTGCTGACAAAGGGAGATTTGAATCTGAACCGAGCTAATCCTTTCAAATTTCTTATGCTATGACATATTGTGTTGCCATCAATGCCAAAGAGGGAGATTGTTGGAAACAATTATCTACAGAAAATTGCTACTCAAATTATGTATTGTCTTTGATGTCACACAATGTCATAGTCCGCAACATTCAGTACCTATCAAGCTCAGTCAGTCTGCCTGGCAGTAAAATTAGTGCTTACCGAGTTCACTCGGTTATCAAAGAAAATCAGCATTTACCGAGTTCAGTTGGTTATCAAAGAAAAGTTAACATTTACCGAGTTCAGTCGGTTGTCAAAGAGAAGTTAGCATCTACCGAGTTCAGTCGGTTATCAAAGAAAAAGGATTATCAGTGTTTACCGAGTTCCCTCGGTCTCTGAAAAATTGTAGAAAGTTATGGTCACCGAGCACTGTCGGCCCTTGAAGGATCTTTGCAAATAAAGTTTGCTTATTTCAGCCAACTGTTATACTAAGTAATGTTGATTTGACAAATCTAAAATCATATAAATAAAAGGTCAAATGTGAAAAATAAGATAAGAAATATAGAAAAAGAATAGAAGAAGATATATAGAAGAAAGATAGGAAAGGTGTGTGCGAAATTGTGAAGGATGATCTGATATCCTTGAGAAGCAGCAAAGATATATTCGATCAGGAAGGATCACACTTATACAGAACAGAGATCTGTAATCAGCAAGGCAGTTGCATTATTATACAGGTTATTTTCATTGTTACCTTTTTATCATTGTAACAGTGAATTCTAAATCTCTTAACCGAGTTGGTTTAACAACCATATTGTAAATCCTCTAACAAGGTGACAATTCCATTGAATTGTTCTCAAGACCTCTTACCAGGCCACTCTTAGTAGGGTGATTAAATCCTTTAACAAGGTCACACCTAACAGTGTGTTTTGTAACCTTTTACCGGGTTGGCTTCTAACCGGGCATCACTTCAGAAAAGTGAAAATCAGTATCTAGATACATTGGTGGTTTTTCCCATATTGGGTTTCCATGTTAAATTCTGTGTCTCTTGTGTTCTTAATAGTTATCTTAATCATATACAAGTGCTGATGAATATCTAAAAGATAATTTTGCTAATACTTTCTGCATCTACAAAGTTACTGCAATCTATTTACCGAGTGTTAAACAGATAATATTCATTAAGATATCCTAAGGGATTTGGAAAGAATTAATAAGGAAGTGTTTTATGGTTGACTGATTCACCCCCCCCCCCCCTCTCAGTCACTTCATCCATATTCCATCAGGTAGAAGGATAATGAATGGAAGGAATGTGAAAAGGTAGATGGAAGGAAAGGTAAGATCAACGTCAATACACACCTTGAAGGGTGGCGAGAGGATGGAGGAAACACGAACCATATTCTAGTCCAAGTGCAAACCATATTTTGGTTCATTATTGCTATCTGACTTCTCGAAGAGAGGATTGGTGTGCTTGTTATAATTCTCAAATGTGAATGGAGGAATACAAGAAGAAATATAACAAATGTGTAGCAGAGGTTGTGGTTCAGGTGCATGGAATGGAAGAATATTTTTGGAAGAAGATGAAGTGGAAGTCTTTGGAAGCTTGAATGTCAATTTCACTCTTTGTTCAACATGAGACTCTTTCAAGAGAGACTTTGGAATCCATATAGCCTTAGGCTTTTCATTTCCTTTTGATGATTTAGAGAGAATATCTTCAATGATGGGTTTTGGAACCCATACTTGTCTTGTAGTTTTCTTCTTAGATATCTCTTTTGAATTTATGCCCCCATGTTGATTAGAGGAGACATGGTGATCTTCTTTTTTAGATGGATTCTTATATTGCTTCTTTTTCTTGTAGTGAACATTCAAGTTACTTCCAAAAGACTTGGGACTTGTGTAAGAAGAAGAATAATATGACTGGTTTAGATGGTTGGGTGGATGAAAAGGATTCAAGCGTATGCATCTATGTTGATCTTGAGGAAAGATATGAGATGGAGGGATGTAGGGACCCAAGATGGATGATGAATTAGGAGAGTTAGGAGGGGAAAGTGAAGGGACATAAGGGCCCAATATGGAAGGAAGACATGAAGCCCTTAGCAGTGTTGGAGGAGGTCCAAGGATGGACATGGAAGATGCAAAAGGATAATCAATAAGTTCATCAGCGTCTATATGACAACCAAGGATATCAGCATCTTTGGAGTGAGCATTGGAATTTTCAATAGAATTATGGACATCTTGAATAGGAGCATCTTCCTTGATAGGATTGTTCAAAGCTTGCAAAGATGTAGAAGAGTAGAAAGTGGAAGTGAACATGGAGCGGTAGAACAAGAAGGTGGAAGACTTTGATCTTGACAAGGATCTTTGGATAGCATAAGCGCATCATTTTTTTCTTGATTTTCAATAGGCTTAACATCAGAAGTAACAACACCATTTTTAATAACCTTAATAGAAGTATCATCTTTGGAAAGTGCAAGTGTAGTAAGGTTATTTTGATTGTCAATAAGCTCAATAGTGTAAGTAGTAGCTTGATCTTACTTAGGAGATGGTGGAATGAATGCAAAAGAGCGTAGAGGATCAAAAGAACCATGAAGCGGATCAGAGACATCATGAAAAGGATTGGATGACATGGAGGGTTCTTGATCTTGATCTTTTTTTATGTTCTTTTCTTTATCATTTTTAGAGTCCTCTTGACATGGAGCCACTTCTAAGGACAAGGAAGCATGTTGGGATTGTATGGAAGACTTTGGAAGAGGTGGTGAAGGACTAGCTGAAATAGGCATTATAGCGGATGAAGGCTTAGGCTCTTTAGGTTTGACATTATTGAAAGTATTTGCAGCCAAGTGAAGGTTATCTTGAGTATCTTTAAGAGGTGGCCCTTGAGGATAACTATAGGGAACCGCATGGAAAGTCTTAGGATCTTTGTTGGATGAAGGATTTGTGAAAGATTTGGATGACTCAAAAGCTTTAGGAAGTGTGTGGGTATTGGAGGAAGTGGCGGATGGAAGGGGACCATCACAAGATAAAGGTTCAGCATTAACATGATCTTGCTGGAGAGTGTAATCTTTATTTTCAGCATGAGATTTTTTAGACAAGACATGCTCATAGTATCTTCATTTATAATTAGCACGGAAAGCTTTCTCTTCCTCAATAGAAGTAGATGTATCATATTGTTCACAACAAATATCATAATTTCTCTTAAAATCAGAATCATATGGATCACCATCACAATCTATCCAAGGATGACCCTTTAGTAAGCCTAAGCACACGACAAGGAGGACTCTTAGGAATAGAGTTGCCATAAGTATTGCTACATTGTCCATCATCATAGTCATCATAGTCATCAAAGGTAGGTGTGTCACTCTTTGTGGAAGAGACATCACAAGGACTATCATGTTGCTCTTTATGGTATGTCTTCTGAAGAGAAGTAAGACTCTTAGGAGAAGTAGAAGAAGAATGAGATCGTGAAGAAGAGGAAATTGAAGACTTAGTGGAAGAAGAAGACTTGGATAATGAGAAATTCGAATAATGTTTAGAAGAGTCATGATAAGATTTGGAAGATGAAGAATGTGAATAGTGTTTAGAAGAATCATGATAAGATCTAGAAGATGAAGAATGATGAGAAGATTTAGAAGATGAAGAATATTTGGATGAGATCATGAGTATGATTCTAGCAAAGGCATCTGATTTAATTAATTTTTCTTTTATTTTTGTCATAAATTCATCACTCATGAGAATTTTAGAGGAACAACACTTTTCGAATATGTCAATGAGCTCAAGATCGTCTATTCTTAAGAGAGGTTCCTTAACAAGATAGTCAAGATTCATGGTTATAGAAGAGGAGGAATCAAGCATGGAAGAAATGAATAGATGAATAGAAGAAAGTAGACTATATAATAAGAGGAAAAGAATCAAGAAGAAGAAGAAGAAGAAGAATTTCCCCTGGGAATAGAAGACTTTAGAAGAACATGGGAAATGGAGAAGAAAGAAGAAGACTAAGAGCCATCTTGTGCAATTGATACCATAACGTTCATTGAGATGTTGAGCAACATGACAACACCTAGGATCTAAGATCTAGACTGACCAAGGAAGACTGGTAATAGGATGACCTCACAAAATGTCAACACCAAACTAGGATAATCAAAGTTCTCTATTATCCAAAGAGAAATGAAAAGATAGAAGCAGGGGCTTTACCAACACTGTCAAAGAGGTGCTTCAAATCAAAGAGTGACTACCCTTGTACTTTTGAACCAGGAGGTTCAGCTAGGCCAAAATATAATTGAAATTGAGATCAAATGAAAATTATGTGGACAATAAGAATACGAGAATTTCCCAAGAATGTAGCTCACAATTTTAGAGATAAACTTTCTCACCAAGAACAACCTTCTAATGCGATATTTCTCTTTGGCTAATGTGATACTGATGTTGATCTTGACCAATTTGTGCAAAATTTTGAGTTTTTAAGGTCTAATTTCAAGTTTCCGAATGTGAGGGTGAAAATATCTGATTTCAATCACAAATTCAACAGCATTTGGATAGGTTTGCAAACAGTGAGGGATCAAACATGTCATAGAACACTTGAAATAAGGGCAAAAGCAACCTTGCCAAGACAAGCACTTGTGATATCAAAATAGAAAACCTTATGAACGCTACCGTGTGTTTGAATGTTGAGAACATTTGCATTGGTATAGCACAATCAAAGACAATTCAAGTAATTACCACCTAGAAGGACAAGGCTCATTACTTAGCAACGTGGCCCACAACTTGATGCTCCCTTGCCTCACACCAAGTGGTTGCCCACAAGAGATATTGGCGTTGTCATGGAAGTGTCAAAAATACAACCAAAGGAACACATATGGTGAGTGTCTTGGGGTGATCCGGGTAAGTCCACTTGGATCAATCCTTGCACCAAGAAGCTAAGCGGCTAAAATAGGGTGGCCTCTATCTAATGGTTTATGGTAAGGGTTTCCGTTCATAGCATCCCTCTTGCTCCTCATAAAGGACTAGGACCTCGCGACCTCAAGAGTACCTTAAGCATTCTTGCTTAATGCTTTCCTCATGGTCACAATCCCACAAGTTACTCACATCAAGCGAAGATAAGTACTATGTCTACCAAAGTTTTGTGTCCTCAATAACCTTGAGATTATAGTGAGTTGGAATCACTCGCCACCACGGAAAATGATGACAAGGTTGTCCCCACTTGGGTCATTCCTCTTGATTGCTCAAGAGCAGGCTCGCTAAAGGATCCTAAGCTAAACAAAGAGTGGATTAATTCTTGAGGTTCAAGGTTTTTGGTTCACCACAAGGGTGAAGAGCATACTCCCCTATCTCAAGAATCTCTCCCAAACACACCAAGCAAAGATCCAATTACCCCTTTGCTTCAAAACCTCAAGATGGGTCAAGATTTTCTGATTCATCTAAAGGTGAAGAGCATACTTCTCCTACCACCCCAAGATTCCTTTCACAAAGTATTAAGTGCCTATGAAATGAAACAGCTAGTATATGTCGCACTTAATAAAGAAAGCAATTAAACAAGCACTTGATTTGGTTTTTATGCTTAGGACAGCCCTACAAAAATATCAGTAGCCCTCTTTGACATGCGTTCTTTTGGAAAATTTCAAGCAATGAGAGCACGTACAAGCACAACTTGTTAGCTCCACAATGGTTAGCACATCAAAAATTAGATAATCTGCATGTAAAATAGCTAATCAAATGGCAAAATCTGAAAATGAAACCATCATGGTTGGATTAGGCTCAGAAAGACCTTTCCAACGATATATCACACTTAAACTTTTGATACCATTTGCAAAATTTCAAAAAAAAAATGAGCACCCATAGTGGCACGGATTTGAAAACGCTGAAATTTTCAAAAAATTTCAAAAAGTTAGCTAAGAACCTGAAACTTGCAAGATAGATAAAATAGCTCAAAAATAGCTCGCTGCCAAGTACAGACACCAGTATCGCGCGATACTTCACACTATACTGGGGCGATACTTATCAGTCTGCACGATATTTCGCCTTATACCAAGCGATACTTCGCCCGACACCAGGCGATACACCTTAATACAGGCATGCGATTCTTCTGAGATGCGAAGTGTTGCGCGGGTATTATAAGGTATATCGCGTGATATACTGAGAAGTATCACACGATATACTGAAACAGAAAACCAGAGAATGAAAATTACGCTAAAAACTTGTCGAAAAATTGATGAAAATTGATGAAAATGCAGAATTTAAAGGACAAAGTCTATCTACTCTGCCCCACAGTGGGCGCCAGAAATGTACACACTAAAATGGTGCACTTCTATGAACCATTACATGCAAGGTTACTCAAGAATGAGGCCTCACAAAGCGGCTCATAGCTCTCTATGCATGGAGTTGCAAGGGACTATGATGTATTTGCTCTCAGCTAGAGCTACAAGCTTGTGACCTTGCTAGTCAACCATACAATGAGAGATTCAAGTGAAGACAAGGGCAACAATGCCAATATCTCCAAGAATCAAATATGCAATGCAATGCAAATCTAAGTGATGATGCAAAGATTAATCTATCAAAATGAAAGTACAATACAACTATGAAAGGAAATAGCAATGGATTACAATGCCTCCTATTTAGACTATGTGAGCTTATTCTATTGCATAAAAGGAAACCTATACTATGAATGCCATGATTATGCAACTAAGAAAGCAAGTATGCAACTAAATGAGGAAATGAAGCAAGTCTTCAATATCTTCAAAAGCTCCAAATGCACCTAAAACCTGCAACATAACATTAGCATAAAAACATGGTATATGCAAATGGAGGAGAGAGCTCTCCTTTTATAAGAAATGAGGTGAAATGGACCATGGAGATTAAGAGGCAAAAAGTCGTAATCAGCGGTGGAGCTTGAAAGAGGAGCAATCCATGTGCACATATATCCTCCAATAGGAAAATAAGAGTTGACTTTATGTCCATATGAGACAAAAAGTGCTTTTCTCCTTTTTATAAAATAGGAATAATGCTTTATTTGTGCAACTTAGGATAAGAGGAAAAGGTGGGCTTTTTATTTAACCAAAAGGGGAGGAAATATTCCTTTTAATTAAATAAAGACTTAGGATAAATGGTTAGCCCAAGGATAAAAATCTAATATATGATCGAAATTAAGACTTGATCAAGAGATTGATATTGTTGAAAATATTGATTATTGATAAAAATGATTCAGGATTGATAAATCAAATAAATGGGGCCCAAAGTCTAGGCGACCATTTTTGGGTGCATACAGTTAGGAGATAATAAATATTCAATACTTCTATATGTTTCTGTATTGATATGATTAAATCCATCAGTTGATTATGGTAAGATTTTCATGAAAGGGTTCATATGTGTGTCAAGGTTAATGATATTAGATTTCTACAATACTTATTGATTTAGATATGTGCAATTCATAATATTGGTCTCTTTTTGCATTTTTATTGGTATAAATGTCATAGTAAATCCACTTACCTACTTAGGTGTGATCCTATATGCATGAATCCTTTCTAGTGTATACTATATATGATAATACTTGATATTTTGGAACTATAGAAGGAAGTATTCCTCGTTTATATTGAGCACTAGATTAATTATATGTTTGTAAGAGTGGGAAACTGAGAACGTGAGTCAATATGATGAAATTATGATGTGATAATGCTGAGAGAAAAGAGCTTTAAAAGATGTTTGATTTTATTTTCTTGATATAGAATTTTCATGATGTACATAGCATGTATTGAGAACACTAAACTCCATGAAGAGGTATGTTAAATAATGTGGTGATATCTTGGTCTTGATTATCAGTATGTTTGTATTTCATGTATGAAATGGAATCATAATTCTATGAAATGCAATGGTAACGGAAGAAAAATTTGTTGCTTCTATTCAATTATTTGGGAATTATGTATCGGTTGTACATGATTGTAATATTAGTAGATAGATATCTTGGCACACATTTCCATTACTCCTATCAGTTTACTTGATTAGTTTTTCCTCTAGCAGGGTTGGGTATCCTTCATGTCAGGAAGGATTCCAAGGAAGCGTTAATGCTTCGTGGTAGGGTGGAAACACACTCCCACAATATTCTTGCCCTAACTAACTTTTGTGAACAGGTTTCTGAAGCTTCTTTCAGGAAGGACTTTTATTTACAGTGCTATACGCTTCTTTGTATTCGACATGGTGGTATTTGGTAATTTTGTTGTTTACTTTTTTCATTGAAATGAAAATACATATTTGATCTAATTTTTATCTTTTACTGATGTGAGTCGATAGTTGGTCGAAAATCTCTTGGGTTTTTATCCTGACTTGATAGTTTTAGTACTTGCTTGTACTTGATGTGAAATCTCTTATTGTGGCTCCAATACTATGTTTGACTTATGGTCAACATGTTCGCATATTTTTGGACATAGGTATGCCTTATCCTTTCGACAGTTATGGTCGTAGTTGTACTTCTTTTATTCCCATATTATAGAGAATCTATTGGTATTATGTCGACTTTTGCATTTGACTTATAACTTGTTGACCGACTCCTTTGCCTTTATTGTAAATTGCAAATGTGGCCTTTGTGTCGAAAGTTTAGTCTTTACATATGGCATCAAAGCTCTGGGTTCCATACTAGGACCTTGAGATCACTATGCTTAGTTGCAACCCTTAGTCACAAAAATTGTGAGTTGATTAATGCTTAGACTATGAACGTAACTGTGGTTCCTTGGATTGACTAGAGTGTCTTCCAATTTCAGTTTATCCTGATAGGAAAGGATAGGATGTTCCTTGTTTTATGGGGAATAAACACTTGAGGGACAATATTTCTTATGTATGTGAATTTTTTATTTTATTTTTAAATTTTAATGTCCCTGGTTGCTCTTGAAAATATGAAAGTATGAATAAGTTACGTGACCTTGACAACTGTCTACCTTTGAGTGGTGTGATTGCTTTCTATTTCATATTGCAAAATGTTAGAATATGTGAAAATTATGAGATACTTTGTGTGTGGGATACACTCAAAGTTTTAATGTTTATTTCTCTACATAAGTGTAGAAAATAAAAAAGATAAAATTTTATGAGATTTGTAGTTAAACAATGATGGTTATTCAATAAAGGTATGAGAGCTTACCAGAATTTAGGACTTGACTTGTGATAAAAGATGGAAACATGCATTATTGTAATGTATATTGTAAGTGTTATGAGAGGATTTTAATACTAGAACCTTATGAAATCCTTGGGGAAGAAGAATTCAACATGTTTTATATGAATCATAAATTGGAGAAAAAAATTGTGAAAATATAAATATATGTCTTACCTTGCATGGCATGAGATTTTAAAAATAAAAGTGAGAATTAACAAATTCATGTGGGTTGGCTTTAGTGGATAGAGCAATGTTGTTTAAGGTAATTGAATGTGTTATTACATGATGATGTAAACTTTGAGATTTATATTATGGAAGTATGGTCACGTTCTTAGCATACCTTGGACGCAAGCTGACATGTAGTTGTTCCTCCCTCCTTGTGGCCAGAGTTAGTCACTCTGTAAATGTCATTTTAGTTTTCAATTGATGTTTTATTTTGAAATTTGATGAACTTTGAAAGTGGTGAAGGACTAGATTGAAATTTTAAGTTCTCTTGTGACCACCTAGCCACCAATTTTGAGTTTTTCAATCAGTTGATATTTTTGTTAACACTTACTTCTTTGATTTTTCTTATGACCGTTGATGATTTGAATTGAAATTTGTAACTTGAAATATTGTGATTTATTACGATCTTGTGGTGCCGAGAATATGTGTTTTATGTTGCTAGTCCTGTGATGTGAAGTGATATCACCTGTCATGTTTAGTGTGCAACATTGATAGATAGTAAAGGGAGTAGATTGCGAAGAACATACTGTAATAACCTAAAAATGGACAAAGATCAAATCAAAGAAAATCAAGTTAAATCAAAGCAAATCAAGGACAAAATTGAATCACAATGAATAATTAGCCAATCAAAATTAAAATCTAGTCTTAATTCAATACAAATCAAAATCAAGAGCATTTTAATCAAGTTAAATCAAATCAATGTGCAATTAAGTCTATTAATTGTATAGTTTTGAATTAAATTAAATTCAACCCAATCAAGGGGTACATGGCTAAAATAAATCAATTAAATCAATTAATAAATCTCAATTACTCTCAACAACCCAAAAGGAGAGGAAATCCGGGCAACCAATGAGATTTGAGGAAAGGCATTCACATGGATCAAGCCAAATTCAATCTCAATCACTCAAAGTGAAAGAGAATCTTGTCCATTGATCTTGTCTACTTGTCTCAAGCTTTTAGGACACAAACTTTGCATTGTCTTCAAAGGGTGGAACCAAGGACTCAACCAAGGCTTAATCATGATCAAACACAACTACATCCCCTACCATTGGAAAATCTATAAAAGGAAGACTAAAATCCTTCATAATTCATAACCACACATCTAAGAATTGCATTGAACCTCTTGCAATTTGAGTTTAGAAAGGCATTTGAGAGCTTAATTAGCATTTACTTTGATAATTTTTAGCAATAGCATTGTTTATCTTTATCATTCTCATTCTAGGACTATCATTAATGAGAGCTTGCTGAGCTCTTATTCATTAACATCTTAGTTAGAGAGCAATAAGATGCTCAATTGATCATTAATTTGCTATAGTTTGCTCTATTGCTTTGTGGTTTAATTTAGTTACTATTTCAATTATTGATGATTAACCTTAATTCTATGAAGATACTTTTATTAGTATACACATACCATCCCTAATCTTGCATTCATATGTTACTTGAAATATGTTTCAACTATTATGAAATGATAAAACTCAATTGGCATTCAAATGATTGTGTATATTAGAAATACAATTTATGAAATAATTAACATTGGTAGATATTCCTTGATGTGAGTTTTGATGCTATGAGGAGCATTACATGGATATTCACAGAATGATGGAATCCATATATATATATGATGGAAACCTTGCATGAAATTATTATGAGGTGATTGAAATAGATGTACTAGATGATGCATTTGATGATCAAAGAGTAGGTCACCATATTTTTATGGAAATGGAATAGAATTATTTGATTATGAAGCACTATTGGTGTTTTGACAGAATGGTCAACACTTTATTCTTACATGACTGCTTATGATGTATTATGATTTCTCATGATGAAAGGCATAATTCATAAGACTAGTTAATTTGTTGTGTGACTTTTATGCTTTTGTTAATGCAATAATAAATGGAAATAAATAAATGCTATACTTGTGTTTGTATCATTTTTGTACTATGTATGTGTATTGGAAAGCTTACCTTCTGGTGAGGGTGCTAATGTGGAAGAAGTAAACAAGGAAGGGTAGAAAGGGATGTTTCTCTACCTGCCAGTTTTCATTCCTGGTGATAAAAAGATGCTTTGGCCAAATCTTGTTCGCATATGTTTTTGAAAATATGTTGCCCATGTTCCATCTCCCTACCACATTCATGAACAATAGAAAGTTTCATGGATGCACCAGATACCCCCTTCTTTTTATTTGTTGAGCATTGCAGGGTTGGGCATTCTATGAGTAGGTAGAATCCCAAGGAAGTGTAAAGCTTTGTGGATAGAATGGACAAGTTTCTAAGCCACTCTCATGTCTCGATATTTGTAGATGGACCACTAATTATCCAATGGCATAGGAGACATGGACTTATAGAAGGATAGATGTACAATTAAAATTAAGTGTCTTGTTTCATGATTGACCTTTATGACCTTATGTTTTTAGATGCATGAATATAGATGTGTAATATACATTGATGTGTTGATTTTATATGGTGATGGATTGTCATGATTTACTAGGATGATTATGCTTAGATGAAGCACACTAGCATTATATTGATGAAAATGTGAATGCTTATTCATATTAAGATGAAAGAATTGTAGGACTTATATTGTTTTAGAGATGAAATATAAATGCTATGATGAAATGAGTTAAAAAAATTCTTTTGAAATATTATTGTGACGAGATGGGTACGAGGGCCTAGGTCACATAAATTGAAAAATGGATCCACTAACCTTTTCAGGTGATTTGCGAAATCAACAGATGACTCTCTCACTTAGTAAGTACCACATGTTAGAAGGTACATATGAAAGATTTACTTACTTGTGATCAATTGTGATTTAAAGCATATTTTAGTTGAAATTTTACAATCTTCAATGGCTCTTTTCTCTTGAATATAGAATATTGAAATTTTTACTTTCTGAAGAATTGACATTATGATTGGGCTAAAAGTATTGTGAGTATATAAATATGAGTATGCCAATAACGTGGATCTAAGGCAGCCAGAAATGTGCTCAATTTATTGTGATACCACGATAAGGTATAGTAAGTGCAAGTATGTGGGTACTTTGTTACTACTTAAGAGTATCATGTAAGTTATTTTTAAAAGAATTGAGTATGAGAATTTTAGATTTTCAATTTTGATTATGATAGTGACATGAAATGATGCTTTGATGTTGTTCATGTGTATCACAGATGGAATGACACATTATAATAGAGGGAAAATATTGTCGGAGAGAGGTAACTCTAACCTTGTAAAACTGAAGGGTAGTAATGGAAATCACACACTCATATAGAAAATGTTCTTGAAAATTATGATTCAAGTGTGTTTGTTTTTGCTCCAAATATGTTTGTTTTTGGTGTGTGTACTTACTACAATGTATAACAATTTGAGTTTATGTAAGCAAATGAAATTGAATCTTGTTGATTTTCTACTAGAATGTAAAAGTGTATACATGCATTACCTTTAATGTTTGAATAACGGAAGATGATTTATTATCATGTCAATTGTAAATTTCTTGAATTATATTTGAATGTGATTGCAAATTTTAAATTATGCATCGAGATGATGCATTCTTAAGGGGGGAAGGATGCACAACCCGTATTCTTATGGTTCATGAGTTAATTCCTTAAATCATGGATTTAGTTGTGATAAAGATGGAAGATGTGGAGCACATTTATCTTAGGTGCAAGTGAGAGCCTGGGGGATGCACGCAACAAAGGCATAAACTCCTTCATGTACGCATCAATTTGGGAGATAGACTGGGACAACATGCCATGAAGTGGGAGTTAAAGGAGGAACAACATGCAACATGATGGGGGATATACAAGCAATGTACATGTTAAAAGAGAAGGGGGGGTCGATGAATAGAGAGGAGGAAAGGTAGACAAATTATAGGCTTGCAGAGGGATATTCGAAGGAGGAGAACAACGTAAGTAGGTGTGGATGAGAGGCACAACCAGGAATCATCTACAATGTTTTAAGTTCCAAGTTTTTATTTGTTTTCTATTTTTTTTATCGAATGAAATGATTGATGTTGTAGAGAAATGTGCATTATAAATATGTTGTCCTTATGGAAGTATTTGATTAATTTGGCAAGGAATTATTATTATTATTTTTTATCATTTTCTAAAGATACAATGAGATTGTAGCTGGTAACCATTCTTGATTGGGAATAGGGAACGGTTCATAGTCAGAATGTTTGTTAATGTATGTGAATCCATTTCTAAATTGTGCTCTCCAAAGTTTAGAATTCACTCTAAGAAGTGAGTGCGATGTATTTATTTTTTTGAATGACTTCCAACAACAGTGTTTAGAATGACCTATGCAGTTTTTTTTTATAACTTAATTTTTCTCACCTTAGATCTTGAGCTTGCAGACCAACACACAAATTAATAACATCATTTTTTTTGGGTCATTTCAAACATTAATGATGCCAGCAGTGACCAGATTCCTGTCTTTAGAATTCATTGGCTCTTTATTGTAGCCTAGAAGTTGGAAACATTTTGGAATTTTACTATAGCTATTGATTAAAACATAAGATAAATTTTATTTCCTTTCTTAGTTAAATCACACAATTTTTGTTGCAATGTCTTGATTTACATAGATTTCTTTTTCTTTTTCGTAGTGATATCCAACTTCAAATTTAGAGCTAAGATTTTAATGTTTGAAAGTTTGGATGAGTGCTAAGCAAGGGCCACCCACTTCAAGATGATTTAAAGTCTTCAATTTGTCTGCAAACTATTCATTCATGCTACGTCTAGGAGTTTCAAGCCTTTAAAGTTTACATCCCTTTGAAGCTTGCTGCACTTTGCACTAAATCCATGCCTCACTATGTATGTTGGTGGCCAAAAAATTAGGAGGGCTTCCAAGGCTCACGACCTGCTCTATTAATCAATACCCCAAATGTTAATTTTCATAGCAATCAATTTGGGATAACTTTAGAGCCATGCTCATTCTCGCAACCCACGCCATGTTAGTCTATTAAATGCAGTGGCCATCAAATAGAAAAATCCAAATGGCCAAATTTATAAAAGTTACAGATGTTAACAAGTAATACCACTTATGTTTAAGGTTAAACTAATAGGATGAATGTTAGGGACACTTGTTGGGAGAGAATCCCTTCTTTACTGTCATTCCTCAATTTAATTGATCTGATTTTAGTACTAGATTTTCAAGAGTTAGACGTGGAAAGTATCTATAAGGATACATTATAGGAAAGGAGTTGGATAGGAGATAATAAATATTCAATACTTCTATATGTTTTTGTATTGATATGATTAAATCCATTAGTTGATTATGGTAAGATTTTCATGAAAGGGTTCATATGTGTGTCAAAGTTAGTGATATTAGATTTCTACAATACTTATTGATTTAGATATCTGCAATTCATAATATTGGTCTCTTTTTGCATTTTTATTGGTATAAATGTCATAGTAAATCCACTTACCTACTTAGGTGTGATCCTATATGCATGAATCCTTTCTAGTGTATACTATATATGATAATACTTGATATTTTGGAACTATAGAAGGAAGTATTCCTCATTTATATTGAGCACTAGATTAATTATACATTTGTAAGAGTAGGAAACTGAGGACGTGAGTCAATATGATGAAATTATGATGTGCTAATGCTGAGAGAAAAGAGCTTTAAAAGAAGATGTTTGATTTTCTTTTCTTGATATAGAATTTTCATGATGTACATAGCATGTATTGAGAACACTAAACTCCATGAAGAGGTATGTTAAATAATGTGGTGACATCTTGGTCTTGATTATCAGTATGTTTTTATTTCATGTATGAAATGGAATCATAGTTCTATTAAATGCAATGGTAATGGAAGAAAAAGTTGTTGCTTCTATTCACTTATTTGGGAGTTATGTATCAATTGTACATGATTGTAATATTAGTAGATGGATATCTTGGCACACATTTCCATTACTCCTATCAATTTACTTGATTAGTTTTTCCTCTAGCTGGGCTGGGTATCCTTCATGTTAGGAAGGATTCTGGGGAAGTGTTAATGCTTCGTGGTAGGGTGGAAACACACTCCCATAATATTCTCACCCTAGCTGACTTTTGTGAACAGGTTTTTAAAGCTTCTTTCAGGAAGGACTTTTCTTTACAGTTTTATATGCGTCTTTGTATTCGACATGGTGGTATTTGGTAATTTTGTTATTTACTTTTGTCATTGAAATGGAAATACATATTTGATCTAATATTTATCTTTTACTGATGTGATTCGACAGTTGGTTGAAAATCTCTTGGGTTTTTATCCTGACTTGATAGTTTTAGTACTTGCTTGTACTTGATGTGAAATCTCTTATTGTGGCTCCAATACTACGTTCGATAGATGGTCGACATGTTCACATATTTTTGGACTTAGGTATGCCTTATCATTTTGAAATTTATGGTCATAGTTGTACTTCTTTTATTCTCATATTATAGAGAATCTATTGGTATTATGTCAACTTTTGCATTTGACCTTTGACTTGTTGACCGACTCCTTTGTCTTTATTGCAAATTGCCAATGTGGCCTTTGTGTCAAAAGTTCAGTCTTTACAAAAAGGAAGTCAAGCATGAAAATATCTAGATATGCTTAATAATAATATGATTGAAGGACTTATGAAACTATATTGCTATAGTGGGGAAAGACCAAGATGAGTTACTTTCCAAGACCAAACTTGGGGAAAAGGAACTAAAAGAGTGGAGATGAGTAAGTTCCTCATGTGTTTGACATGGAAGCAAAACCAAAAGGCATGTTTGATCAAATCTTTTTTGGTGCATAAGGATTAGCTTAGAGAGTGGGAAATGATAGATAGTCTCTCACCAATGGGAACTTTAATATGCAAAAATCTTCAAGTAGTTAGTTGGGCTTCAAGATCAAACTTGGACTTCCAAATAAGAGTGCTTATCTTATTTCATAATGATTGGCTAAGACTACAATACCATTTGAAGTTAATAAGGGTATACAAGGATATCAAAGGTAGGATTTTTTTATAGATAATTTTGAGAGGGGAGAGAGGGAGTTTTGATTGTTGGGTTATTTCTAATATTTAAGGAAGTTATTGTGGCAAGGGTTGGACATCAAATAGGAAAGTTTTGGATTGACTAATTGTTGGATTCTCTAGGTTGGGATCTTGTTAGAAGGATAAATCTTAAATTCAAAATTGAGCCAATGCCTTGCATGATTTTTAATTAAATATAATGGGATCCCACAAATCCCAAAAAAAAAAGAACACCTTTTTAAAAAAGATGTTTACCTTTAAATTTTTATGTTTGTAATGGGAGTATTTTTAAAGAGGTATTTACCTTTAATTTTGTTTTAATATTTGCAAGAGGAGCATTATCTTTTTGAACCAACCAGATCCTCTGGATGGAGAAGGTGAAGCTTAAGCCATGACTCAAAGTTTGATCATGTTGAGATAAATTTTTGAAGTAATCTAATAGACCCTCTAAATAGAATTAAAATAGACAAAACCATGAGTTTTGCAAGAATGAGCAAGAAGATGATTATCCTTCTAGTTGACAAGTCACAAGAGAAACAAACAAAAGTAATTTGAATATTATAATGAACCAAATGTTTCCAAGTAGCATCGTCATTCAAGGATTTAGCAATTCATTTAGTCAAGAGACAAATACCTTGAGTATATGAATCTATGATTCGCAATTCTCCTCTATCATTTAGTTATATAAAACATATCCACAAAGTGGTAAGAAAGCTTGTTTACTTCCTTAATTGGTTGAGAGAAAGTTCCTAATTGGCTAAGTTATCTTGTTATAAAAAGTTGTCGAAGGAAGCCAACATGAATATATGAAATCATGATTAGCTAGAAGGATTTTGTTGGCAACTTGAGTTTTCCCATCCATGATAGAAATCATTAGCCAACTAGGGATTTATTATTTATTCTAGATATATGAACCATTTCCACATATCTTTGGGTTAGCTTATAATGTTTAATGGTTTCCCAAGGTACCTCATGGTACTACCAAAATTCACCTCTCTCCATTTATTAGGTATTCAAGGTGATTGAGGATTCAACCTTATCATTATAAAATTAGCTTTATGCATGGTTGGATTAAAGGCTAAAATAGAACAAAAAAGATCTAATATTTTAAGAGCATGAGTCACTTCCTCCATTAAATTTTGAATGAAAATCATGTTGTCATCTACACAATGGGAGTTATAAGATATAACATTTTCTAGACATTGCATACCTTGAATAAGCTTGATGGAGAGTGCATGTTGAAAAAGGTATCCAAAGGCATAAACAAAAATGACATAAAGGAAAGGAGTGAGTGGAAAACCCTACTAAATTTATTTTTACAAGGATAATTGAAGAGAGAGTAATTATACTAGTCATTCTAGCATTTGCATCCTTAAACAAGATTTTAAATTGTCTATGAAGTTTGGAGCCAAATCCAATCATTTTAGCATGTTTAGAATGAGGGGCTAAAAAATCTAGTCATAAACTTTATCAAAGTAAAGATCTATGCTAAAATCATCTTAAGTTGATAGTGAGCACATTCAATCATTTCCCATGCAAGGACCAAGTTATCTAAGATAAACCTCCCCCTTATGAAGCCAATATACTTTGAACAAATAATCACTTGTGAGATATACTAATTCTTTGTGTCCACACTTTAGCAATAATTTTTTTATGAAGTATTGAGGATGATTTTAGGTTCCCATCCATTAAAAGTATCATCATATTTACCTGTTGGTGTAATCTTAATCATATATTGATTAATAATATTTCCTAAATATTTGGTTTCAATTGTTCAAGGTAAACATCATTAAATTCCTCTCAAATATGGGACCAAATAGCTCTATTGAATTCAACCATGAGCATATCAATTCTTTGGCTTTCTTCCAAGGCCATGCATTGAATGGATTCAACAATTTACTTTATCAAAAGAAGGTGATCAAGAAATATGTTATAACATGAGCCTAATTTCTTGGAGATACAACTAGAAACATCATCCTCAAGAAAGGGGGGGAGAACATCAACATCTTAATCATTAGTAAAAAGGTTTTTGAAGTGTTCATAAAAGGCTTATAGAGTTCCATAGTATTTTTTTAGAAGATTGCCATTAATAAGTTTAAAAATGATAAGATCAATTTTATGTTTGTAATGAATATATTGAAGCAAGTAAAGATAGCATAATAACTTCCTATGTGAATCTTGAGATGAGTCTAATGCAATTTTTTTATTTTTTTTACTACAATTACAAAAACTATATATATATATATATATATATATATATATATATATATATATATATATATATATATATATATATATATATATATATATATATATATATATATATATATATATATATATATATATATATATATATATATATATATATATATATATATATATAGCTTCCATACCAAAACACAATGCTTTATGTGGGGAAAAAACTTTCAAGAGAAAACCCCACACTCCAAAAGCTTCCAATATATTATATATAAATAAAAAACAAAATATAATATTCTTGCAAAGAAAGCTTCTCATAGGAGTATCCTCAACCAAAAATCCAAAGGTAACCCAATAGTTACAAGACTATTACACACAACCTCCATCTCATGTGCCTAATATATAGGAGATACAATGCACAAAATTATCAAATGACTTTACAAAATCATGAGCTAAAACCACCCAAAAAGTGACACCCAACTTATCTCCAATCCAACATACCTTATGATGTAGTAAAACACACACCAATATGTGTTACTCTAGTTTACAACTCATTTATCTATCCAACACATTTTTATATTTCTCATCCCAGGAGACCAAACTTCAGGATACCATAACTTTAGATTTGAGAGTTTGATTCATGGACCATTTTAAGCACCATAAAGCTTATGAAATTTATCTATCAAAAGATAACTACATGTGTCGATTATGAGCACTTTCAAGCAAGGCCTTCAAAAATGACTTTGAAACTTTTTTTATATTACATATAGAATAATCACATAACATCAAATTGTTCACATTGTCAAGAGATTAGATCTGAAGATCTCCCTCTCACAACTATTATAGAAAAAACAAAAAAAAACATAAATTTGTGACTTATAACAACATAATAACTTGTATTCGAACCATAATATCATTAGATCAATAAAATATAGATGTTTTTTTATATTAAAGTAGCCAAAAACAAGGAGGCTAACACTTAGATATAATTCCCAGCAGCGGAAAAAGACATATAAAACATTATCAACACACTGACAATAGCTAGCAAATATACTAACACAACATCAACTACTTAATATATAAAAAAGTACACCTAAGAAACTGTATGTTAGCCATAAAAAGATACTTCATAGCTAACACCAGCATACATATAATTCACAGAATCGCATAAGTAAGATCTAATCTATGAGCACACACCATTAGAGTCATAAACATAATAAAATAATCATAAGAGTTTTTTGTTTATCTGTCATGCAATGCTAACCCTTAAGAGAACTAGTAGTCTAAAGACCAAAATAAAACTAAAAACCATGACATAACAGACCCAGGAGGGAACATAGTTGCCAAAGCCAAAGGTAGCAGCCAGACTGGAACAAAGCATAAAGATAAGTTAAACATTCTTTTTTCTACTCATTGAACTGGGAGAGCACCATCGGAGTCTAGTCATTTGCAAGAAACTTGAACATCTCCTTAGAGGCACCATCATCAAATTCCTTCACTTTCTCCTCCTACAGAAGACAAAGATTAGAGGTTGAGGAATGCATCACTTTAATAGAGAACTTTGAGAGAGCCATGAAATTGTCCTCTAGATTTTTTATATCTTTTTTTTTTTCAATTTGGCCTCAGGTAGCAGCACTAGAACCACATTCACTACCTGGAGAAGTCTTATTATTATCATTGGTCATTTGAATAGGGGAGGTGGAAACAAGAGAGGAATTAGCCTTGCTACCTACCCCATCTTTCTAGTGAGGTCCAAGAACTCAATCTTGATGATCACAAAGACATGGGTAGAATTGATATTATTTTGCATAGTCTCTTTTTGAGACTCTTTGTTCTTGAGGCTTTTTTGACTCACTAGAAGCCTCTTCCTCAATAGATACCTCTTTCAATTGTTTTTTATTTTCCCGTGGCTTGGCATAAATCTTTATGGAGTGACAAGGGATACTGGTTTCCTCTATGATCTCCACATCCGAGTCAGTTTGTTGAATGTTGAATTTGGCCTTTTTAGATTTGGGTGGGCTAGGTGGGTCATTTTTATTTTTGTTGAGAGTCTTCACTGGGGAATCAAAAGAAGGAGAAACCTGAGGGGAAGAGTGAGAGGTTTTAGGTATTTTAATGTACTTCTTCTTTGTGTAATCAGGCAATAGGGGATGAATAGAAACCTGTAATAACATATAAAATCTCAACCACAAAGAGATTGTTAGAGAAATTAGTATTCCCAATATTCAAGAAATGATGTAAGATAAACAACAAGCATAATAAATTAAACATTATGAAATCAATCCAAAACATGAATATGAAAACCATACAATCCTTCCTTGGTGTTCTCCTTCTCAAGTAATGTGGGCTCTTAGAATTGAGCTCAAGATCATATCAACATAAGAATTCAAAGCAATTGTGGTTTTTTTGAAATATGAAAAAAGACTCTCTATTTATAAGATTTTTGGGGTTTCAACCAAGAATCCATGATTGAAGGGATGATTGACTTTGATTGAGAATTTGAACTCAGAGTGAGTGAGAGTTCAATTGAGTTGATTGCTTGGTTTAACAGGATTGATTGATCTGTCAACAAATAGATTGGATAGATGACTTGAATAGACTAGTGAGTTAAATGATTGTATGGAGGAGTCAACTGATTGCATGGATGAGAAGACTAAATTGATTGAAGACTTTAATTGGTTGTTGAGGGGGGAATTAACAATGTGGTTTGAATAGTTAGGAGAGGAAATTGTGGAGTGAACTGAAAGTCAGTATGAGTTAGCTTTAAAGGAATAAATCGTGATTAAATAAATAAAAGAATTATTTATTTGCACATGTGACAATTGGTAAATAAATAATTATTTATTTATAAGAGAAGAAAAATTAATTTAATTAAATAAATATAATTTATTTAATTGTGATAGGGATTTTGATTTAATCATTAGATAAATGTAATAATTAGAAAGAGGGAATATTAATTAAATATGGTTATTTAATTAATTGAATGACATGAGGAATAATTAAATAATATTTAATTATTTAATTACTTTATAAATGAATAATTAATGAAATATTGATTGGACAATTAATAATTAAGGTAATTGATTAAAATCACTTAATTATGGAATTAAGGAGAAATAATGATTTTGACTTTAGAATATGGTAGAATGACACAATTAATTTAATAATAAAGATTATTTAATAACTTAAGAGGAATGTTAGTGAAATTAGCACTTGCAGGCATGGGACATTTTTAGGTGTCTACATTTTGCCCCTCTTTGATACATTGCTTTTTAGGCATTGTTTCAAAGAATAATAAAAATTATGCCCTGGTATGCTCCAGTCGAAACGATGTGATAGCGAGGTAAATGATGCCTCCTCAAGAGATTGTTTGTGCTAGAAAGACAAGAATGATCTCTTGAAAGAATATTTAGATTAAATGATGTAAGAAAAGAATAATTAGTAAGAAGTGAAGAATGTCTGTATGTTGTGATGATTGTTTGATTGATTTTTAACATAGAGATTGTTTGATAAGAATCATGTATGGTTTCAGGAAGGACCTATCCTATATAAGACTAGCGACAATGTCTAGTTTTAGGGAAGACATAACCTGTATAAGATAAGTAACAACATCTAGTTTTAGGAAAGATATATCCTATAGAAGATAAATGATAATGTGTGGTTTCAGGAAAGACATATCTTGTCTAACACAAATGATAATGGAATGATTGACCAACTGATTTGAAAATTGATTTGACCATTTTGATAGGTAGATTGAGTGATTGACTCATAGAATTAGAATTAACTAAGAGAATTGTTAGTAAAGAAACTTTAGAAGATGATGGTTTTGTGATGTTTTTGTTTTTTATTAAGGTAAATACAAGTTTTGAAGGGGCCCCGAAACCCTGTACAAAATGGTCACAAAAGATATTCAACAAATCCCACTAAACAAAATGGGTCAAGACCAAAGTGAGGGATTTACAATAGGCACCCACAACTTGGATGATACAAAGCATGAAACAACCTTCATACAAACCCTAGCTAAAGAGAAATCCAAAACTAGGATTTTCCTTTAGCAACCTTTTGATGGGAACAAAGAGTCATATCAAAAGAAGAGGAGGACTTCTTAAATCTTTTTTCCTTTGATAGCAATCCAGCCCTCTTCAACTCTAGCCACCTCAACCTTCCAATGTAGAGGATCATCAACCAATCCCAAGTCATCATGGCTACCAATAGAGGTAGCCACAAAACCAGTAGACCAAATAGGAGAAGCAATCATAGAATCATTGGCAGCCACTACCCCCACAACACTAGGTGAGGCCAAAGGCGCAACCGCCTCCACCAAACCAGGTGATGAAGAAACTAGAGAGGCACTAACAGAAGGACATACATGAGTTGAATCCTAACCAATAGAAGAAGGAGGAGGGACCTATGCAGCCACCTGGGAGAAACTTTTTGGTGAAATGGGCTTTTTCTCCACCAAATAGTGATGAGTCGAAGCACCTTTCCACCAAGATGCGATAGATTTATTTTTACCTAATCCACATTGAGTAGTCATATGCCCAGTTTTAAAGTATCTTCGACATTTGAAAGGAATCCCTTCATAATCTAGGGTCTGAGTCTAGCTTCCTTTAGAGGAGTTGATCACTATCTTCGTAGGAAGATCCTTAGAAGGGTCAATATCAACTAGAATGCGAGCATACATAGAATGATACATATCAAAAGAATCACCATCTACCAATAAAAATTCCCCAAGAGCATTACTAATCCCCTCAAAAAGTGAGTCAATCCAAAGATGCAGGGGAAGATAAGGAAGATGAACCCAGATAGGGAACCAAGTGAAAGATTCTGAAATAGGGTTAAGATCGACATGCCAAGGCTTAACCATGAGCATAAAATGATCCTCCCAGCTGAAGAAATGATCGCACAACACCTTATTCCTATCTGAAGCATATTTAAACTTTGCAATAAAATACCCCTTAGCCAAGGCAAAGATGTGCACCGTATCCTCAAGGATAGGCTCCCAGTGATGAGATATCCAATCATGAAGCTTCTACAGACTAGGCCAAAATCATCTAAACCTACAAATAAATGCATGGGAATAAAAAATAGAGATGTTGTGATTTAAATCCTCCTCTACATCCTGATCCACCATAATGGATAAAGGATTAGAAATAGGAATAGGCCCATGATATGCCCCCATATTTAACAAAGCAACATCCCTAGAAGCAAAGGAGTGCACTGCAAATACCACCCAAGGGCTCTTCACCCCACCCTCACTCACAGGATCAGAGGTCGTCACACCTACATCCAACAAAGGGGCAGCTTCTGCACACCTAGCAGAAGCAACTAGATTAACTGAGGAAAGAGAAGAGACGTCAGCAAGAGCCCTAGAAGAAGGGTCATTCATAGCCCCCACACTAATGGAAAATGAACCATAGGAGGGCAGACTCCCAACCACCAGAACGGGGGATTGTGGCAGAGGGAGAACCCATAGATACAACCCGAGATGCATCAGGTGTGGGAAACACAACACCAGGGGCCCTAAACGCGCGTGTTGTAGGAGGCATCACAGGTTTTTGAAAAAGGTCTTAAAACATTTGTGATGTTTTTGTTGTTTTGAATGACTCTTTTCAATTTTTAGGAATTTTTCTAAAATGTTTAGAATTTTTTTGTTGTTTTGAAGGACTCTTTTCAAATTTTCAGGATTTTTTTAAAAAAAATTGCAATGCTTTTGGTATTTTTAAAGAAATTTTTACAATGTTTTTTGTATTTTTAAAGAAATTTTTGCAATGTTTTTGGTATTTTTTTAGGACTTGATGGATCACGACATTGGGGTGCCCCAGTTAGGACATAATGGGCATCTTATTGTGGAATGGCCATTATGGAATGACTTAGTGCAAAATGTGATAGGATGTGCTAAGACAAAGATAACTGAAAAATTTCAAGCCATGATGGTGATGACCACTAATTATATAGAGGGGAATGTAATGGAATCACATGTGATATCAAATTGGAGACATGATAAATGGTGGAGCATGATCTCTACACATGGCATCAGATTGCCAAATTTTCACCATGGTACTTGCCCAAGGTGCCACAGAAGTGCTTTTCACCATAGGGAAAATTTATTTATCTTGTATTTATATTTTTGTGTCACCAAAGATGCCTAATTGCTAGGTTTTTGCCAATGTAACCTTTTTTTACTTCTTTTATATTTTTGTATTTTTTACTTTTTGAATTTGGGATTACTTCGAGAGCTATGTATAGAACTTGTGCAAATGCAAACTATTGGAGTCTAGTTGAGGCTCTCCCTTTGATGTGGATATCTTATATGCTCCAGACCCATATATTGTCATGATGATGTAGGGACCCAACCATTTTGATTCAAACTTTCATGGTTTTTCTCATTCAGCTTGGTTTTTCTAATTTTCCATTAGAACCAAGTCACTCACTTCAAAAGACCATGGTATGACCTTCTTGAAACTTCTCTAGAGATAGTTTTGATATGCTTGCAAGTGTGTTAGTGCACTTTGTCTTTTTTCATCTAGCAACTCTAGCTCTTATAGTTGTGATACTTGGTATTCCTCATCTAAAATAATGCGTTGAAGGGATACTCACACTAATGGGAACTCAAACTCTATTGGAAAGAGAGCTTTGATACCATACACTAGTGAATATGGAGTGGCTCTTGTGGGGGTATGGAAACTAGTGTGGTATGCCCATAAAGTGGGGTTGAGTTGGAGGTGCCAATCCCAACCAGCTTCATTGACCATCTTTTTAATATTTTTATGATTATTTTATTCATAGCTTCACCTTGTTTGTTACCTTGGGGGAAGTAGCATGAAGAATGGCTATGATGGATGTTGAATTTGGCACAAAGATCTTTTATTTATTTATTCTTGAAGGGGGAACCATGATTGGTGATAATGGTTTGTGGAGCTCCATATCGACTTATGATATAGTTTAAGAGGAACTTGGAAATTTGTTTGTTGGTAGTATAGGTCATTGGAATTACTTTGATCCACTTCATAAAATACTCAGTGGTTGTGATTATGTACTTATGAGCATCGAATTATAATGGGTGGATATTGATAATGAGGTCAAACCCCCATTGCAAGAAAGGCCACAATGAAGTAAGTAGTTGCAATTCTTGAGTTGGTGCATGAATGAGGTTCTCATGAATCTGACAGTTTTTGCATTTTTTAACAAATGAGCAGGCATATTTTTCCATGGTGGGTGAATAATACCCAATTCTGAGAAGTTTCTTTGCTAAGGTTGATCCACTGGAGTGGGCACTACAAATGACCTCGTGTACTTCTAATATTGTTGTTTGTGATTCTTTCAAGTTGAGACATCGTAAAAGTGTACCATCGAGACTTCATTTGTAGAGTGTATTGGCAATGATAGTATAATAGGAGGATTTCCTTATTAATGTCTTCTTTTGGTTGTGGGATAGTTCTGGAGGTATGATTTGGCTAGTGATATAGTCATAAATGTATTGGTACCAAGGAGAATTGGGACCAATAATTTCACACACAATCTCAAACTTTGGAACTTCAAAATCAAGGACCATAAGTTTTTTGACCATGAATTTGCATTGTGTCACCTCAGATGACATGTCTAACATAGAGCCTACAATGGCCATAGCATTCGTTTCCCTATTTCTGATCCTTGGGATTTGCTCAAATGTTATCTTCTCAAAGTGTACTTTGATGTATTTTGTTAATGCTTTATATGGGATCAACTTCTCATCTTTGGTCATAGATGTCATTGACTTGGTTGATAATCAGTTGAGAATCTCCATATACTTGAAGTTTTTGGATATTCCACTGAATAACTATTTTAAGACCTATGAGAAATGCTTCATATTCTTCCATGTTGTTGGTGAAATCAAACCTTAGCCTGTAATAACTAGGAATAGAATCTCCTTGAGGAGTTATGAAGACTATGTTAGCTCCCGATCCTTTTTGTGTATGGGATCTATCAAAATATAACTTCCATTATTTTATCTCTTCTACAACAAATATCCCTTCATCAGGGAATTCTATCAGCATCAGATGAGAAAAAAGGTAGAGGTGCATCTCCCAATTGATTTGCAATTGCTTGGCCTTTGATTACTTTTCTATTGACATAGTCTATGTTGAACTCACTTAGTATCATGACCCATTTGGAAAGGCACCTTATTGGTGTTTCTTTTCTTAGTAGTTATTTCAATGGACCAATCTTGGCAATGAGGATCATCATGTGGCTCAACATATAATGTTTGAGTTTTTGTGAGGCAAAAACTATAGCCAAACATGCTCTTCCAATAGTAGTTTAGTTCAGTTTGTAAGCCACAAGTGTCTGACTAATATAGTATATAGCCCTTTCTTTTTCTTTTGAATCATTTTATGCTAGTAATGCCCTAGTGAGAATTCTATTATTGAGATGTACAATAATAAGGGCTGATCTAGAATGGGTGCTACTAATGTTGGTGTTGATTGCAGGTAATCTTTTAGTATTTTGAAGGCCTCTTGACAATTTTGAGTCCATTCAAATTTTATGTCTTTATGCAATATGTACTAGAATGGGTGGCATTTGTCTACCAGTTGTGATATAAACCTTATCATTGATTGTAACCTACCATGTAAGCTTCTCAAGTTATTTAGAGTTGTTGGGGGAGGCATTACAATTATAGCTTGGAACTTTTTAGGGTCAATAACTATTCCTCTCTAGAAGATAATAAATCCCAACAAATTTCCTAATGTTACTCCAAAGACACATTTCTTTGGGTATAGTCAGACTTTATACTCTTCAAGGGCTAATACTGATAAGTGTAGATTTCTCTCTAGGGACTTTTCCAATATGTCATCAACATAATCTTTTATGGTGATGTGCATCATCTCATGAAAGATATTCATCATTTCCCTCTAATATGGAGCTCCAACATTCTTTATCCCAAATAGCATGACACACCAACAATAGGTACCCTAGGCACAAGTGAAAATTGTTTTGTGTTGATCTTCAATGTAATTTTAATTTGGTTATATCCAGAGAAGTCATCCATTAGTGATAGCATCTTATATCCAGAAGTTAGATCTACTATCATGTCAATATTAGGTAAGGGAAAGTCATCATTTGGATATGCCAAATTCAAGTCTCAGAAGTCAATGTAGATTCTTATGGTGCCACTTGTTTTTGCCACTGGCACTAGATTTGAGATCCAGTAAGCGTAGTCAATAGGTTTGATGAAACCTACATCCATTAATTTCTTTAGCTCATCTTTGACTGATAATGCAATCTTGGGATGCATCTTGAGGAGTTTTTGTTTGTATGGCTTTGCCCCCGATTTTAGTGGCGAATGGTGAAGTACTAACTCAAGATCTAATCCAAGCATATCCGAGTATGACTAGGAAAAGTTAATTTGTCAGTCTTTGAAGAACTAGATAAATTAATTTTTTTCTTTTGTTAATGACTTTGCCATGTGTATCAATATTTGTGTCTTTGTAGTGCCAATGTTTATTGTCTAGGTTTTCTCTGCTAGAATAGGTGACCACTCTTCAGTAATGGGGAGTATATCAATCTCTCCATCCTCGGGTGTCTTAGAGAGGTTTTCACCCTTGGATACGTCTTTTTTCTTTACTATTTTATGGCAAGTGGGTGCCTTTCAATTTTCACCCAAGAGCCTTATGTTTTCCTTTTCACTTTTTTGACTAGAGGATTTATATAACTCCCCAAAGTATTATGTTCTATCTATTTCGATTATGAAACCTGCCTTGTGGTCCCCCATAGGTATGCTTTGTCTTAGCCCAAAGAATTCAACAATAGCTTCATCATTCTCAAAGATGTATATGGTTGGTGGATTTTTTTTCCCAATCTATAAGGTCAGGGTAAACCAAGGCTATTCTATCCTTGGTTAGGAAGGAAGAGATGGGAAAATTTGTTATGGTATTAATGTATGAATTAGTTACTGACTCATGAGTCTTAGATTAGGATGAGGATGGAGGTTATAGTTTATTCCAAAACTCCTCAATCCATATTTTATGTTCTGTAGGTTTATCTTGTAAGGATAGTTGGGCATGGGTTTTTTGAGATGAAGGGTATCTATGGTACATGAGAATCCCATTCATAATCATTAGAGCCTATGTCTGAATGGGACTCCTAAAATGTCTCAACTTCATTGTAAACACAAGCATTAATATCATTGGGTAATGAGATATTCGAGACGCCCCTGCATATGATCTATAACCTAAACCTTGATGCATTGGGTTTTGAGTAGGAGCTATTGGCTCCACTATTCTTTGCTCTTTCTTTCCTAGGATTGAATGCCCATTGTACCCCTTCTTTTGGACTATGGTATAACCCCTTCCATATTTGTGTACTGATATTATGTGTTCTATAGGTTCTTCATTTGCATATAACCAGGAGGATAGATTGTCTTCAATGATATCTTTGTATATATCTCTCCATCTTACAAAAACCGTGGGTGGATAGACAATCGTTAGTGTTTGCTTCCTCCTTAGAGGTCGCCTTGGTTTTCCATATGACCTAGGTGAGATAGGTAACTTGCCTACATGGAAGAAGTATGCATAGGTGTATTCTCCATATCCATAATCTTATACTTAGAGTTTAAGCTCTGATGTTGCTTCTTCTAATGATTTCTCAATACTTGTGGGATCTATACTTTGAGATGAGGAGGCAATTTATGCCTCTTGATTGTTGGGTACCTAATTTGAAATAGCTCCTCTAAGATTGGTGCAATATAGAAAAGGGTCTCTGTTACCAGGTATGTTGATTTCAATTCCTTCATGAGGTAATTTCAAATATTGATGATATGTAGATGGTACAACCCGCGTGGAATGCATCCATGGTCTCCCTAGGAGCATGTTATAACCCAAATCTAGATCGAATACTTGGAATACATTGTCTTGTGTTGTTGGACCCAGTTTGATTGGGATACTTATGATGCCCTTGGAAGGATGGTCTTCATCATCATAGGCTCTTATTATGATATTCTTGGTGATATCCACACAACTCTTAGAATAGCCCAATGCTTGTATCAATTTTAGGGTACAAATATTCAAACCTGCTCCTCCATCTATCAAGACTTGTCTGATTTTGTGAAGGTGGATAAACTTCTAGATGTAAAGGATCATTGTGAGATGGTTTGTGTGTTAGAAGATATTTTTCAGTGAAGACCACATGATGTGGAGTGGATAGATACCCTACAATGGCTTGAAACTTATCAACTTCTTAATCTTTTGGGATGGTTGATTGTTGTAGGGCTATGTCTAAGACTTCTTTATGGTCAGGTGAGATGCGTAGTAGTTCATAGATAAAAATTTGTGTTGGGGTCTTGTTTAGATGATCTAGTAGATTGTATTGACTTGATGTTAGATTATATGACTTACTAGGTATAATAGCTTTCGATGTGGCTCCTTGCATTGTTATTTTGGTACGATGGGTAGCAACAACACCACTTATTTTTGGATCTTGGTTGGTGATGGTGTTTATGATCAGATTTGGATCTGGCTTAGTGTAAGTGAGGTTTTCCTAGTTGTTTTTTCCTCAGGTAGAGGCCTTCCCTTTGTCATAATTCATTAATAAGGTTTAGAAAACCTTGTGCTCTTGGTTGGTGGTGCCAGAATTGGTGACCACTTCGATCTCACCATGGTTGATGAAATCTTGGATAATGTGCTTCAATTGCATACAACCAGATGTTTTATGTCCCTTTGTTCTATGATAGTTGCAATATTTGTGGTCATCCCACCATTTTGGTTTTATAGGACCTTCATAGTGTCTTATCTAGGGAAAAGTAACTAAGTGTGACTATATCAGTTTGTTCAAGATTATCTCAAGAGGTGTAAAATCTCATCAATGAGTAGGATTCCTTCTTGCATAACTTTGTTGGGTAGTATTATTAGCCTGTTTGTTGGGTTCTTCAAGAGGTGTTTGCCTACAATTTATGTTGTTAACAGTGTGATTTGTTTGTGTTGGTTGTGTATGTTGGATTTGTGTTGGTGCTTGCATACATAGCACTGGTTGTGACATCTTAGCATCGACAACCCCATCATTTTTCACGTTCTTATTTTTGGACCAGTAATTAGTTTTGTCATAAGGTGTTGGAGTACCAATCTCTTTCTTTATAATTTTATACAAAGTGATGGATCTCTCTGCTTTTAGCCCTTGCCTGACTAGTTCTTCAAAGGTCTCAATGCACTGTGAGTTAAGTTCATACATTAGGTCTAGCTGCAATTTTCAATGAACATGTGGATCTTTTATTTGGTTGGCACATGAAAGGATGCCTTAGAGGCAACATTTTTCCAATGTTGTAGGAAAGAAGAAAAGCTCTCTTCCTTATTTTTCTTGGTGGTGCAAAGATCCATCAATGTTACTTCCATGACAATATTGTGTGAATAGTGTGATATGAATTTTTCTACTAGTTCATTCCATGTCCTTATCTCAGGAGGGAGTCTGGAGAACCAATCCACGATGGTACCACTAAGAATGTGTAGAAAGAGTCTCATAAGATATGTATCATCATGAGAGACTTCCATGCAAGCTATGAAAAACTCCCTTATATGACCACAAGGATCACCCTTTTCCTTGTACCTATTGAACTTATGTGTCACAAAGTTGATTGGAAATGGTGGCATATATAGTGTCCTATCAAAGAGATAAGGACTAAGGGTTTTTGTGGTGTAAGACCTTTTAGAAGTGCCTTCTTGTAGACTTATGATCTACTATTGAAGGGTTTTTACCTATTGAGCAAGTAGATCAATGGATATTGGTGTAGCATGCATTGTGTTAGGGTCAACAAATGAGACTCCAATGTTTTGGGATGTTGTAGGTATGTATGGTGGCAGAACATGCTAAGATGTTGGGGTGTATTAAGGTATTGGGATGTACTCATATGTTGGGTTTTTTTGAGGTACCAAATCATATTGAGGTACTGGAATGTATTAGGATGTTGGATTATGCTGCGGTATGAGATTATGTTGGGGTACTAGATTGTGATGAGGTACTGGAATGTACTAAGATGTTGGGTTATGTGGAGGTATGGAATTATGTTGGGGTACTGGAATGTACTAAGATGTTAAATTTTGTTGTGGCATGGGATTATGTTGGGGTGCTAGATTGTGTTGAGGTATCAAGACTTATTGAGTGTTGGTATATGTTGGATGGTAAGTGTTATGCCCATTTGCCATCATCTTTTGGATGAAACTAGAAAATATTGTTGAGTAATCTAGATTAATTGGAGGTACCCAAAACTAATTTGGAATTGTCCTAAATTGGAAGGGACACTTGGTGGAGCAATACTAGGATATTTGGTTGAGGTACTCTGAGTACGGGTAGCCACTTCTTAGGCTAGGGAATTGTGTTGGAGAAAATTGTTGCCATTGTTTGTGAGGTACTCGCTGGATGAGTCAAGGAAAATATAGATAGTTCTATTGTGGTAGCATTGTAGTAGATGCAGATGGAAGAATGTCAAATAAGGGATTGGTGTACCAGATCCCTAAGGTACTAGAAGATATGGTGACCTAGGAAGCATTTTGCGTGGAACTGGTGGATGCAAGGACTGAACTGAGGGGTAGGGGTGTCATTGAGGCCACCCGAGATGTTGACATACGTATGTCATCCACTATGGAAAATGTGTCAAACCTAGTTGGTAATTTAGCACCTTTTTGTATGAGTATGTGAAGGTATTTGTTTGGGTCAAACTCTATCACAGATTCTAAGATTGCTTTCATCTTCTCGTTAGTTAAAAAATCATCAATCTCTTCTTTTGTACATTTGGCTTTGATTTCCTCAAGGGATTGTTCATGTTGTTATAAAGTATCATTTGATGTTTTCTCATGACACAAAAATGTCTCAGGATTATTGTAGTCTAGTGCCAAGGTTCTTGGTACAAATTCAATTTCTTGATGGGGATGATGGTCAATGATTTGATTGTGCTCCATTGTGTCCTTACTCTTCTTGGATCAAGTGTTCGACATATGTAAGTCTATAATGAATGCAAGACAACTAAGGAAACCAAATTCTATATTTTTTGGACTTTTTGATATGGGATGATAATGCAAACTAGGAATGAATAATCAAATATGTCATCTACAGTGTAAGTACCTTAACCTAAGGGAGATTCTAGAAATTTCAAAGGTGAACCCTCTAAGGAAAGACCCAAATGATAATGAGGACTATCTTGACACCAAAAGGTAGGACAAAAGTGATATAGTTTTGGCACTAGTGTATGTCTAAGACAAATATTAACAAAAATAAAAAGGTTTATGTGTTGAGGCTAGTAGAAAAAGATAGTGTTGACGATGTCAAGATAAAATACAATACCATTATATGAATGTCCTAGGAAAATAGACACTCTAATTTAAAAAATGATTGTAGGAAGTGAAATATTTACTCCTAAAATATGCAAGCTATATTTTTGGATATTGAGAATAATATGATAATTATGTAAAAAAATGAGATTCTAAGATATGTCTATCTAAGTATGTCGATCACAAGGAACTAGGATGTAATGTTTGTAGGAACAATTGTCATAGGATGAATCTTACAGGACAAATGTTGCAGGGTTAATTATTATAGGACCAATTATTGTAGGACAAATCTTGTAGGACAAATGTTGTAGGACCAATCTTTTTGCAGGATACATTTTGTCAGAAATATTGTTGTAGAAAAAATTATTGTAGGACTAATCTTATGGGACAAATGTTGTAGGACCAAACTCACAAACTCAAAAATCAATGTGTAGCTGCAACACTGACTCAAAAGAAATGATCTGTATATGTTCAACAACTTTTTCAAGCTGCAAGATTTCGCAAAGTCAATCACAACGAACGCAGTATACAAGCATTTTAATCTAAGGTTAAATTTGGCTTCATCAAAATATTATAGGCCTATTGTTTGGGTGTCTATCAAATTGCACAATATGAGTGCCACACAACTAGAGCTAAAAATCCCTTGAAGGTGCTTGTGCTATCACCTTTTCTAGGTATTTTTATTGTGTTAATGAAGATCTCTTTCACTACACAATATCCCTAGGATATATATGATGGGAATCTTGGGGGGAGATTCTTTTTCATCCTCCCATTGCACTATAATAAGACAAATGTTCTAAGGTAAACCAAATGGCCTTTAATTAACAGGTTGTAGTAAGTTCTATGGAGTCTCCCAAATTAGTTTGTACATGTGTGACTCACTTAAGAGCCTAGTTGACCATGTTGGATGCCTAGGGATACTTCACCCGGTCTAGACTATCATCAACACACCTTGCTTGAGCTTGATGAGATAAGACCAGAGTTTTCTTAGATTCATATTTATATACCAACTAGAAGGATTTTTTGGTTTGAGGTTGTCCTCTGTAATGGGTTAAGTGAACCCTCCAAAAATACCTCTCTAAAATAAAAATGGTTGCTAATTTAACAAATTGTACAATCACACCAAGAACTCCAAACACTAGGTTAATTGTTTTAAGCACCAATAGTCAAATGTGAATTGAGCTATCATCTATACAAGCACACGAGTTCAATTTTAAGCCCAAACCAAATGAGATTTGTTTTTTCCAATTTTTAGATGCATCAATGTCCAAATGTATTTTGTCTTGTTTGATTTTATTGCACCAATCTCAAATGTTCTTTGCCTTGTTCAATTTTTAACTACACATTAATTTTAAGCACTAAAACGAAGCATAAGTTTGTGATGTTTGAGCATTTATTGTTTGTTTTGAAGCACCAAAATGAAAGATGGATCGATTTTAGACTAACAAGATCAAAACTTGCTTCCAAGCCACATGCTAAAAAGAAAAGTTAGTATCGAAAAAAAACCTAGCAATTAGTTTCTAAATTCTCTGATAGAAATAAGGGTAATGCCGCGACAATTAAATTTTTTCAGAAATTCTCCATACCTTGTCCATAGGTTTTAATAACTCCTTCTTTGATTTCTACCTCCAAAGCGTTGATTTTTTGTATCTAAGCTGGTATCTTGTTCTGTTTTATCTCTATTTCTCTTCTTCTCTACTCCACTGGTTCCTGAATCTTCACTTTTTTGTGTTTTGATGGCCAAGTGCATTACATTAAATGCATATTTTTAACAATAAAAATGTGTCATTTTACAATAGAGAATTAAAATCACAGAGAATAGACCCCGTGTAGAATTTCAAGACCTTTCCAAAAATGCAACTTTTCCAAAAAGAAATGTCGATTTGTGTCTAGAATTTTTTTTTTATGAAATAACATAATTTAAAAAATAAAAAATAAAATCTAAAATTTGACTGTAGCTTCCTTATGTCAATAAAAACCTGCAATTTTTTTTTCAAAGAATAATTCTTTATTTTGTGCTCTAGGGACCCATTTTATCAAAACATACAAGTTTTAATAGATCTAGTTTTTTGACAAATATTTTTCAACAAAATTAAAATCACTGAGAATAGACCCCCTTTATAATTTCAAGACCTTTCCAAAAATGTAATTTTTTCAAAGAAATATGTTGATTTGTGCCTAGAATTGATTTTTTTTCTGAAATATCATAAAAAATTATAATAAAAAATCTAATTTTTTTGAATTTTGGACTTTAGCATTCTTATATTAGTGCAAACCAGCAAAAAAAATATAAGAAAATTTCAAGTGGTTTAAAAGATATGACCAAATTTCACATCGGTTCACCATTTTGTAATCGGGTAATAGGGGATCAATAGAAACCTATAATAACATATAAAATCTCAACCACAAAGAGATTGTTAGAGCAATTAGTATTCCCAATATTCAAGAAAGGATGTTAGACAAATAATAAGAATAATCAATCAAACATTATGAAATCAATCAAAAACATGAATGTGCAAACCATAAAATATTTCCTTGATGTTCTCCTTATCATGTAATGTGGGCTCTCAAAATTGAGCTCAAGATCGTGCCAACATAAGAATTCAAAGAAATTGTGGTTTTTTCAAAATATGAAAAAAGGCTCTCTATTTATAAGATTTTAGGGGTTTCAACGAAGAATCCATGATTGAAGGGATGATTGACTGTGATTGAGAAGTTGAACTCATAGTGAGTGAGAGTTCAACGGAGTTGATTGCTTAGTTTAACATGATTGATTGATCTGTCAACAAATAAATTTAATAGATGACTTGAATGGACTGGTGAGTTAACTGATTGTATGGAGGAGTCAACTGATTGCATGGATGTGAAGACTCAATTGATTGAAGATTTTAACTGATTGTTGAGGGAGGAATTAACAATGTGGATTGAATAGTTAGGAGAGAGAATTGTGGAGTGAACTAAAAGTCAGTATGAGTTAGTTTTGGAGGAATAAATCATGATTAAATAAATAAAAGAATTATTTACTTGCACATGTGAACATTGATAAATAAATAATTAATATGTATTTATGAGAAAAGAATAATTAATGTAATTAAATAAATATAATTTATTTAATTGTGATAGGGATTTTGATTTAATTATTACATAAATACAATAATTACAAAGAGGGAATATTAATTAAATATGGTTATTTAATTAATTGAATGATAAGGAATAATTAAATAATTTTTAATTATTTAATTAGTTTATAAACAAATAATTAATGAAATGTTGAATGAATAATTAATAATTAAGGTAATTGATTAAAATCACTTAATTATAGAATTAAGGAGAAATGATGATCTTGGCTTTATAATATGGTAGAATGACATATTTAATTAATTAATTAAGATTATTTAATAATTTAAGAGGAATGTTAGTGAAACTATTATTTGTGGGCATGAGACATTTTTAGGTGTCTACACTTTGAACTAGGGGTATCTATAGTAATGGCAGGGGGTTTGAATGGAGAGGAAGGGGCCCCTTGAACATAAATGACATGAGGAGGACATGGGGCTAGGTAAAAATGGAAGAGTCTTAGCATGAACCCTTCATGTAAAATAGTATAATTCCTACCTTGTTTCTTACAATCACAAACATCCTTAACAATAAATTCTAGAGAATGCATCAAGTAGAATGGTATGGAAACCAAATCGTGATTGTGAAAGTGATTTTAAAAAGGCATGTGATAAAAATAGTAAACCCCAAATTGACCCTCCAAAGTGAAATATTTCATTATCACGGTACACACCTGATCCCTAGGAGGTGGTGATTCCTCTCCATTGAATCCACCATGAAGCTTCACCGACTGCTCAACAATACAGAAAAACCAATTCAGACAGGCTTCATTAGGGACACGACTTATCTTTTTCCATTTGTGTACTTTAGTGGAGAGTCCAATAGCTTGTACAATGATGTCTTTAATGACTTCAAAAGTAATGACCACCATGGTAACTTTCCACTCCATCTAAGATGAGACAAACTAGTGTGAGAGGCTTTCATCAAACCCCATCATGGCTTGAATAAATGGAACAATTCCTCCCTTAGAAATAATATGCCACACCGTGGGGTTGTTGTGAATGACATCGTCAATTTTATCAGGCTCAACACAAATCATATCCCCTCCCATGGTGGAATTTTCTAGAGTAAGAGTTACATAACCAATCATAAGTGTAGTGGTATTAGATTTGTAGAACCAAGATTGCTTTGCATGATATTAACTGTATTGAGGGAAAAATTTAAGCTGATAAAATGCTCATTTTAGGTGTAATGATTAACATAAACATACCCTTCCAAAGCCAGCACCACAATGACAACAAATACATGTGAGAGGTCTGTTCCATAATAACGAGAGTTCTAAAATATAATGGGGGCCCAATGAAAAAATCTAGAAAGATCTTTAGTATCCATCTTAAATTGGAACTCACATCCTTTAATAAATCCTCCTTTCCAAAATCTCATGATTTGTAATCTTTGCCAGTAATCCACATTAATAGGCATGTGATGGCGTGGTGTCATTTGGTATGATCTACTTGGCAGGAAGTGGGTCCACCGTGAGTAGATAATAATAATAATGTTCAAATTAAAAAAAAATGTTTGAATTATAGTCCACCTTATGAAAGGTAGTCCAAAAAAACCATAAAACGGTCTACTCAACTAACATGGTGATTTTCATTATGACTTAATTGAGCTTGTTCCTTCCCTATGATGGATATGGTGTTCTTTGGAGAGCAAAAGTATTGTCTCCAATAGTAGAGGCCTTTCTTATCAAGCCCTATGGACGCTATAGAGTCTGCATCAGTATTTCTCTCTCTATAAATATATTGTAGGGTAAAATCATCAAAGCACCACAGTAAAGGCCTAATATCTTTTAAAATTTCTCCCACTTTCCAGATCGCCTTCAAAATTCCTTTGGTAGCCTCAACAATTAATTTAGAGTCCCCTTAAATTTCCAACATTCTTATACCTATGTAATGGGTGGATTTAACTCCCCAAAAAAGATTCAACCCTTCAATTTGGTTGCTACTAGAGTGACCCAAGTTTCCATCATAAGCAGCCACAAGAATGCCATTATGGTCCCTTATGATGCCACCTCCCTCAACAATTCCTAATCTAGCCACCCCATCAAAATTTAGTTTGGCCCAAGGAGGTTGCGGGGCTTCCAAATGGTGCACCTCCTTGGTTCACTCTTGGATTTATCATACTTATAGAAAGTCCTTGGGAATTTTCATGATTCAACCATCTTACAATCTGAAAATAGTGGGGGATTAACATGGATTTTCCAATTGTTGATAGATATGTTATCAAGGATGATTTTGTCAAGGACCATCAACATATTGTCAGCTAAGTTCTTGATGCCCTTGAAGATTTGATAATTTTTCTCCTTCTACAAGCACCAACAAACTTGTGGAGGGATTTGTCTCCAAAGTTGCTTAATAAGGGGGTGTTTTGAAGGACATTTCCAATTGAATATGAATTGCTAAAGATTATCATTAAATAACCACTGAAGATTGAATCTCAATAAGATATTACTCGAAATAGAAGATGAAAAAGGGAAGTGAAAGAAAAGGTGATGAATAGTCTCTTCCTCCTTTCTACAAAGGACAAGAAAAGGTGATGAATAGTCTCTTCCTCCTTTCTACAAAGGACAAGAAAAGGTGATGAATAGTCTCTTTTTCCTTTCTACAAAGGACACAACAATTAACCAATTGAAATCCTCATCTCATGAGATTGTCTTAGGTGAGTATTTTACCATGCAAGGTGATCCACTAGAAAAGTTAATCTTTGGTTGGAGCTGGAAGTTCCGTACCTTTTTCCAACTATCTATGTCTGAAACATCTCTAACAAGGAGTAAGTAGGTAGTTTTAACCAAAAAGGTGCCAGATAAAATATTAGCCCAGATGAAATTGTCATCCTTGGGGAACATGGGAATGCGACATTCAACTAAAAGACCTTGTAGCTCCTCATCCATGGGGATAAGATCAAGAGTATCCAACATGCCTCAGGCCTTTGCCAGGCTATAAAAACCCCCCAAGGAATTTCATTAACAAGAATAGAGTAGCAGACTATCTCAATGGATTCTCAAATAATCCTTAGAATTCTCTTATTAAAATCTAGCTTGGGAAAGATAACATATAAGAATTTACATTTAAATTTATCATATGCTTTTGAAATATTGAGTTTAAAATCCATACTTGGACACTTGCTTTTGTTTGTGGAATGGATGATCGCAAACAAAATAGAGATGTTATTGGCATACAATGACTTGCAATATCATATCAACAACAAAATAGTGGCACATTGCAGGTTATAAGCACCAAAACAATTACTAATAATGAGATGAACAATGAACACTATTCTAGTTCCTACTCTCATTAAACTCTTCTCATTCCTAGTGTCTAAGGGGGGAGATACGATAGATAACTCTTCATTAGAGAAAGCCTCTTCAATGTCTAGGTTTCTTTGACTATTGAAATGAATCTTGGTTTAGTGCTTCTTCTTTTATTTCTTGTCATATACTTCTTTCTCTTTTCCCTTTTTATTATATTTATTCTAAAACTACATCTTCTATTTATGGAAGGTGGGATTCATTCATTATTGTAAGCCCATGCATACCCATATCTCATCTCTTGTCAGATAAAAGTCACAATTCCATCTATGAGAAGCTTGAGAAACTTAGCATTTGATATCTCTAACTTTATAGTGACCTATAAGGCAACATCAAAGTATGTGAGTCTCTTATATGACCCAGTAATATTTCTTCTCACCTCATTAAAGATCTCATTTTTTCTTTCTTTCCAGATGCACCATAAAACTTATGTAGTTAAAGTAAGCCAAAATAAGGTATACATATATTTCATACCTCCAACATTTCCAAAAATAATATCAATACACATTTTACCATAATTTTAATTTCAACCATGAAACCCATTATAAAACATATACCAATTCTCTTTAGAAAAAAGACAATAAAAAAATTATGTTTGATGAAATCAATTTTCCTACATTTTAAGCAAAGATGAAAAAATCAGCACGATGCATTTTATATGGCAACATTTGGAGGATCATCAACCACCTGAAACAAGCCTTTTTAGGCTCTAAAATGTTGGCTCATAAATTCTAAAAATGTTTTTGTAATATTAGATTCTCAACATTAATATTCCAAGAACTATTTGTGTGCAAGGAAATAGTGTTTTAACTAGGAATGTAATATTTTAATAAAACACTCAAATAAGTGCTAAACTATGCAAAAAATATGAGAAGACAAATAGAAGCATAAATAACCCAAAGGATGCAAACCTCATACACTCAAGAAGGCTTCCTTGATATGTGGATTTGTCCAAGCTAATGGATGTGTGCTCAAATGCTCAAAGCTTCAAAGCTATGTGAATAGGGATTTTGGCATTATGATGACATGTTGATGGTTTTTAGCTCTCAAAAGAGCATTATAACTTTTCTCTAACATGTGGATGATTTGTGAAGGGATGAAGGGTCAATTTATAGGCTAAGGGGAGATGGCATGGATGGTCAAGATGCAAAACTTGAGGAAAGGTCAAGATACATTTGAGAGAGAACACATGAATTATACTTTATCAAATGCATCTCATTGTGACAAGTGTCACAATGGGAGTGGACTTTGGGGGTTGGAGTAGAATTCATGAATGTGAGGGATTTTGGGGATTGTGAGGGATTTGGAGAAGTGAGTGTAGACTAGGCTATCTGAATCTATTTTGAAAGGCTAAGACAAGCAAACATTAAGTTTTAATCTAACATTATATCAATTCAAAACAAAAACATCTAAGCTAAGCCACCTCAGATTGAGCTTAAACAGGTGCACCCAAGCACTGTTTGATTTGCTCTTGCTTAAGGGGATGTGGGTGTGCTCTCTAAGCACTTGGAGCATATTCTAATGCTTTCTAAGATGATTTGAGACTCATGAAAACCCCAAAAATGGCACAATAATTAGTAGAACACCCAAAATTGCCCCTAAGGCTTCAAGAACTCAAAAAGATGCTTTAATGGAGATTTGAACTACATGATGTTTATGCTAAGATTGATTTTAGACCAAATAGAGATGTGATATGATGCTATATGCTATGCAAATCCATGAAAGAAACTATGTTAATCCATTATTGCTAAGCTATGATGTGCTAAAAAGCTTGAAGAAAACAATGAAATCTAACAATTAGGATTGATTATGTTAAAGCTAGAAGTAAAAGAGCATGATAACAATGCATGAAGATGAAAGACTAAACTAATAAATTTCTCTTGGATGAGAGGGTATTTATAGGATTTCCTAAGGGGGAATGAGTGGCCAGGATCAAAATCCTTAAGAGAGGCCAAGATTCATTCAAAGGGGAGCACATGGATTGTGCTAGTTCAGGGCCACCTCCTTGTGACAAGTGTCACAAGGGCATTGGGTTGAAAGATGGGAGGGATGTGCACAATTTGGGAAATGTGCTTAAGGTCAAAGGGTGTAAGAAAGGGGTGAGGGGCTTCTTAAATGCATCATAAATGCATGTAAGAGGGATAAGGAGGCTTTTAATGCATTTAATGCATGTAAGAGAAGTTTCTAGAAGTTTGTTGACTTTGGGTTAAGCTTAGGAGTTTGCTAACCTTGGTTAGGGAATGTGACAGGATTAGGGGGGGATTAGGATTAGGATTAGGGGGACAAGGATTAAAGACTTTCTAGAAGAGTCTAGAACTTCCTTAGGATAAATATGGATTTTAGGAAATAGATAAAGATTTATTTATTTCCATGGTTTAGTTTTGAGAATATTTATTAAAAATGAATTTAATAAATATGAGGATTAAATATTTAATCTTAATTAAATATTTTGAGTTGGGATTAGGGTTAGGAAATGATGAGATTAGCCTTTAATCAAAATTAAAGAAGGATTAGAAGATTTTAGAAGAGGTTAGTGGTCTTAAGGAAATTGGCCAAGTTTTGGGCAAAAAATAAATAAATTATTTATTTTGGGATTTTTGGTCAATTTATTAATTAAATAATTAATAAATAAGGAGATAATGTTTAAATAAGATTTAAACATTTTTGGGAGGGATTTCTTAATTAAATATTTTTAATTAAGATAAAAAAAAATTAATGGCATAAAAATTAATTAATTAATAAATGATGATGTCATCAAGGGTTTTTCGGAAAATAAAAATACTTTATTTTCTAAAAGATTTTTAGGTGTCTATAGTGAGAAGAAGGAATATAACATTCCAAAGAGGGGACAAAGGTGTAAGAGGTGTAAGGGATGTGTAATTGAATTTAAGGAATACTTTATTGCATATGGTTAGGATTGAAATTAAAAGTAAAAAGTGTTGACTTTGGTGGTGGCTTAGGATTTGTTAATCCTTGGATTAGGATTGTGCAAATGCTTTGGTTGAGTTTAGGCTTGGATTAGGGGTGATTAGTGGAAAAGTGAGAGAGTTAGGAGAGTGTAAATGGGAGGAGAGAGGATGAGTGGAGGGTTAATTATCTAATTAGGGGTAATTAACTAATTAAGGGTAGATTAGTATGTATGAAGGGGTTGGATTGAATTAGAATCCTAAGTTAGGTGGTTGAAGGGTGGTTATATTAGGGGTTAAAGTTAGGAGCCATGTGCTCAAATGAATTAGATGGATTAATTTGATTCATAAATAGAGTAAAAGGGAATTAATTAATTAATTAAAACAAATAGGGGTATTTTTAAAATTAATGGAAGAAAAGGGTTAAATTAATCAAATAGCCATAGGTTGCTTATTTAATTAATTGGACTATAATTAATTAATTAAATTAATTAGTTACAAGAGTGGCATAGTTTAGTTAAATAATAAATATTTAATTAATATTGTCTGGTAGAGAACAAAATTTGATTATGAAATTAGTAATCAAATTTAGATGTCTATATTTTGCCCCTCTTTGAAATGGCGTTAAAATAAGGTTATTTCAAATAAGTTTAAACTTTCGACGACGCGAAGAATTAAAAAGGCAACTAAGTTGCCCCAAACTACATGGAAATGATGTTATTTAGATAGGGCGATGCTCCCTTGAGAAGGAAAACAAGAAAGAAAAAGGGGCATGGGTGGCATCTTGAAAATAAATTTTCATTGGGGGATAGAAGAAGGGGGGAGCAAAAATGGGTTGCAGGGGACTGTAGCACCATTTAAAGGGTTTGTAGTATAGACGAAACATATAGGTGTGCTTGTGGTGACAAAGAGAGTGTCTTCTAGAGTGGTCAGGATGTTAGCGGGGAGGGATCCACCCAGACATGATGAGCCTCCTCATGATCCAATGATACAGGACAACCCTCAGGATGCCCGAGTACAGGTCCAATCACAGGAGCCTTCTAGCCATCCTCCTACAATATGATCATAGTTTTGAGCACTTATGCATCTTGATGTACTATATGATTTATTTATTTTTTATTTTTATTATTATTATTATTATTTGGGGGGGGGACATGATCTATTATGTTATTGATGTACCATATGGACTATATTGATGGACATTTGGACTGCACATATGTTTTTTTAATATTTTACGGGACTATATATAGATGGATGGAGATTGGGTCAAGATCATGTTTCATGTGTGATTTCTTTTACATTTTTTTATGGCTATGCATATATGTATGGATAATGAAAAGCTGACATGTCTGTGATGTAGGATGTATGTATGTATGATGATGCATATGTGACTTATGATGATGGTACTAACATGTGATGCATGATAGATGTATGTACACATGGTTGATTATGTTATATGTAGGATGTGATATGTGGTGTATATGAAAGTGTGTTTTATGATGCATTTAGGATGTACTAATTTTCTTATGGATGCATGTGGATTTTTATGTGATGATGTAATGATGTGTGTGATGTATATGATGGATTATAGTAAAAATGAGAAGTCATGTATTGAATGGTTATGCATTATGTTCTATATGATTTATGTGATGGTTTGTAGATTTGAGGAAAATTAATATATGCCTAATGTGATTTTTAAATGTAAGAAAATATGATATGCAATGTGAACATGATATAAAATATTTTAAACTATATGATAGATTCCATCTAAAATGAAATGATAATCCAATGAAGTGCAATATGTGATGCTAATGCAACCTAAAAGTGACTTGAAAGATTAATGACTTAATGAACTAAGTGCAATGATAATGCAATCTAAAATGAACTTGAAATATTAAAGACTTAATGAACTGAGTGCAATGATAATGTAATCTAAAATGCAATTTGTACCATCCTAAAAAGTAAGCACTTAATTTGTGTACATTATAGGACCATTTTTAGCCTACTTTGGTGTGTTTATTATGGTAGGACCTCATAGTACACCTAAATGCATACTTAATTCTAATATAGGTCCTCCTTCAAACTTGAGGTTGGCTCTAATTTGTATTCATATTTTCTATTTTTTCCATCCATTCATGATTCATTTCCCTCCTAGGCCCTTTTACATGCATTTTACATTTTGGTATTTTCCCTGATTTCCTAACAAACTAAGGCTTTTAGATCCCCCTGTTAGCACACAACCCTAGGTCTTAGCCTAACTTTAAAAAAGTCTTCCTAGACAAGGCCAACTTAGGTCGGCCTTGTCCTAGGGATTTTTCATTTAGTGGGCTTTGGGACTGATGTGGGGTTATTTCTCCTAGGTGCTTAATAGGGTTTGACCATGCAAAATTTGAACCCCAAAATGTGTATAAAAGGAGACCTCTTCCCCTCATTTTCACAAACACACTACATTATCAAGAATTCATGCAAGCATTATCAATCAAGTTAGTGTGCATTCAATATTCGAGGCAAGCAAGAAAGTATTCATTTGAAGGCATTTGTCATCAAGAATTCAAACCTATTCATGTATGCAAGGAATTTATTTATGTATATCTAGATCTTTTTCTTGATTTGAGGAAAAGAAAGGAGATTGACATCAAGGAAGGAGATCTACATTAATTCATCAACTCTTCATCTTCTTTAATCTGACATTAAGGCAAATTAAAACATCTACTATATGAGGTTTTTTTATTACATGATTTCCTTTTGGTTTTCATGTTGATTCAACACTATTGCATCAACATACTTGATCACATTCTAAGGACAAATGCATCTACAATGTATGATATATTCTATTATTTAGATCTAATATTTGCTACATGACAACATTATTTCTATTACATCTATTTAATTTCAAGGTTAATTCCTATATAGGGGCTTGACTGAGGCAATCACATTCCCACAATAATTTCCCCTTCTCTTTTGTGTGCAGGAATAGGTAGCAGAGTTTTAGATCCAGGTTTTTAGAGTTACAAAACTAGTGATAGATCCTCTACAAAATTCACTGGATTTGGAGTCTCCAAGGCAAGGCTGAATTTCTTGGACAAGGCCTACTTGATTTGGAATAGTCCTGTGAATCTATAATTTTCATAATTAGAATTTATAGGTGTCAGGGATCCAGATCTAGAACAATTTATGTTTATGAAAAATTTGTGATAGTAAGATCCATATCTAAAATTCACTTGTTTTCTCCTAGTTTCAAGGTAAGTTAATTTCTCTTATTACATTTTATTTACTTAGTCATGTATTAATTTTACATATCATCACATCTTTATCATAAGGAATCCAGAAAACCTCACATTGTGTAGATCATAAATTTGCAAGATTGCTTTCTCGGTTGTGCTAATTGGATTCACTTTGTTAAGGGTTTTGTATTCCAATGTATGTTGAATTTTGTGGTCTACCATTGATCACCATTTTCCACATCACATTTTTGTGAGCCCGATGTATTACATCCCTATTTTGATTTTTTGTCTAGATCTCCTTGTTTGGATTCATAGCTTTATTACATTGTATGCATATACATATCTAGGCTCACAATACATTTTGGTAAACCCACCGCTTTCATGCATTATATTTTTTGATTTAATAGTTAGATCTTATTTATACATTGATTTCTTTTGCATCATAGTAGATCATGTCCTTCCCACATTCCTATTTTTTAGATTTATCTTTGTGTTTGTTAACATGGATTTCTCTAAATTGGATTGGTGTGCAATTACTTATGTCACAATGATCAAGCATTCAATGACCATAACCGTAAGGATCCTCCTAATCCTCCTAAAGAGTATCATGTACCTCAAGCTAATCCTATCTCTCAACCAAGACCACCTCTTAACATTCTATTGCCAACACCATCTCATGATGACCATGAAGCTTTGGTTAGATGAATTTATATAAATATCAAGTATCATTATAGGATAATACTTCCTTATATATTCCATCACAACCCACAAACTTCCAATGGTGAATTTGCATGCTCCTTTCATTATTCTAATAAACACTCTCGTTGCAATTGTGTTGAATTTAGACAATTTGTTTACGACTTGATTCATAGATGTCTCCTTCATGTAACATTGGATATCATACAATTTATTTATATCCAAGGAAGACCTCAGTCATTCTTTTTCTTATTATGTTGCTCTCCATTATGCAAAAACTTCTTTTTGTAATGAGCTTGAGGGCATCATAATAGGAAATTTCCCTCTTTCTCTCTTAGATGGGAGGCATGAGGTCATCATTATTTCTTCCTTCTTTCAGGGATCTATTTTATCCCTTTGTTAGCATGTTTCTTTTATATAGTGACATCATTATGGCATGCATTTGTTATGTTTTCTTGCAAGTACATGTCTTTTATACATGAGAAATCACTTAGGGAGCTTAATGTGTCTTCCCTTTTCCTTTTTATGCATTCAATATTTATTGTGGTCAAGTATAATATGATATACTTCTTGTTTGGGGGAAATGGAATCGATGAGTTTAATAATACAAGCTAGGTATATCAAGTTTAACACTTTCTCCCTAATCTATTCAATACAAGAGAAAGAGGGGCTTACGAGCATAACTCTCAATACAACCTAGGTTAGATTAGCAAAACCCAAAGGTGATAAGGGATGCCCATGCTAAACCCAGGTTATATCAAGGAAGTACACTAGAAAGGCCTCTTTCATGCAATGCAATTCGATTATAGATATATAATGAAAATGACAAGATTGAACTAATTGATTAATCAAAACGTGTAAAATGAGTCTAGGAACCAAGTATATGCAATCAACCCAATTAAGATAAAAAATAGATCTATTCTAACAAATGATAAGGTACTTACCTTGAAAGATGCAATGGAATATAGCTTTTTTCTCTGAAAATTGTAGATCTGAGACTGTGGCAAGACTTTCACCTACAAATTTACGATCACAATAGAAAACCCAAAAAATGTTGATTTTCTCAGACCTCCAGGAATAGGTCGACATGATGCAACATGTTTTAGACAATTTTCCACGAAGTCACCGTGTTCCCAGGACACTGTAGAAAAGTCAACCTAACTTCTTTGGAAAATTCTTAGGGAGTAGATTTTGAATTTGTGGTCACAAAATTGATACCCTACAAATCTGTTACAAAATAGGTGTGTGTGGGTGGCTATGAAGGGGTTTTCCTTAGTTAACCCCCCATTTTGGTGATTTCCACCTACATGAATAGCTATTATAAAATATGTTGTGTGTGTATGTAGTGCTTGTGAATCCTAGATTGTAGATTTAGAATGTAAAAGAGCTAGCAAATGCTAAGAATCTACTCTATGAGTGAAACCCTAAGATGTAAGTGTACTTGTAATTGTAAATGTGTGCAAAACATGAAGACACAAAGATCAAATCTGAATATAGAATAATAAGCATACCAATCCCCCAAGGCTAAAGTACTCTAACCATCTTCATGATCCCCTTGCATCTCCATGATGTCATGAAATGCTTGAATTCTTGAATTGAAGAAATGTAAATGAAGGCCTCACTTTGCAATGAAAGAATTAGATTCAACCCTTAACTTCCACCTTGCAATTGCTCTATGTTATATTGGGGTGTCCTCACATGCTTGTACCTTTCTTCTATTATCCTCCATCATGAGACAAATGAGGTATTGGATGTCTTTTTATAGTGAATTTCCAAAATTACCCCCACAGGAGCTGACTGCAGTGAGCGGGAAATAATGAAACTTTGAAATAGGATAGGCCCAACACTTTCCAACCACCAGGGAATAGGTAAAATTGGTCAACCTATTCTAGAAAATGTCAACTCGATTGACCTATTCCCCAAGAGGCCAGAGTCTTTGGTTTGTAACCCAGGCTTCCAGAACTACAGAGGATCTAGGTGTAATGTGTATTGGGGATTGATAAATCGAGGCTAGAATTAGGAAAATAGGGCCTAGAAAGAGGAGGATGCATAGAAATTAGATCCTACCTTGGGATATGAGTGAGAGAAAGGGAAATCAGGGAGGAAGTGTTAGGTCCTACCTCAATTTTGCCTAGGAGAGAGAGAAAGAAAGAGGAAAGTGTGTGCTCCAAGTGCAAATGTGCAATGCAAACACACTAAGAGGAGCTAAAAGGTCATAAATTGAAGTATGTCCAATTTGAGATGGTACACTTTCTTACAAGGATTTGTTTTTTTACACAAGGATTTTCATCCCAAGTTGCAATCTTGTGATGATTGAATATATATGTCTATTATTAAATACCTATCACTCAGGGAATATATTGGATTGTTGTTTTTTATTTTATCCTTTAAAGGATCCTTTATCTCTTGGGTGTTCATCTATTTTATAATATGATGTCCTCCCTAGTATGGACTCATTGTTTATGATCTTTATCTCTAATGAGATTAGTAACCTCCTTACAATTTCTTCCTTTCTTGGAAGTGCATATCTTATATAATTGGGTTGACCACTAAGTATATATAAGGTGGCATCTTTCTTTTCTTCTCATCTCTATGGATTTGTATTATTTTATGATGGTACATTCTTTTTGGCATGATACACTTTGTTTTATGCAAGATCCTAACATATTTTCTTTACAATCCTTTTCATGCCTAAAAAGGCATGTCTATCATTCAATAATCATCCTCATCCTTTCATTTTTTTCCTTGATGATTTTCTTACTTTATATGTGAAGTATTTTCTAGCATGTCTATGTATGTTTTAAATTAGGAGTTTTCTCTGATTTGTAGCTTATTTTGCATGGGATTGTATATCTATCACAAAGTAACTATCATTAAGGATGCATTATATATTTTATCTTGCCTTCATACTTGGGGGAAAGGTTGCTTGTACATTATTTTTCTCTTTTGTCCAAGGACCTACTTTCTTAGTACAATGGCATTTTTTTTATCATGTGACATTCTTTTCTTATAAAGAATTATTCATTTTGATTTTGCATTCTCTCTTATACAAGAAGTGTGCACCCTTTATCACAACCTCTTCTTTATTTTAAAAACCATGTTCATTATAAACAACTTCCCTTAGTATGTGTTTCAAAGTTTGTCATCCTTCATCAAGAATCCATATTTCACTTGGTAATAGGGGGATAAATGGGTGTATTTTTTGTTCTTCTCGCCCTATTTGTCTTGAAGATGTTATATTTCTTCAATAACTCCTCTTGAAGATATATGTCTTGTAGCCAAGATCTCTTTCTTTCAAGGGCCTCCTCCCACAAGCAAAATATCCTTTCATGGTTATCTATATTCTTAGCTCATAAGAGTCAATTATCGTAGCTAATTTCATGGCATATATTATTGTTTTAAGGATATATTCTTATTTTTAGAAGTAGGTATCCTTGATTCCCTTCCTTATGATGTCTCCTATGGTGCCATCATAAGGATGGGGGCATACTTACATCCTACCTTGTACATTATGCATGGAATTTCCAAAGCCATAAAAAAAGTCCTTGTGTGCATAAAATGTTCAAGGTGGAATTGAATAGAATAACACAATTTTATAGACTATCAATTCTCCTTCCTCTCTCTTCTCTCCCCATGAATTTCCTAGCATAACACAAATTTGCTACATCTATTGGATTCACGGTCTCTCTCTTTTCTCCCATGGTTGTGCTAGTAGGTTATACCATGGAGTTTGTATTGTCTTTGACGATGCTCTTGTTCTTTCTATGTAATCACTTTTGATCTTGAAATAGCTTTCTAAACTTTATATTAGTGGATGGGACATTTCTAGCTGAGGTCTCTTTTCACTAGTTGATTGGAATTTTGTTTTAGTACTAACCCCTTTTTATGTCTTGTGTCTTTTGTCTTTGCTTTTTTTTTCTCATTTTTTTCTTTTTGCTTTGTTTTTATGACCTTGTGGATGGATGTAGAGTTAAGATCCTTGGTTTGGGGGCTTACATCCTTAAACTGAGTGTAGTATTACCTCTTTGTAATTCATCATGACCATATCTATCTCTTTCTTCCTTCTTTCTCTTCCTTTACCATGAGCATGAGTTTGTCTCATACTCCAGCTAAAGTGGGGGCTAAATGTACCATCCTAAAAAGTAAGAACTTAATTTTTGTACATTTTGGGACCACTTTTAGCCTATTTTGATGTGTTTCTTATGGTAGGACCTCATATTTCACCTAAATGCATACTTAATTTAAATATAGGTCCTCCTCCTTCAATATCAAGGTTAGATCTAATTTATATGCATATTTTCTATTTTTCCATCCATTCATTATTTATTTCCCTCCTAGGTCCTTTTAAATGCATTTTAAATTTTGGGATTTGTCCTAATTTCCCAACAAACTAAGGCTTTTAGATCCCTCTCTTAGCACACAACCCTAGGTCTCGAGCTAACTTTAGAAAAGGTTGCCTAGACAAGGCTAACTTCAGTCAACCTTGTCCTGGACTAGGCTGACCCAAGTTGGCCTTGTCCTAGGGCTTTTTCATTTAGTAGGCTTTGGGCCCGATGCAGGTTTATTTCTCCTAGGTGCTTAATCAAGGTTGGCCTTGCAAGATTTGAGACCTAAAATGTGTATAAAAGGAGACCTCTTCCTCTCATTTTTACATCCACACATTACATTATCAAGAAAGTTATTGTGCATTCAAGATTCAAGGAAAGCAAGCAAGCATTAATTTGAAGGCATTCATCATCAAGCATTCAAACCCATTCATATATGCAAGGCATTTCTTTTTATAGATCTAGCTCTTTTTCCCCATTGGAGGCCAACTAAAGGAGTTTGACATCAAGGAAGGATATCTACATTTATTCATCAAGTCTTCATCTTCTTCAATTAAACATCAAGGTGAATTACAACATCTACTACATGAGGTTTTGTCTTACATGATTTCCTTTGGTTTTTGTGTTGAGTCAAATCTATTGCATTAACATACTCAATCACATTCTAAAGGCAAATACATCTACATGGTATGATATATTCCATTGTTTAGATCTAATATTTGCTACATGACAACATTATTTATATTACATCTATTTAATTTCAAGGTTAATTCCTATATAGAGGTTTGACCAAGGTAAAACCCTTTCCACAACAATTTCCCCTTCTTTTCTATGTGTAGGAACAAATGACAGAGTTTCGAATCCATATTTTTAGAGTTACAGAACCAATGATAGATCCTCTACATAATTCACCGGATTTGGAGTCTTTAGGACAAGGTTGAATTTCTAGACAAGACTGACTTGAGTTGGCATAGTCCTAGGAATCTACAATTTTTACTATTAGAAGTTATCGGTGCCAGGGTTCCAAATCTAGAACAGTTTTTGTTTCTAACAGCTCTATGACAATAAGATCCAAATTTGAAATTCACTTGTTCTCTCCCATTTTCAAGGTAAGTTCATTTCTCTTATTGCATTTTCTTTAATTAGTCATTTATTAATTTTACATATAATCATCATCTCTATCCTAAGAAATACACAAAACCCCACATTGTGTAGATCACAAATTTGCGGCCTTTCTTTCTTGGTTGTGCTAATTGGATTCACTTTATTAAGGGTTTTGTATTCCAATGTATGTTGAATTTGGTGGTCTACCAGTAATCACAATTTTCCACATCACACAATATAAAATATATTAACTATTTATGATGGAATGATAACATAATAGATGGTAATGAAATGCAAATGAATTAGATGCAATGATAAATACAAACTTAGGAATTCTTGATATAAATATGTAATGAAACTAATCATGATGAATGTTCTTAAAAAATGATCATAATGATATAATGAATGCAATATTAATGGTATAAAAATAAAGTATTGATGTAATAAAATGATGTAACTAGAATGATATTAATGACATAATGAATTGATATTGAACTAAAAATGAGATTAATGATATTAAGGATACAAACTAAAATGAACATAATGAAGTAATGAAATGATATTAATGATGTAAACTAAAATGACGTGATACAAACTAAAATGAATGTAATGAAGTAATGAAATGATATTAATGATGTAAACTAAAATGATATGATGCAAACTAAAATGAACATAATGAAGTAATGAAATGATGTAATGAATGATGCAATGAAAATATGCAAACTAAAATGCTAGTGATATGATAAATGTAACGTAAATTCCATGAGATGAGAAATGATAAGGCAAGGAACAATGCAATCTACATGAGTAAAATGTCTTATAAATAAATTCTTAAATGATGCACAAATGCAACTAGGATGAAAGACCATTAGGAGATAAAATGAAATGTGATCATGTTCATGGTGAATTCTCAATGTAGGTAAGCAGATGAGAATGCAACAGAACATAGGAATGATAAATAGGATCACCTCTGTGAGCTACTGGATAGAAGTATGGGATAGTAGGAAAGCATTTGCACAATCCTAGTGAGAAGGATTAGGGATAGAAAATGGGGGATGGTTTGGGGGAGAGTAAGGGATATTTGAAGCTTGAGGGTAGGGTATTTTGAAAAGGAATAACACCATGTAGTGAGCACTTATTTTGATGTAGCAATATTGGAGACCTACCGTGGTTACAAGGAATTGAAGGCCTTGTCAAAGACACTGCATGGGATTAACGCAAAAAATACGCAAGTATTATCCCAACATTATGCATGAGTTACAAAGGATACCAAGTGGATACGATTTTGGGGAACCCTTAAGAAAATATTATTTCCCAAGTACACCATACAACCCCGAGGGATTACACAATATAAATTCAAAGGCTATGTCTGGCTTACTCTCAAATAGAAAATTTAAAAACCTTGCACTAGGTTCTTCCATTCACAACACACCATGATATAAAGGATCATGGTGACCTTGAGGAGGAAATAACAAAGAGCCCCAAAAAGATAACCAAGAACTAAAAAATAAATCCAAGACCAAAAGAATATCCAAAAGATGTCCTTTTCCAAAGATACTGACATACTAAAAGTGTTTTAATGAGTTTTGACATGAGGAAAGATGTCTCTTACAAGGACTTCTTGATGGGGTATGACTGCAAGCTCTATTACTGATAACGAAAGAGGTATCAAGGATAATCAGAATGATAAAGGATCTCTTCTAAAGGACTCATTGAAGCTCTACACTAGAGGAGAAAAGAGTCTTGACCACACCTAACATGATGATTACCCTAAAGCGGAGATATTTTCAATGGGACCTGAGTGAGGAATGAACTAACACTATCATACAACTGAACGATCAATATATATAATTTTTGTAATGTACAAAGCTATAGAATTGGGATAGTAATACAAGTCTCAATGTGCACGTGTGATAATGGAACACCTTGGGAGTGCGGGTTTGTGATGGGGAATCATAGTGGGATGTTGTGGATAAGAGGATGTGGAGGATAAGTGGAGGTAGAATAATAGGTTGATTGATAATAGTACGATCCATTATATATGGCACCTATTTCTAGGTTTTTACTGTGCATACTTATCCAAGGCACTTGATTGCCAATTTTTCACCATTGGACACATATTTCTCTTTACTTCTTTTTTTTGTATTTTTTCTAGAACTTTTTATATTTTTTTATGATTTTTTCAAATAAGTGGGGTACTGTAAGCAATAAAACATAGTTGTTATGAATATGAAGCAAGATAAACATTCAACAAATAAAGTATATTACTACCTTTAAGATTAGATACTACAAAATGAAAGCAAAAAACCAAAGGGAATGCAAACCTCAAAACCCCAAGAAGCCTCCAACATGTAGAGGATTTGTCCAAGATGGATATGTGTGCTCATGAACTATGCTCAATATTCATCAAGTGTGGAGGAAATTTGGCATTATAAGGTTGATTTTGATGTTTTTGGCTCTAAAATAGGCATGATAACTTCGCTTGAATGGTGGATGAAAATGAAGGAGATGAAGACTCAATTTATAAGCAAGAGGAGGGGTGAATGAATGGTTAAGTTGAAAACCTGAGGAAGGGTCAAGATGCATTTGAGAGAGAGCACATAGATTGTTCTTTCTCAAATGCATCTCATTCTGACAAGTGTCACAATGGGAGAGGTTGGAAGAAATGGGGAAATGTGACCATTTTGAGAGATGTGAGAGGGGACAAATGTGTAAGAGGAGGATGGAGTGTGTAAGAGATGTGTAAGAGCATTTAAGGTTGACATGAGGTGAGGGAATTGGGGGATGTGAGGATGTGACATGAGAGTTGATTTAGGTTGGGTTAGGATTTCTTAATCCACATATTATGATTGTGCAAATGCTTAGGAGGTGATTATGTTTGGATTAGGGGGCAAGTGGGAAGTTTAAGAGAATGTGATGGGAGGAGAGAGAATGAGTGGAGGGTTGGATTAGCTAATCATGGGTCATTAGCTAATTAAGGGTGATTAGTATGTGTGAATGGGTTGGGTTGAGTCTGAACTTTATGTTAGGATTTTGGGATGGGTTTGGTTAAGGGTTAAAGTTGGGAGCCAGGTGCTCAAATTGGATTAAATACATTATTAATTCCAAGTGGGAGGAAAATAGGGTTTTATGAATTAGTTTAAATAGGTATATGTATCCATTTAAATTAATAGAGGAATGAGAATTTAATTAATTATCAGACTATAGGCTTGACATTTAGATAATTAATTGGGCTATAGTTAATTATTTAAATTAATTAACTAGGGGGTGACATAAATTAATTAAATAAATAATATTTAATTAATATAATGCCTTAGGAGGAAACTAAATAGGATTACTTAAATTGTGTAATCAAATCTAGGTGTTTACATTTTACCCCTCTTCGACATAGTGTTAAAATAACACTATTTTGAAGATGTTTAGAAATAATAGATGACACGAGGAATTGACTAGGTGATGAAAATGCCCCAGATTATGGGCCAGAAGGTTTAGGTTGGGTGATGCCCCCTTGATAGGGCAGCTAGGAAAAAGAAGGGGGGCCAGATGATGTCTCAGAAAGAAAAGGTGATGGGGGGCACAACGGACGAAAAAAGGGGTAGGAAAGGGTGGGTGAAAAGGCATCCAAGAGGAAAAATGAGGCTCAAGAGGCCCTTAATAAGGGTCTGAAGGGCCAGAAATAGGTCATTTGTGTACCGTAGACCTTGAAGATAGAGAATTTTGAGCTCTAAGCGGAGATAGAGAAATGGTAGATAGAGGGAGACCGAGGCATCATTCAGAGATTAGAGGAGTGTTCGGTGATGTGGGGTCCCTGACCAACAGGTATGATCAACAAGAACACACTCATGCCTGCAGGAATGTGTTCCCGTAAAAAATGTAAGGGGAAGGGGATTTGAGAAATGCTAGGGACTTTTTGCGGGATTGCAAAAGTTTGGGGGACAGGGGGGATTTATTACGGGATCACAATCCCGCATGAAGTTCTTGTGGGATTGCGTTCCTCAAGAAAACTTGAGGAAATGCAAGAAAATAATACATTCCTGGGAAATGTGGGGGGTTAGATGGGTGGTGCAGGAATGTGTTCCCGCACCGATATGGGGATGGGAAAGTTGTGTGATCCCGTCATCGTGGGATCGCGGGAATGCGAGAATGTAGGTTTTTGCAGGAATGCAAGAAAGGGTTAGATGGGCAAGAATGAAGGGAAAAAGAGATGGGGATAGGGGGAAAAGGGTAGGCAGTTACTGACATGAAGAAAGGATGTTTTGGATAGGATAGAAAACTGACATGGTTGACTGATTTGGTTGCAGTGGTCACTAGATCGATTGACTAGTCAGGAGAGACATGCAGCGGTACTGTCGATGGGAGAGCAGTTCACTCCCACATAGTGGGCATGAGTAGATGTACTAGGATTAGGGTACTTGGCCCACATGCTGCAAAGATGGACGTTCATGGTGATGGTCACAACACTGTGCAAGAGGTGGCACTCTGATACAGAGACATTCCATCTTCCTACGGGGGAGATTACAGTGACCTTGGAGGACGTGTACTAGATCTTTAGACTATCGATTTGTGGGACACCAATGGTGGCAGGGTCATATACACAATAGCAAGTGGTGGCCCCACTATTAGGTCCGGGTGTAGCACCTGTCTTGCACCATGGGAAGTTTGTGCTATCACACCATGTAGCAATAGTGCTGTCGGCATGACGACTATATTTCTATGTGTGCAGCTTGGTTTTGGGGTACATTACCTGGACACAAGAGGAACATGGGTGACACTAGCACTCATCCCATGGATTATGCATATAGTGGATGCAGATGTCCCAGTAGCCTGGGGCACACTAATGTTGGTAGAGATGTATAGGTACCTGCACCAAATCATCTACCATAGTGCGGAGGGCCAAGGCAGGAGTTTTGGGTTTGCATCACTCCTACAAGTATGGGCATGGGAGCACATAACAGTACTGAGACCGCTAGGGAGGATAGACATGTAGCCATAGGAGTTTGCAGTGTATAGCTGGGGAGAGCTACTGGCGTACCATGATGTAGATGACATTGATCACTGGAGGGAGATACTGGATGGGATTTGAGATGGCATGACCTAGTGACCATACTTGGGGTAGGTGACCTGGGTGGAGGATCAGAGGGAGCTACCATATGCCATGACTCCAACCTATATTATAGGGTGGTGGGAGTATATCATGGAGTAGTATAGGATAGATAGGGTCATCCATCAACTTGGGTTTGTACAGGGGGTTCCAGATGTAGATCACTAGTACTAGAGGGCTACGTGAGAGAAAATCTCAAAGTATGGAGAGAGGCTAGATAGGGTTGGGCTATTGGTAGGGTGGCATGCTATGGCACCTGTACAGTGGGACTGGGTTGGGGGACTGGAAGATGTAGGGACCACCCTGGAATATGACACATGGTTTCATAGGCTGACGGTCGTGGGGAGAGAAGGATTACCTGTCGGTAGAGGGCCAGTGCTGGTAGCTAGGGGCCGAAGAGGAGGGAGGGGAGGATAGAGAGGGGGGATGAGACAGAGATGGAGATGGAGATGGAGGTGGAGGGGGAGGCAGACATAGAGGCAAAGATGGAGGTGGAAGAGGGGATGGGATGGATGTGGATGGCAGAGGATATGGAGGAGGAGGAGGTGGGGGAGGGAATGGGGGATAGGTACCACCTGTGCAAGGAGCACCACCACCACCAGGACTGCCACCACCAGCACCACCATCAGGGAAGTCAACTGGAGTGGGATCATCGGGCAAAGGAGGAGGAGATCTGGCAGGGCATCTCACATCTTTATAGGCAACATACGATCATACTAGCAAAATGCTTTATGATACACAAGATGAGCGAGATGCCCCGACAACACACCTAGCCCAGGTGCTCCAGGATGGACTATTGATGGTTGATAAGAGAGTAGCTGAGGTGGGAGAGAGATGGGTTGTGGGTGGAGAGGGATGGGCTGAGAGTGGAGAGAGACCAGCTACGGGGAGATAGGGAGGGGCTGTGGATGGAGTGAGATCGATTGTAGGGGGAGAGAGACATGGCAGTTCAACAGTTGATGGTGAAGAGATAGATTGCCAGGGGGGCATGGTGGTGCGAAGCTCTCATGAGCGATCAGGAGAGGTGACACATTTGCAAAGGGACCTAGCAGATCTGAGAGAGTAGGTGGGATGGTACCAGGGCATGGAGTAGTGCCACTAGAGAATTGTGAGCATTATAAACATGCGAGTCATTCTAGGGCCATAGGTACAGGTATAGGTGGGAGCTCAAGGATAGGTGCTAGCAGTAGTTAGAGGAAAGGGGGAAGCACGCCTAGGGTTGGGTCCTCATAGAGGACATAATAGGAGAGTCCTCGGTCAGGGCAGTCACAGAGTCAATAATAATCGTTCGTCAGCTCTGTATAAATGGAAGAGGTAGAGGGGTTAAGGGTAGGGATGGATGTGGATACAAGGGTAGGATAGGCATCCACACAGGTGTGGGGTACATGGATATAGGGCACAGTGGAGAGATTGGCACCTAGGGTTATGTAGATAGATTTTTCCATAGTACCACTACAGGATCCAACATAGGATGACCCCCTAGCCAATGATGTTGAGATGCAGCCTGCCTTAGGAGAGGCAGATAGGCAGTGATATGTTGTGGATTTTGATCATGTACTTTAGTATTTATTGATGGAGGGCATAGTCCCTGTATTTATTGTATCTATATGCTTTATGGACTCAGATAGACACTTATTCTTTGATTCTTTGGGATGACCTATTATTTTAGTTTTGGCCATTGATTATGTATACATATGATGAGTTGGGTGGGATGTGACATGTTATGGGTTATGCATGGATGTTTATGATGGTATTGGCATGGGTGATGCAGGATGTGATGTGATTTACTATATGATGATTTATGTGATGTGTGTGCATAGATCAGATGCAATGACTGATGGTTTGTTGGTGCAGGAAGTGATGTGTTGGACTACATGTGATGCATGATGTACTTATGTTATGCTTTTATGTTTATGGATGCATGGTTATATGGAGGATGTCTTAACAATGCAAGATAAGTAAAATGACCTAACAATGCAAGATATAATGAACCTACATGTTTTAACAATGCAAGATTAAAATACACCTAAATGTTTTAACAATGTAAGATATAAAATGAACTTAATAATGAAGTGAAATGAGGAAAAATGAATCTAAAAAGGATCTAAATGATTAACAATGAAAGATTAAAAATGAGCCTAAAATGAATCTAAATGATTAACAGTGCAAGATTAAAAATGAACCTAAAATGAATCTAAAATGATTAACAGTGCAAGATTAAAAATGAACCTAAAATGAATCTAAATGATTAACAATGCAAGATTAAAAATGAACCTAAAATGAATCTGTAGACTAGGATTTGAGAGTGCACCTAAACCTGTTTTGAAGGCCAAAGACAAACAAATGTCATAGCATATAATCAAATCAAATTCAAAGGTTAACAAACTAAAATCAAAGCCACCTCAGTTTAAGCTTAAAACGGATGCGCCCATGCACCGTTTGATATGCTTAGATATAGAGGGATGTGGGTGTGCAAACTCAAGCACTTGGAGCATGCAAAGTAGGATGATTTGAGGATCAAGAAGACCCAAAATGACACAAAATAGGTATGAGGAACCTATTTTGCCTCAAAGGCCTCAAGAACACACAAATATGCAAAGCTAAATAAATGAACTAAGATTAAAACAAGAAATGAATCTATGTTAATCCATTTAAGCTAATTTAGATGTGATTTAAGCTTGAAAATGATCTAAAAAAGATGAGCTTATGCTTATGCTAAAATGAAAATGGCATTATAACTTTGCTATTGAGTTTGAGAGTTGAGAGATGATTTGCCTTAGGAAGTGAGGGTATTTATAGGAAAAGGGAAGGGCTTGGTTAAAAAGGATGAGTCAGAGTTAGGGCTAAGGTTAGGGTTGAGTCAAGGACAAGTGTCCTGACAAGTGTCAAGGGAGGATTGAGTTGAAAGTTTGAGGGCATGTGCACAATTTGGTAAATGTGCCCAAAGCCAAGAGGTGGCAAGGAAGGGATAAGAAGGTCTTAAATGCATAATGAATGCATGTAAGAAAGATAAGGAAGGCTTAAATGCATCCTTAAATGCATTTGCAAGAGGTGGCCAAGAGGTGGCCATCTTTGTTGACTAAGGAGGATGACTAAGAGGAGGTTAGCATAAGTTTTGGTAAACCTTTTGCTAATGGAATGTGACAAGATTAGAAAGGGGATTAGGATTAGGATTAGGGGATTTTAGGATTAGGATGGGTGAATAGGTTGGGTTGAGAAGTTTCTAGAAGAGTCTAGAATTCTCCTAGGTTTTATGGAATAAAAGTTTATTCATTCCAAAAGCTTAAGTTTGAGAAAATTTATTGAAATATTTTCAATAAATATGAAAATTAAATATTTAATCTTAATTAAATATTTTGAGTTGAGATTAGGGTTAGAAAAGGTGGGATTAGCCTTTTAATCGAAATTAAGAAGGGATTAGAAGATTTTGGAAGAGGTTAGTGGTCTTAAGGAAATTGGCCAAGTTCTGGTCAAAAAATAAATTAATTATTTTTTGGGAGATTTTTGGTCAATTTATTAATTAAAATAATTAATAAATAGGGGATTAATGTTTAAATAAGATTTAAACATTTTTGGGAGGGATTTCTTAATTAAATATTTTTAATTAAGAAAAAGGGATTTAATAACATAAAAATAAATTAATTAATTAAATAAATAATTAATTAATAAATGATGATGTCATCAGAGATTTTTTAGAAAATAAAAATACTTTATTTTCTAAAGGATTTTTAGGTGTCTACATTTTGCCCCTCTTTGATGCGATGCCGCAAGTGGCATGGCTTCAAAGACAAGAAAATAAGATGCCCAAGGCTAGAATTAGAAGAAGAGGGTACGACACCCGGGTGGACTAGAAGAAAGAGGAACATGCCCCGGTGGGACAAAATCATGGAAGATGCGCCCAGTGGGACAAGGAGAAAGAGGGATTACGCCCTGGGACAGAGTGTGCCCGGCAGGACAAGAAAGGAAGGGCCTAGGAAGAAAGGGGAGATAAATAACCTCACTTCTAAGAACAAATATGGATGATATGCAAGATGAGATGGAAATGCAAGATGCAAGATGCAGCTGTATGCAAAGATTAATCTATATGATAAATGCAAGGGACCAGATAGCTCCAAGTGCAAACGGGAATGCACAGCCTAGATTTAATATAGCAATGCTAGAGACCTGCCAAGGATACTGGGATCACGAGGCCTTGTCACCAGTGTTGCAGAGGACTGACGAGGACTGACGCTAAACAAACACACAGGGTTGCCCCAACATCACACATGAAGCGCAGAGGCGACATGGTGGAACCGATGCTGAAGGAACCACAAACACACAACTGACTCACAGGCAGAAGCGAAAGATCAAAAGACCTTGCCCCAGATTATCCGCACACGCAGCACACCGTGATATAATGAATCGTGGTGACCCTGGTGGGATAATGAGAAGCCAAAAAAGATTAACAAGACCCAAAGGACAAAATTCCAAGATCAAAATGATAACTCCAAAAAGACATCCTTTGCCAAGGAGAGAGATTAGGTTTGATTGATGGTGGGAAGATTGGTTGGACAGGAGGAACGATATATCCTCAAGGACCAGGATGGAAGATTAGGTCAGACAGGAGGAACGATATATCCTCAAGGACCCATGGGTTGGTGAGAGAATAAGTGTAGTTGTTCACTGGCAAAAGCTGAAGTTCAAGGAATAGTCAGGATAAGCAAGGATAAGTCGACAATTGATGTTGCTGAAGCACAAGGCCCGAGTGGGACTACAAATTTTCTGAGGCTGGGGATGGGACAAGATATTTGATCAAATGCTGCTGCAAGATGGACAAAGGTTATGTACAACAAGGAGGAACGATATGCACAAGGGATATGTACAGAAGCTCAGGATTGGGGATAGGAAGATCACACTCGGCGGGACTCTCACTAGGACGGAGACAAGAAGGATATTTACAGAAAGGATTGCGCTGTATAGGAAAGGGATAAGGATATGGTACAAGATATGGTACAAAGCTTTGGAATAGGATATAGATTGCAGATGGGTTGGAGGAAGATGGAAGCCGAATGCTTGGAGGATAGGGGAGATGGAACTGCTGGGAGATCTGTTATGGATGGAGGAAGAGGACGGTAGCTGAAAGGACAACTGAATAGATAAATAGCCCAGTTTACTATGTTGGCACCTGTTTACCAGGTTTTCACCAACATACTTGTCTAAGGCGCTTGAATTGCCAAGTTTTCATCGTTTGGACGATCATTTTCTCTTTCTCTTTTCTTTTTTGCTTTTTTGCTTTTTTGCTTTTTTTTGCTTTTTTTGCTTTTTTGCTTTTTTTGCTTTTTTGCTTTTTTGAATGTTTTTTGGATTTTCTGATGTTGCTGGTTCAGGTTCAGGCATAGAACCTCTTCAGATGGATGATGTTAATAGGATCATTCAAGGGCTCGCCTTCTGGTGTTGATAGCTGATAGGCTCCGGAGCCAAAGGATGCGGTGACAACATAGGGGCCCAACCAAGTAGGCTCAAACTTGCCTTTCTTTTCTCTATTTGCTAGGACCTTCTGATTTTCTTTAAGAACCATGTCACCGACTTGGAATTGTCTAGGATGGACCTTTTTGTTATAACTCCTTTTGAGTCGATTCTGGTATGCAACCAGGTGATCGTAGGCTTGCTGTCTCTTTTCATCTAGCAGATCTAGCTGTGTGAGCCGGGCCACACGATAGTCTTCATCAGTTGTATAGTTCTTCATGGAGACGCGCAAGGATGGGAGCTCAACCTCGATCGGTAGAACGGCTTCAGCACCATATACAAGAGAGTATGGGGTGGTGCCTGTGGGAGTGCGATAAGAAGTGCGGTAGGCCCAAAGGGCAGGATTGATTTGGAGGTGCCAGTCACGACCAGAATCATTGACAACCTTCTTGAGGATTTTCAAGATAGTTTTGTTAGTTGCCTCAGCTTGGCCATTTCCTTGAGGAAAATATGGACTGGAGAAACGGTGATGGATGTGGAGTCTGGCACATAGATCATCCACATGCTGGTTTTCAAAAGGTGTGCCATGGTCTGTGAAAATGGTAGATGGTATGCCGAAGCGGCAAATGATATGGTAGAGGATGAACTTGGATATTTGGATGCCAGTAGTAAGGGTGAGCAGAATCGCTTCAACCCATTTGGTAAAATACTCTGTGGCTGTTATGATATACTTGTGTCCATCCGAAGAGAGGGGGGTGATCAAGCCAACGAGGTCGAGGCCCCAACATGAAAAAGGCCACGGTGGTGCAATAGGCTGTAGATCCTGTGCTGGTGCATGTATCAAATTGGCATGCTGTTGACATGGGAGACATTTCTTGACAAATTCACATGCATCATGTTCCATTGTTGGCCAATAATACCCAACTCTAAGTAGCTGCTTTGCTAGAACCATGCCACTCGTGTGGGCACCGCAAATTCCAGCGTGAACTTCTTGTAAGGCCAGGACGGCCTCGTTTGAGTCTAAACATCTAGATAGGACATTGTGATACCCACGACGATATAGGGTGTTGGCTACAAGAGTGTAGCGGGAAGCTCTGCGAATAAGGTTTTGGCATTGGTTATTGGTGAGATGGGGAGATATGATACCATTTTTTAGATATGCATGGATTTCGTGGTACCATGGGGATTGGGGACCAACCAAGACACACACCATGTTTGCATCGGTGTTCTCATAAGCTGGTGAATGTAGCTGCTCGACTAGAAATTCATACTGTGATGCATCTCGTGGTATTTCCAATAAGGATCTGATGGTTGCCATTGCATCTGCTGCTTTGTTCTGAAGCCTTGGGATCTGATTGAATTGTAGATGTAGGAAATGCTCTTTCAGTTTATCCACCAGTTGCTTGTAGGGTAGCAATTTGTCGTCCTTTGTCTGATACTCGTCAAGGACTTGCTTGATAATGAGCTGTGAATCTCCAAAAACTTGTAGTTCTGTGATGTTCCATTGGATAGCTGTTTTGAGACCTAAGATGAGTGCCTCATATTCTGCAATGTTGTTGGTACAGGGGAATCCCAACTTGAATGATTTTGGAATATAGTCACCTTGAGGTGTGACGAATAGGATTCCTGCCCCAGAGCTATGGGATGTGTTGGAACCATCAAAGTATAGTTTCCACATGGGCTGCTCTTCAATCATGCATAAGTGTTCATCAGGGAATTCCATGATTAGTGGATAGGCATCCACCAGTGGTGCTTCTGCTAGTTGATCGGCAATGACTTGCCCTTTGATTGCTTTGCGATCTACATACTGAATGTCAAATTCGCTGAGTAACATGACCCATTTTGCCATACGGCCTGTGAGGGTTTTCCTTGATAACAGATACTTAAGAGGGTCCACCTTTGATATGAGCTTGATTGTGTGGCTAAGCATGTAATGTCTAAGTTTTTGAGTGGCAAAGACCACTGCTAAGCATGCTTTCTCCATGGGTGAATAGTTAAGCTCATAGCCCACAAGAGTGCGACTGATGTAGTAGATAGCTCGTTCTCTATTTTCATCATCATGCTGTGCTAGAAGTGCCCCTAGTGCTGTAGCTGTTGTTGAGATGTAAAGGATGAGTGGGCATCCTGAAACCGGTGGTACTAGGATTGGAGCATTAGCTAGATACTCCTTGAGCTTATCAAAGCTTCTTTGACATATGGGATCCCACTTGAAGTTGGTGTCTTTGCATAAGAGATGTGAGAAGGGTTGACACTTATCTGCTAGCTGAGAGATAAATCACCGAACTGATTGAAGCTTTCCCTGTAGGCTTCTGAGCTGTTTGAGATTTCTTGGTGGAGGCATCTTTGTTATTGCTTTTACCTTTTTAGGATCGATCTCTATGGCTCGTCTAGAGACGATGAAGCCTAGAAGCTTGCCAGATGTTACACCAAAGACACATTTCTTAGGATTTAACTTTAAGCCATAATGATTCAGACGATCAAATACACGCTCTAGGATGTCGAGGTGCTCATCTCTTGTTTTGGATTTTGCAAGGATATCATCCACATAGTCTTCAAGAATCTTGTGGATCATGTCATGGAAGATCGCTGTCATTGCTCTCTGATATGTTGCTCCTGCATTCTTTAGCCCAAATGGCATCATGTTGTAGCAGAAGGTACCCCATGGGGTTGTGAATGCTGTTTTATGTTGATCTGCTTCTGCTATATGAATCTGGTTGTAACCGGAAAAGCCATCCATGAGTGATAGCATTTCGTGACCCGCTGTGAGGTCTACAAGCATGTCTATGTTTGGCAATGGGAAATCATCCTTAGGGCATGCCTTGTTCAAGTCCCTGAAATCAGTACAGATTCTGATGTCGCCAGAAGGCTTTGTGACTGGCACCATGTTAGAGATCCATTATGAGTAGTCAATTGCTCTGATGATTTTTGCTTGAAGGAGCTTCTCAAGCTCTGCTTTAACTAGTAATGCTACCTTTGGATGCATTTTCCTTAGCTTCTGCTTCACTGGCTTAACGTTTGGATCTACTGATAGATGATGAACAACAAGGTTTGGATCAAGCCCAGGCATGTGGGCGTATGACCATGCAAAGTTGATAATGGATTCCTTGAGCAAGGCACTGAGAGTGATTTCTTCTCCTTCTGTTAGGTTGACTGCAATGTAGGTGATCCTTGGACATTCTTCTGTTCCCAAGTTGATTGGCTTGGTTTCCTCTATGATGATCGGCGACTGCTCTGGTCTATAATCTTGGATAGGGGGAAGAGGCAAGGCTTCATCTTCTAGCGCCTGAATTGCCAGGTTTTCACTAGAAGATACGCCCTTTATTTTTACTATTTTAGAATCAGAATGTGCCCTAAGGGGGTTTTCACATAAAGACTCATGATGTTCTCTTGCTATTTCATTTTTGTGACTAAAGCTTGCCTCTTCCCCAAAATATCCTTCTGGGTGAAGCTGATAGACAGAGGTTGATGTTGGATCCTGGTTGACTGCTGGACCTGATGCCCCCATGAATTCTAGGAGTGCTTGTGCGCTTTGGAACTCGTTGATGTGTGCGATGCTTGGTTGGTCCCAATCTATGAGGTCAGGGTTTGTGAGGGGAAGATCTATGAGGTTAATGGAGAGTTGTTGGAGAACAAAAGTCCCCAGGAGGGTGTCGTCGGCAAAGATATCGTCCTAGGATCAGATGTCTTTCTCTTCGGGGATGTCTTCGATTTCCACGAGGTCATCCCGGCTATTCGAAAAGTTCACGTTGGTCATGTTAGTGCCCGCAGTTGTGGTATTGGGCTCTTGTTCAAGCAGGCGAGGGGTATTAAAGCCAAGTCCTTGTTGTTCTGGGTTCTGGGATGGTATGATAGGAAACAAATTTCCATCCTCTTGTGGTCCTAGACCACCACCTTGATAGTTATAGTGTTCTGTGACATTTTTGAAGGGGATTGGATATTTCTCTTTGAAGTACTCAAGAAGTTGTGTGTCACGTGATGGGGGATCTTTGTATAACCATTTGTTAATATCTGGATCCATTTCTTTGCTGTTGATGGTACCATGAGACTCAAAAGTCATATTTCCTATATGCTTGAGCTTATGATGTTCCTTAACATGCTTGTTTTGACAACTTGGGCGCCCTTGAGTATGTGGATCACGTGGAAGAGCTCCTACAGCAAATGCATCACTGAGGCTGTATTCGCCACAACCCTGGTTGTTGATCTTGATGGATGATAAGGTGGAAGAAAGGATGGTCTTTGGATCGCGATGGGATCGGGATGAGCTAGCAATAGAAGTACCAATATCGGTTCCAGGACAATGAGTAGAATGAGGGAAAGATGCTTCCATCGCAAGGTAGTATGCGAAGGGGTTAGGGTCAGCGTGGATGGTAACCTCAGTGCCTTGATGTGGAAACTTGATGCACTGATGGTAAGTAGATGGTACGTCCTTAATGGAATGGATCCATGGACGACCAAGGAGGATATTGAACGGTAGGTCAAGATCAACAACGTGGCAGAGAGTATCTTGCGTTGCTGGGCCTAGCTGGATAGGCAAAGTTATAGTACCTTCAGAGGTATGCTCCAAGTTATCATATGCTTTGATAGTGATTTGCTCATGTTGTATGTTGGCCTCCGTGAACCCGATCTTCTTGATGAATTTTAATGTGCACAAGTTGAGGGCTGAGCCATTATCCACTAGAACTCATTTGATGGCAAAATCTCTGACCATGACAGCAATGCGGAGAGGGAGAGTATGGTCAGGAGCGACATCTGGTATATCAGATTCTTTGAAGGATAAGGCACATGCTGCAGATAGGTGTCCCACAAGAGTTTCAAACTGAGTTGTGTTAATGTCCGTGGGGACATGACCTTCTTTTAGAGCTTTGTCCAGGATCTCCTGATGGATGGGTGATGTGCGGAGCAAATCCAAGATAGATATTTGGGCTGGCATGTTCCCAAGATGCTCTATGATATTGTATTGTGCTCTTGGTGCATTATGATGTGTTGCGCGTGCATTTGATGCTGGCCTGGTGTTAGACTGTGCTTTGGATGCAGTAGATGTTGGCCTTGGAGGAGCAGCTGATCTTGGAGGAGCACCGGCAACAGTTATTCTACCACTGCGGGTAGTTGCAGCACATTGTCGATCCGGCTCTCTGACGTGGATGGTATTGATGGTGGGCTCATCTTGGATGGGCTCAACTTGAGTTATGCATCCGACATACTTGTCATAGTTGATGTAGGCCGCTGTGTGATTTTCTTGCTTGCCTTTGCCACGATTTTGGGGCTGATTGGCGCTGGCTTGATTCTTCCCGGCATCGTGTTGAGGGAACACATTTTGATATATTTGCAAACCGGCATTGGGTGAAGCTTGAGTTGGTGCATCGACCTGGATTTCTTTGCGATCGATGAGATCCTGGATGTAGTGCTTAAGCCGCATGCACTTCAATGTTGTGTGCCCCTTCACACGATGGTAATCACAGTATTCATGTTCTTTATACCAATCAGACTTTGGTGCATTGTCATCCTTCTGTGGGATGGGCGGATATGTGATCATATTTGCCTTGGCTAGCCGATAAAAGATCTGATCCAGAGGCTGACCCAAAGGTGTGAAAGTCCTCTTTGGATTGTTCTGATTATTGGGTTTGTTCTGCCTTGGGGCAACGTTAACTGCGTTAACAGGATTGCCTTGACGTGCTGGCTGTTGCTGTTGGTATTGCTGCTGATACTGTTGCACAGGCGGTTGATGAGCTTGAGGAGGCTGCTGATAAATAGGTGCTTGATATGCGGGAGCTGGTGGTTGCTGATAGATGGGTGCTTGTGGCGGTTGGTATGTTTGAGCTGGTGTAGGACTAGCCACAATGAATTGTACATTCTTAGTGTCAGTGGCTCCATCTGTAACAACATTCTTGTTACGATTCCAGTAACAGGATTTATCATTGTTGGGTTTGTTTTTGGAATCATCCTTGAAGTGACGAATAGTGCCTTCGTCTAGGAGAGCTTTCTCGATGCCTATGCCTTTGCTCTTGATGTCTTGGTATGTCTGGAGATAGTTCATTCGCATGTGATGGGATAGCTTTGGATGTAGGTTATCAATGAAGATCTTTGTTAGATGCTTCTCTGGCGGCTGATATGATAACCTGGTTGTAAGATTCTGCCATCTTTGCAAGTATTCTGCAAGGCTTTCTCCGTCTTTCTGCTTTGAGTTGCATAGGTCTAGCAAGGGCAACTCATTCTCCACATTATGGGCATAGTGTGTAATGAACTTCTCAGAGAGTTTAGCAAAGGTGTTTATTGTCCCATGTGGTATTTTGTAAAACCACTCAACAGCAGTTCCTCCCAAGCTTTTGGGAAACAGGCGCAGGAGATAGGTATCACTGTAAGCCACTTCTTGGCACGCCATGTAAAACTCTTTGATATGGTTTACTGGATCTCCTTTCCCCCGATACTTGTCGAACTTGGGCATCTCAAAATGCTTGGGGAAAGGGATAGTTGCTATGGACCGATCGAAGGGATATGAGCACACCTCTTCGAACTTGTATGTTTTATTCTTTGTTCCACTTTGTAGCTCTTTTAGAGCATTTTTCATTGCTTCCCACTCAGCATTGAGTGGCGAGGGAACTAGAACTTCTATTTGTGATGGAAGCTGTGGAACTAGATATGGCGTTTGCTGTGGATAAATGGGTTGGAACTAATTTTGGGGCAATGGTTGCTGGGGATATTGCTGGTGTGGCATAGGGGGATATTGTGGTAAATGATATGGAACCTCTTGATGTTGTTGGGCTGCTTGCTGTTGTTGAACTGGCGGTTGTTGTGGGACTGCTTGCTGATATTGGACATTTGGACCTTGCTGTTGTAACTGATGGGTGGGAACTTGTTGTTGCTGGGGGATGATAGGGATTTGTTGCTGAGGCTGATAGCAAGGGACTTGCTGTTGTTGAGGAATGATGGGTGTTTGCTGAAAGGGGACATGTGGTTGTTGTGGGGGAGGCTGTTGGAACGATGCTGCTTGCGGGTATGATGGTGGTAGTTGCTGAGGTTGGCTTTGGGTGTGGCTTATATAAGCTGGGTGCATGCCTGCGTTACTTAGAGGTGGAACAGATGCGGGAAAGCTAAAAGCAAAGGGTGATGGGGTAAGATAGCTGGGGAAAGTTGGCTGTTGAGGTGGTGTAACTTGCTGGAAGGTATTTGGGATTTGGGATGAATAGCTTGAAGCTGGCGGTGGTTGGGGTAGTTGCTGCTGTGCTGCTTGGGCGAAGGCGGTTTGTTGACTTGCAACCATAGATGTAGGGGATTGAGATGGGATCCCCCATGCCTTCATTTCTTCTTGCGTAAGGCCCCATTGAGAGCTTGTGTTAGGGTGCACTGCAGCGGATGATAGAATGGTAGGAGCAACGGGAGCTTGGGACATGAATGATGGTTGAGAGAAAGGAGCTTGTTGAGGTTGTGGTTGAGCGGATGCTTGTGAGGAGGAAAATGAAGGAAACACCCAAGAGAAAGATGAGGTTGGAATGGGGAGCGATTGCACTAACCCCAAAGAAGAAGGTACAGGTGCTTGGGGGGTGAAGGGTGACGGTGCTCCTTTGATGGTGAAAGGCGTTGCTTGACTTGCGGATGGTGGCGAAGCTTTTGGTGTAAAAGCTTGTGTGAGAGGTGGAAGCTGACTTTGGGTTAAGTGTTGGATTTGGGCTTGGGTAGCCATAGTAGATGATGAAGCAAAAGGGGTATGAGATGGAGCGGATGGTGCTGCAGCTTGTGTTGTGGGACTGGCGAGGCTTCCTTGCAAGAAAAGGGGAATGGTGGAAAGCTCTTGGGATGTTTGCATGATAGGATCGGGAAATGGAGAATATGCTTGTGCTGGAACTTGGATTGTTTTGCTGGGGATGCGTGGATAGAGAGATGGTGGGATGGAGGTACTTTCTGGTAGATAGTGGGCAAACATGCTTTGCTGATGTTGTGGTACAAGGGCATTGGTTGCTGGTGGGCTTTCTGGAGGATTTGCGAATGCTTGGATTACCAACGGGGATGAAGGGATGTTTGGATCTTCACATGGGTTACTGGCTTGGATCTGGGGATTGTAGGTCATCATGGCATTGGTGAAAAGGTTGGGATCGGATGAGGTTGTTGGTGGATAAGGATTCATGCTTCTTCTTTTTCGAGATCTGGTCTCAACAGGCATGGAGATGCAAGTGCTAAATGGATGCAAGATGTTTGGCTAAAAGATGTTGATGGATGCAAAGTTGATGAACTTCTAAAGATGATGACTTTCTAGGATGCAATGCAAGGATGGATCAAGATGGCGATGATGGAAGCTGGATGGAACTGATATGGATCAAGATGGTGGAGGAAAGATAGGTTGCTGGTGGAAAGCTGGTGAAAGATTACTGAGTGGTCAACAAATGAGCTGCTATTTTTCCCAAATGGAGGATCAGAGATATGATGGGGTCAACCTAAGATAGACTGATGATCTTCGGTCAACAAGTTTCTTATCAATGCACTCCAATCTCTTGCTCGAGATGATGGCTATGCAAGGACAAGGTTTGATTTCTTTATGACAACACGTTGTGCCAAAAAAGAAGATGATGGTCTCTGATCTTGGATATGGGATAGGAACAACTCAAAAAGGTAGAACACTAAGTGTTGGTGGATCTCTGGATTTGGAACAAAGGATGATGGATCTGCTGGAAAGATATGGAAAGCTGATGGGTGGATGCTGGTGGAAAAGGTATTGAAGGGTGAAGGGACAATGCTTTATCTAAAGGGATAATGCAAATGACAAGGATTGATTCTAGAATGCTGGTAGGAAGACGAATGCAAATGCAACTTTATGATGTTTTGAAATGCAACTAAGGTTTTGATGCTGATGCAAAGGATGAAACTAGGATGAAACCAAGATGCAAAGCTGTTTGAGACAAGATTTCAAGATCTGAAGATGGAACAAGACATGAACAAGGATTGGCTAATTTTCTGGCTCAAGGTTGATGAAACGATGGTTAACTCGAAAATGGAAGGCGAACTGTTTGATGCGGGCGTTATGGGCAATGTTCTCAAGTCTGGCTTGGGATTTTTCCTCTGCTTGGGTTGCTTGGATAATGGATTGATAGGTCTTGGTGTTCTTCTTGGCAACTTTTCGCTCTTGATAGGCTTGGGATTTGGGCAACTTCGCTTTAGGATGTTTGCTCTTGCTGGGCATCACTTTGGAAAAGAGGCTTCTGATTTTGAGGCAAAGGTTTCCAATGGAAAAAGTTAAAGTCAAAGCAATCTCCGCAAGGGACAAAGCAACCCTGCGGGATACAAACAAAGACAACTGACTCTGACAAAGCTTTGAAAGTGTATGTTTCAACAAGTGTTTTCACGGAGTCTTTGACTATCAAGCACTTCAAACAGATCTACCTAAGGAAGGTGAGTATCAAAATCGCTTGCCCACAGCTTGGTATCCCCCAGAAGGGAATACAAATGGTGAGTAATCTTGAGGCGACCCGGTAAACCCCTTGGAATCGGTCCTTGCACAAGGATTTTGATACTTTCAGATGTAGATAGGGTAGCCTCTAGTTTATCAGGTTGCTAATGATTCCATGGAGTCTCCATACCCGGTTATGCTGATCATCCGTGACTCACTTAAGAGCCTTGCCAATTATGCTGGGGGATAGGAATGTTTACCATCCCCAGACACGTGTTTGGCACGAACGCCCGGCGATTAGGAGATGTAAGTGATTCTTTTGGTATTCACTTATTTGTATACCGGCCGGGGGGGATACCGGTTTGAGGTCGTTCTCCGAGGAGGAAGCGCTTCTCCTTGGACAGGGCTCGCTAAAAGTAGAACAAGTGAACTTGTCCAAGTTCAAATGTTCCACATTGCTTACTCTAACAAGGATTATGCAAGAATTAAAAAAAACTCCTACATGCACATCAAGCAGATTTTGTTCATTTTTCCAAATTTGATTAAGTTTGTTTGAACTTTGAAATGAAGACACTTGTGTTTAGCTTTTGATTTGTTCTTTTCCTCAAAATGTAAATGCTTTGAACGGTTGCAAGTTCTTTCCTTTTGTGCATTCAAGATTTGATTAGCGAGTTGATTTAAGAACTTTGAAAAAGCTTTGTTTTGTCCCTTAGATCACTCAAGATTGAATTTGTTTGCTTTCTTTGGAATTTGAAACGAGATAGGGAATAGAGTTGTTTGTTCCTTTAGTGCATTCGAGATTTGGTTTGCTTTTCAAATTGACAATGACACTTAGGACCTAAGTTCTTCCTTTTAGCTTCATTCAAGATTTTGTTTTGACTCGTTTGAATGCAGATTTGATGTTCTTTTTATGCCCAAAAAGATATGATCATTCCTACTTTGCATGAATGCATTGTTAAAAATCCTTGATGTTGCAAGGATGCAAATGCCTTGATTAATTTTTTTGTTTTGTTTGTTAGAATAAATTTTGCAAATTTTAGTCCTTAATGCATTCAAGAATGATTTGGGGGTTCATTTTAAGCACTAAAATAAGGTGTGTATAATTTTGCTTCCTTATGGATTTTATTATTTATTTTTGAAAAAAAATGGCCATGACCTCCTTGCTAGAAGAAGAAGAAGAAGGAGACGGAATAGAAGAAGAATATAGACAAGAAGAGGAAGAAGAATATAGACAAGAAGAAGAAGAAGAAGGGATCAAAGTGCTCCGTCCACCTATAAGCTTGAAAAATCTAAAAATGGTCTAAAACCCATCAGAATGTTTGCAAAGAACCCGTGAAGTGGGTCCCACCGGGCGTGCCAGAATGTAGACTAGGATTTGAGAGTGCACCTAAACCTATTTTGAAGGCCAAAGACAAACAAATGTCATAGCATATAATCAAATCAAATTCAAAGGTTAACAAACTAAAATCAAAGCCACCTCAGTTTAAGCTTAAAACGGATGCGCCCATGCACCGTTTGATATGCTTAGATATAGAGGGATGTGGGTGTGCAAACTCAAGCACTTGGAGCATGCAAAGTAGGATGATTTGAGGATCAAGAAGACCCAAAATGACACAAAATAGGTATGAGGAACCTATTTTGCCTCAAAGGCCTCAAGAACACACAAATATGCAAAGCTAAATAAATGAACTAAGATTAAAACAAGAAATGAATCTATGTTAATCCATTTAAGCTAATTTAGATGTGATTTAAGCTTGAAAATGATCTAAAAAAGATGAGCTTATGCTTATGCTAAAATGAAAATGGCATTATAACTTTGCTATTGAGTTTGAGAGTTGAGAGATGATTTGCCTTAGGAAGTGAGGGTATTTATAGGAAAAGGGAAGGGCTTGGTTAAAAAGGATGAGTCAGAGTTAGGGCTAAGGTTAGGGTTGAGTCAAGGACAAGTGTCCTGACAAGTGTCAAGGGAGGATTGAGTTGAAAGTTTGAGGGCATGTGCACAATTTGGTAAATGTGCCCAAAGCCAAGAGGTGGCAAGGAAGGGATAAGAAGGTCTTAAATGCATAATGAATGCATGTAAGAAAGATAAGGAAGGCTTAAATGCATCCTTAAATGCATTTGCAAGAGGTGGCCAAGAGGTGGCCATCTTTGTTGACTAAGGAGGATGACTAAGAGGAGGTTAGCATAAGTTTTGGTAAACTTTTTGCTAATGGAATGTGACAAGATTAGAAAGGGGATTAGGATTAGGATTAGGGGATTTTAGGATTAGGATGGGTGAAGAGGTTGGGTTGAGAAGTTTCTAGAAGAGTCTAGAATTCTCCTAGGTTTTATGGAATAAAAGTTTATTCATTCCAAAAGCTTAAGTTTGGGAAAATTTATTGAAATATTTTCAATAAATATGAAAATTAAATATTTAATCTTAATTAAATATTTTGAGTTGAGATTAGGGTTAGAAAAGGTGGGATTAGCCTTTTAATCAAAATTAAGAAGGGATTAGAAGATTTTGGAAGAGGTTAGTGGTCTTAAGGAAATTGGCCAAGTTTTGGTCAAAAAATAAATTAATTATTTTTTGGGGGATTTTTGGTCAATTTATTAATTAAAATAATTAATAAATAGGGGATTAATGTTTAAATAAGATTTAAACATTTTTGGGAGGGATTTCTTAATTAAATATTTTTAATTAAGAAAAAGGGATTTAATAACATAAAAATAAATTAATTAATTAAATAAATAATTAATTAATAAATGATGATGTCATCAGAGATTTTTCAGAAAATAAAAATACTTTATTTTCTAAAGGATTTTTAGGTGTCTACAGAATCTAAATGATTAGCAATGCAAGATTTAAAATGAACCTAAAATGAATATAAATGATTAACAATGCAAGATTTAAAATGAACCTAAATGATTAACAATGCAAGATGTAAAATGAACTTAATAATGAGGATAAATGATTAACTATTCAAGATTAAAAATGAACCTAAATGATGAATGATAATGAATAATCTTAAATTGATTGATGATGAAAAGAGAATGAATGATCTTAAAATGATATGATAATGAAATGAATCTAAAATGGATATGTGTCTAAAATAGATTAATGATGAGATGAATCTAAAATAAATGCACTGATGTAATGAGGGATGAGAACACGAAAATGAGATGGGATAATGCAACCTAAGATGATGAATAAAATAAATCTAAGATGAGGTGTAGTGTATACAAGATGACAAGGGGATGTTAATTCAATCTAGGGTGAGTGGAAATGTTAACTAAAATGAAGAAGGCAAAATGCAACTTTGACAATGTGGGCAAAAAGGAGATGCAAAAAGAAGATGGGATGCAGCAGGGTACTGAAGTCAAGCATTCATATGAGATGAGATGTGATGATGGGTATGGTGGCATAGCATATCATTGCCTAACTGAACCCTCACTGAGAGGTAGGGGATGGTGGAGTGAGAAAGGCAATGTTTGAGGGGAGATTTGTACAATCAAAATCCATGGGTTAGGGACATGAGTAGTAGTAGAGGGAGATAGATAGGTTTGCATCAAGATGAAGTTTTGGGGGATGAGGGAAAAAGGTGGAAAGGATGTGAGGGGGGGTTTGCTAGGATGTTCGAGGATGGTTGCTGAGATTTGATAGGGAGATTGTTTTAGCTAGGAAGTTTGATAGGAGGGGGGATTTTATTGAAGCTTGAGTGCGGGGTATTCCAAAGGTAAATACCACCATGTAGTTTGATATAGCAACAAAAGGGACTAGCCAAAGTTACTGAGAACTTGAGGCTGCGTCGCTAGCATTGTATAGGACTGACTCAAAAAAGACATGCAAGGGTTTCCTTGGCAACACGCATGAACCGAGGGGGAAGCAGGGTGAAAATGATGTCGAGGAACCCACATACAAATGACACTACCAAAAGGCACCATGTGACCCAAAAGATCACATGTAGACCATCCCAGGGTTGCATTCGACTAACTCACACATAGAAATAAAAGAGTGAAAGAACCTTGCCTCAACAAACATCTCTCATTCCAGTGCACCATGATATAAAGGATCATGGTGACCTTGAGGAGAGAAGCAAAATGAGACCGCAAAAACAAGATGATAAACCAAAGAAAGCATTATGAAATCAATGTGATAAGACCCAAAAGAGATTAAACAACTATGGATGGTGGGATTTAGGTCAGATAGGATGAAAGATGCATCCTACAAGGACCTAGTTGGTGGGAGTGGCTGCAAACCAAATTGTTGATGGGAAAAAGGAGAATTTTGGAGAATCACAGTGACAAGGAATGTTTGCTGAGGAAATTGTTGGGATTGCAATTGTGATAGGCCATGTGTTTGAGATCAAGGTACTACTGGGGGAACAGGGTGATATATACAAAGGAGCCAAAGAGTGATGACACTATATACAGTTGGATGTTTACAAAAGTTCAGGTGATCAAAATAGGTCAATAAGTGACAATTATATACATAGCTCAGTGTTTCAGGGATAGGATATGCCTTGGTATATAGAGGAAGCTCAAGACACGGGATAGTAGTTCTCTTCTGCTAATATGATGGTAAGAACACCTTGGGTAAAAAGGGTGAGCGAAATGGTGGAATGATGGGATGGCATGGGATGGCGAGTGGGTTCGATGGAGAAATGAGAGTTTGATAGATAATGATACGGTCCACTATGTGTGGCACTTATTTCCAAGTTTTCACCAAAATAATTTCCCAAGGTGCCTGATTGCCAAGTTTTCACCACTGGGCAATTATTTTCTCTTTACTTTTTTTTTATTTTTCTAGATTTGTTACTTTTTATGTATTTTTTCAGGATCATAAAGATGGTTCAAGCATAGAACTGCTTCAAATGTATGATATTGATAGGATTCGTGAGGGGCTCCCCTTCAGGTGTGGATAACTGATAGGCTCCAGAGCCAAAACAAGTTGTCACAACACAGGCTCCCAATCAGGTGGGTTCAAACTTCCCTTTCTTCTCACGATTGGCTTGTAATTTTTTGTTCTCTTTCAGGACCATGTCTCCCACTTGGAATTTTTTGGGGTGTACCTTTTTATTGAAGCTCCTCTTGAGTTAGTTTTGGTACATGATCAGGTGATCTTAGGCCTATTGCCTCTTCTTGTTTAACAGGTCCAGCTGGGTAAGACGTGCCACATGATAGTCTTCATCTGTGATGTAATTCTTCATGGACACACGTAGTGAAGTGATTTCAACTTTAATTGGAAAAATGACATCAACTCCATATACTAGGGAGTATGGGGTGGTGCCTATGGGTGTATGAAATGAAGTGAGATAGGTCCAGAGGGTGGGATTGATTTGGAGGTGCCAGTCGCGATCAGAATCATTGACAACTTTTTGTAGGATTTTAGGATGGTTTTGTTAATTACCTCAGCTTGACTGTTTCCTTGCGGGAAATATGGGATAGAAAAGCATTGGTGGATGTGGAACTAGGCACATGGGTCTTTGACATGCTAGTTCTCGAATGGTGTGCCATGATTAGTGAAGATGGTTGAGGGGATGCTGAAATGACAAATGATATGGTAGATGATGAATTTGGATATCTAGACACCTATAGTTAAGCTGAGCGGGATCGCTTCAACCCACTTTGTGAAATATTTAGTGGTTGTTATGATGTACTTGTGTCTGTCAGAGGAATGAAGGGTGATCATGCCAATAAGGTCAAAACCCCAACATGAAAAAGGCCACAGGAGCACAATTGGCTACAAATCTTGTGTCGGTGCATGAATTAGATTGGCATGTTGTTGACATTGTAGGCACTTCTTGATGTAGGAGAATTCTAGGGTACTCAACAAATCTGCATGGTGGTGTGTTGGGATGGTTCTGTGTTATTGGGTTGCAACTTTAACCGATGGTCTTGATTATTAAAGGAAGCTCAGTCCCTGAAGGAACTCAGTAAAACCTTTGGTGCTCAATGGAACTTGTACTTGGTGATGCTTGTGGTGCTCGGTCGACGTGCTTGCTCGATAATGCCTGGCATGCTCAGTTGTTTCACTGGTGCTTAGTAGTTCTAGTTTACCGACTAGAGTTCTTGGAGTTTTGGTTTTCTGACTTGGTGTATTTAATGTTGGTATCTTTTGTTGTATTCTCTTATGTGGATCTAGAGGTCGACACAAAGAATTAATTATTTGTAAGGCTATTTGTGAGCTGACTATTGTTGCATTTAATATTTGTTTGTAGTAGAAGTCGACTTGGCTTAGGAGTTAATTATTTCTTCCAACTGACTTGTGGTTGAGGAAAGGTATTTAAGGAGTACTTGGGTAGATGTTTAGGAGTCAGTTAGTGGGGTAGATTAAGAAGGGTAATAATTGGATCCTGTGGGATCTTGAAGATCAGATTGTTTATCTGATGGTTGTAATAGCAGAGCTAGTGGTTTGCATGCTTGGAGACAAGGAGATTTCTTGGAGGCTTGTGAGCTCAAGTTTAGATCTGCCTTAGGGTTTCCCTCAGTTATTGATGTGTTTTAGAGTTGGACTAGCTAGGAGATTACATAAATACTTTGTAAGTGATTGTATTTGGCCCTAACCTGGAAGGCCTTACAGTCGGGCATGTTTAATGAAATTATGTTGAAACATTATCTTATTGTGTTATTCAGCATTGTTGGTGTTTGGATGCAACTTTGGACAGTCATTTATTGGATCCTCTAACCTTTGGACTATGTCACTTCTTTACAAATTCATAAGCGTCATGCTCCATCATCGGCCAATAATACCCAACTCTAAGAATTTGCTTTGCTAGGACCATGCCACTCATGTGGGCCCTGCAAATGTTGGTGTGAACCTCTTGTAAAGCCAAGGCGGCCTCATTCAAGTCTAGACATTGAGAGGATGTTATGATACCCATGATGATATAGGGTGTTGGCTACAAGAGTGTAGCAGGAAGCTCTGTGAATGAGGTTTTGGCATTGGGTATTAGTGAGGTGAGGGGATATGATACCATTCTTTAGATAAGAGTGAATATCATGGTACCACGGGGACTGGGGACCAACCAGGATGCACACCATTTTAGAATCAACATCCTTGTAAGCGAGCATGTGTAGATGCTCGAATAAGAACTCATATTGTGTCACGTCATGAGGGATCTCCAATAGTGACCTGGTAGTTTCCATAGCATCAGCCGCTTTGTTTTGAAGTCTCAGAACTTGTGTGAACTATATGTTGATGAAATGTTCTTTTAATTTATCCACAAGATCTTTGTATGGAAGTAGCTTGTTGTCTTTAGTTTGAAACTCATCGAGGACTTGTTTGATAATCAACTAAGAGTCTCCAAACACTTGTAATTCTATGATGTTCCATTAGATGGTTGTTCGGAGACCTGCGATGAGGGCTTCATATTATGTAATATTGTTTGTGCACAGGAATCCCACTTTGAAGGACTTGGGGATGTAGTCACCCTGAGGGGTCATGAATAGTATCCCTGACCCTGATCCATGTGACATATATAACCCATCAAAATAAATCTTCCACAGAGGTTGTTCTTCAACCATATAAAGATGTTCATCTAGGAACTCCATCACTAGGGGGTATGCATCAACTAAGGGTGCTTCAACAAGCTGATCTATAATAACTTGTCCCTTAATGGCTTTTCAATTAATGTAGTGGATGTCAAAGTCACTGAGGAGTATTACCCACTTTGACATCCATCCTGTGAGCATTGTCCTTGAGAGTAGGTACTTGAGGGGATCAACCTTTGAGACTAGCTTTACTATGTGGCTAAGCATATAGTGGTGAAGCTTTTGAGTGGAGAAAACCACCGCTAAGTATGCTTTTTCTATATGGGAGTAATTCAGTTCATAGCCTACTATTGTATGACTAATACAGTAGATAGCCCTCTCCTTTCCATTATCATCGAGCTGGGCTAGGAGTGCCCCCAGTGTCGCAGTAGCTGCTGATATGTACAAGATGAGGGGTCTACCTAGCTTTGGTGGTACAAGGATAGGTGAATTTGCTAGGTATTCTTTGATGTTCTCAAAATTGCATTGATAGATTGGGTCTTATTTGAAAGTTGAATCCTTGCGTAATAGGTGTGTGAACGGCTGGCACTTGTCTGCCAGTTGGGAAATGAACCTTTAGACTGACTGTAGCTTCCCTTGTAGGCTTCTCAACTACTTGAGTATTCTAGGAGGAGGCATTTTTGTGATGGCTTTGACCTTTTTTGGGTCAATCTCTATGCCACATTGTGATATGATGAAACCTAACATCTTTCCAGATGTTACACCAAAGACACTTTTTTGGATTTATCTTTAATCCATAATGATGTAGATGATCAAACACACACTCAATGACGTCAAGGTCATCACACCGTGTTTTGGATTTTTCAAGGATATCATCTACATAGTCTTCAAGGATCTTATGTATCATATCATGAAATATTGCGGTCATTGCTCTTTGATACGTAGCTCCTGCATTTTTTAGCCCAAACGGAATCATGTTATAACAGAAGGTGCCCCATGGTGTGGTGAATGTTGTTTTATGTTGATCTTCTTCTGCTATTCTAATTTGGTTGTACCCTAAAAATCCATCCATGAGTGACAACATCGCATGGCCTGCTGTGAGGTCAACAATCATATCAATGTTGGGCAGCGGAAAGTCATCCTTGGGACATGCCTTGTTCAGGTCCCTGAAGTCAATGTAGATCTTGATCTCACTGAAATGCTTTGTGATGGGTACCATATTGGAGATCCATTCTGAGTAATATATAGCTCTGATGATCTTGGCATCTAAGATTTTTTCCAGTTCTATTTTTACCAAAAGGGCTATTTTGGGATGCATCTTTCTTAGCTTTTGTTTGACCAATTTGGCAGTTGGATCCATTGCAAGATTGTGAACAACAAGATTTGGATTGAGTTGAGGCATGTGTGCATATGACCATGTAAAATTGGTGGTGGCTTCTTGGAGAAGCGCGGTGAGGGCCATTTTTTCACCCTCGGTTAGAGATGCAGGGATGCAGGTGATTCTTGGGCATTCTTACATGCCCAAGTTAACTGGTTTGGTTTCCTCGATGAGAATGAATGACTATTATAGCTGGTAGTCCTGGATGGGGGACGAGGCAAGTCTACATCCTCTAGCGCCTCAAAGAGGTTTTCACTAAAGGATACACCCTTTATTTTTACTACTTTGGAATCAATATGTGCCCCAGAGGGGTTTTCACATAAGGAATTTTTATTTTCCTTTTGATTTTTAATTTTGCGGCTAGAGACTTCCTCTTCCCCAAAATATCCCTTGGGGTTGAGCTGATAGACTTCTGTTGATTCCTGCCCCCAATCTGACTGTTGATCTTTGGCACCCATGAATTTTAGGAGCACTTTCTCACTTTGAAACTCATCAATATGTGCCATGCTTGGTTGATCCCAGTCTATGAGGTCGGGGTGGAGGAGTGGGAGTTCAATGAGGTTGATGGCGAGTTGGCGGAGGACAAAATTGCCCAAGAAAGTTTTGTCATCAAAAATATCATCGTAGGCCCATTTTTCTTCCTCTTCTGGAATGTCTTTGACTTCCACAAGTTTGTTTTGGTTATTCAAGAGGTTCACACTAGGCGAATTAGTGCCTCTAGTCACGATAGTGGGTCCTTGTATATGCAAGTGAGGGATATTCAAATTGAGGCCTTGATGTTGTGGATTCTTGGATGCCTCCATGGGTTCTTTTGTTCCATCCTCTACGGGTCCAAGGCCACCACCTTGATAGTTCCATTGCTCCGTGGCCTATTTGTGGGATATGGGGTATTTGTCCTTGAAATACCCTAGAAGCTCAGTGTCAGGAGGAGGGGGAGCCTTGTATAGCCATTGGTTGATATCGAGTGTCAACTCTTGGCCATTTAAAATTACATTGGAGACGAAAGCAGATGAATCTAGAGTTTTGATCTTGGGACCCTCCTGAGGGGCCTTGGTTTGATGACGTGGGCATCCCTGAGTGTGTGGATCTAAAGGGAGATCCCATACTGCAAAAGCATCGATGAGGTTGTATTCACCGCAGCCCATGTTGTTGATCTTGATGGAGGAGAGGGTGGAGGCTAAGATCATTTTTGGATCACAGTGGGATCGGGAGGAATTGGCAACAGATGTGCCAATGTCAATTCCAGGATAATGAATGTAATGGGTGAAGGATTCTTCCAATGCATGATCATATGCAAAGGGTTGGGGATCTGCATGGATGGTGATTTTAGTGCCTTGATATGGGAATTTGATGCACTAATGATAGGTTGAAGGGACAACTTTAATGGAGGTGATCCACAGGGGGGCCGAGGAGAATGTTGTACAGTAGATCAAGATCAACAATGTGGCACATGATTTCTTGGACTATGAGGCCTATCTTGATGGGTAACAAAATGGTACCTTCAGAGGTACGCTCTAGATTATCATAGGCCTTGATGGTGATTACCTCATGAGAGATGTCTGCTTCCTTGAAACCAACCTACTGGACAAACTTCATTGTACAAATATTTAGGGTCGAACCATTATCAATCATGACCAATTTGATGATGAAGTCATTGACCATGACGATGATGCAGAGTGGGAGATTGTGATCTAGTTCAATGGGTGGCATATCGGAGGCTTTAAAAGAGAGGGTGGAGGACATGGATAGGTGGCCCACAAGGTTCTTGAATTCGACCATGTTAATTTTTGCAGGGACATGAGTCTCTTAGAGGGCATTATTAAGGACTTATTAATGAAGGGGTGATGTGTGGAGAAGGTCAAGGATGGAGATTTGAGAAAGTGTTCTAGAAGGTTGTGTTGCACACTGGGGAGAGTCATGGGATTGGTGCCAACAATAAATATCTAGTCTTTGCGGGTGGTAACGATGCATTGACTGTTGTGATGGATCTGTCAAAAGGATAAGGACAAACCTCTTTGAACTTAAATGCTTGTCTCTCACCACCACCCTTGAGTTCCTTAAGAGCATTCTTCATCTCTTCCCACTCATAGTTAACAGGTGCTGGAATGGGTTCTCCCATTGGGAACATATCAGACGGTGTGGGTGAATATGGATGGATGTGTGGAGGGTACTATAGGAAGGGAGATTGTCCTGTCACATAGACAATTGAGAATGGGGTTTGGATGGCTTGTTGGGCGATGTATTGCTACTATAGTGTTGAGGCATGTTGTTGCACAGGGTATGGTGTAGCTTGTTGATGGGGAATGAGGGGGTTAGGTTGTTGTACTTGGAAATATTGTTGTTGTGGGGGGGTTGGTAGAATGGTGGGGTTTGATGATGAGATTGACCTTGGGCTTTTCTGATATATGAAGGGTGCATACCTGCATTACTGAGAGAGGGGGCGGTGGCTATGTACTATAGGTGGTTGTGTGAGGAAGTTAGTGGGGTGGGAAGAGCTAAGTTGTTGTGATGGTGGAGGTACAACTTGAGGAGTGGCAGGTGTCATGGATAGGTAGTTGGTGAAAGTAGGAAAGGATGCAGTGAAAGGAGGTGGTGGTAGTTGTGCTACTTGAGCAAAGGTTCCTTGGTGATAGGCAGGTTGGGATAGGTGCAATTGTGTTGGTATGCCTAAGGCATTCATTTATGCTTGGTTAAGGCTCCATGTTGCATTGTTTCTCACTATGGGATTTGATGCGTAGGTTGCTACGAATGTGGGAGAAAAAGTGGGATTTTGTGATGCAGATGGTGGGTTTTGGGATGCCATAAACCACATCCCTATTTTCAAGGCAACTTGTTGGGCTTGTGTGCTTGCGATGAAGGGTGGTGGAGGAACTTGTGTGGAGGATGGCTATGTGATATATGTTGATGTAGGTACCTAACTTGTGATAGGTGGAGGCATTGTTTGTGTAACAACTTGTGTGGGAGGTGGTGGCGGTGCTTATGCAAAAGATTGTGATTGAGTAGCCATTTGAAAACTAGTGGTAGGTGGAGGTGGTTCACCTGTGATGGAAAAAGGAGAATATTGGGTCATCAATTGAGTTGCGGGGGTTGCTAAGATGGGCTGCAAGAGATGAGGAATGGGCGAAGCTATATGCGATATTTGCATGGTGGGATCGTGGAGTTGTTGGATGGCGGCAAGGTAGATGTTGGTGGAAATATGAACGGGTCTTGTGGGATCAAAGGGTCGTAGATGTGGCAGAATTGTGTTTATCATCTGTGCATGCCTTGGATGGCACATGAACACTTTCATAGAATCAATGGTAGGTGTTTCAGTGGGGTCTTCCTACACATTCTGAACTGACGGTGGTTGAGGATCATACATTACCATAGTGCTAGTATGGTCATTCGGGTCTGCTGAACTAGTGGCTTGGTTAGGGTCCATTCCTTTCCTCTTCTTTGATTGTGTCTCAACATGCATGAAATGCAAGGTCCTAGGATGGGGGAAGATGGAGATGTATTAGGGGGATGCTTGGGATGAGGTTTTAAGACTTAAAATAAGGTTGGGGATGACCTAGATGCTAGACTCAAGATTCCTAGATGAAAAAAGGATTCTTAGATGGTGTGTGATTTTAGTGATGTATTAAGATATGGGTGACTAAAAGCCAGAATGAGCTACCTTTTCTGATGTGGGATCAAAATATGAAGGATTGTCATCCTTGGATAGACTTGTGATCTTTGGACAACGGGATCCTTACTAGTGTGAGCCAATCTCTGGATCAAGATGATGAGGTCCACAAGAGTAAGTACTAGCTACCCTAGACAATGCTTAGTCAAACAGGTGAAGCTAAAATTTTTGATTCTTTGGATAAATGTTGAGGAACTCAAATGAGTTCTTGGATGGGATGCGGATCTAGGATGATGATTTTGGATTTGGATAGAGGATGATGCTGACTGACTCCTAAGCTTTCTAGGGGATGACATGGATGATCCTGAGATATGATCCAAGATGGGGGGTGTTGAGACAAAGATTGTCAAATTTTGAAAAGGGATGGTGTATGCCCCCTAGTCTTCTCTTTCGAGTCTAACAAAGCGTTGATTTACTCAAATTTCTATGGAAAACAACTTGATCCTTGCATTGTATTCCACGTTGTCTAGCTTCTCTTGGTATTTTTCTTCCTTTTGGGTTGCAGTTATGATAGCTTGATGATCTTTGAGCTTTCTTTCGGCAACTTTCTTTTCACGATATACATGTGGTACTGGTAAATTGACCTTCTTTTGTTTTATTGATTTGGTCATAGGTCCAAAATATATTCAATCTCTGGATGTTGATACCATCAAGCTATGAAGTGACTATGGTAAGTGTACCTTGGCTTGGTTTTGAACATATTTTGGTTTTGGAATGTTCTGACAAATAGTCCCACAAGAGACAAAGCAATCTTATGGGTGAACAGGTAGATGATCTCTTTGGAAAAGAACTGTGTAACTCCGATTTGTGTATGTTTTAACAAATGTTTCCACTAGGTTTGTAATGTCAAAAACACACACAAGCACTTTCTACCCTAAATAATTGGCCTGAATAAAAAACCCTCGCTCATTGACTTAGGCACACATCCAAGAGCTCATCAGAATACAACCACTATTGATCATGCAATGGATCAATAATGTTGTATTATCCAGTTCCAAGTGCTCAAGGATGGCACGATATGATGAGTGTCTTGGGGAGATTACTATTCTCCTTTCACAAGGATTAGAAAGCCTTCGGGGGTAGATCAGGTAGGTTTTTGATTAATGGCTTCTAGTAAGATCCGTGGTGTCCTCCCAATCAGTTTGTACATGTGTGACTCACTTAAGAACCTAGTTGACCATGCCAAAATCATAGGGATATTCACCTACCTTGGGCTACAATCAACATGCCTTGCCCATGCTTGAGAGGATAAGGCAAGAGTTTTCTCAACACCTTATTTATATACCGATCGGGGAATTACCAGTTTGAGGTCATTCTCTAAATAGGAAGTGCTTCTCTCTAGACAGACCTTGCTAGAAGTGAAGTCAATTGGACTTGACCTTTCTCTTCACCCAAGATCCATGAAGGCGAGGGGAGAGGATACAGATACAAGTAAATTTCTTTCACGTCGCTTACTTTACCAAGGATTTTGCAAAAATTGAAAAGCTCTAAGGAAGTGTTGAAAAACACTCCTTTAAACATGCCAAGAAGAGTTCATTCCAAATTGAACCTAGATTTAGACTAAGTGTTTTCCTATCCTAGAACATCAAACACTCATTTTTAGCATACAAAGTTCTTTTGAAAAATAAAGGTACTTTGAAAGGTAAATATTTGCAAATGTTTTACTCTTTTTTAAGCACTCAAGATTTGTTTAGTTCTTTTTAAGCACCAATTTCAAGTGTTTTCATTGCACATGTTTGCCCTTTAGGCATTCAAGATTTGATTTTGTTCATTTTAAACCCAAAGTTGAAGTGTTTGATTGTTGGTTTTAGCCCTTTGTTCTTTTTAAGCCCAAATGAAGAGTGTGAGGTGTTGTTTGTTCATTCACTATTCTTTTTAGTGCACCAAATGAAAATGTGTAAATTTTGGTTTTTTAAAAAAAATTAATCTGCATTCGTGTTGATCCTACCTGTAATCCTGCAAACAACAATGTCGCGATCCCGCAGACCGTACCCACGATCCTGCAGGTTTGTCAAAAAACAAAAATCACACAGAAAAATAAAGGTTGAGGTTAATGCGATACTTGTGGCTGTGATCCCGTAGGGTCAATGCGCGATCTCACAAGGTCAACTATAGATCCCGCATTACAGGTATGAGGGCACAAATTTTGAGACTTAAAATGCCTTACGACTTACAAGTTTTACAAATGCGATCCTGCAATAACTACTCGCATTCCTGCATTGCGGTTCGTGATATCACAAACTGTGATAGGAAAAGACTGGTGAAGTTTTGGGACAAAGAGAAAGATTTTAGACAAAAGAGAAAGATCCTTCGTAGGAATGCGATCCTACTGACCATACTGTCAATCCCATTGACCGTACTCGCGATCCTGCAAAATTGTTTTTTTGTTGCTGTGTGAAACTGAGAACGTGAATGATGGCACAAATGCTATTTCTTTCCTCCCAAACCTGCAAAACACTCAAAAACACTTGCAAAAACACTCAAACAACAAAAAATGTTAGTTTTTGGTTAGTTTTGCAAAGTAAAATAGAGGAAAATAATGAAGAAATGATCCTAGAAGTGAGTCCCACTGGGCGTGCCAAAATGTAAGCAATAAAACCTAGTTGTTATGAATATGAAGCAAGCCAAACATTCAACAAACAAAGTATATTACTACCTTTAAGATTAGACACTACAAAATGAAAGAAAAAAACCAAAGGGAATGCAAACCTCAATACCAAGAATCCTCCAACATGTAGAGGATTTGTTCAAGATGGATATGTGTGCTCATGAACTATGCTAAAGATTCATCAAGTGTGGATGAAATTTGGCATTATAAGGTTGCTTTTGATGTTTTTGGCTCTCAAATGGGCATGATAAATTTGCTTGAATGGTGGATGAAAATGAAGGAGATGAGGGCTCAATTTATAGGCAAGAGGAGGGGTGAATGAACAGTCAAGATGAAAACTTAAGGAAGGGTCAAGATGCATTTGAGAGAGAGCGCATGGATTGTAATTTGTCAAATGCATCTCATTGTGATAAGTGTCACAATGGGAGAGGTTGGAAGAAATGGGGGAATGTGACCATTTTGGGAGATATGGGAGGGGAAAAATGTGTAAGAGGAGGATGGAGTGTGTAAGGGATGTGTAAGAGCATTTAAGGTTGACATAAGGTGAGGGAATTGGGGGATGTGAGGATGTGATATGGGAGTTGACTTGGGTTGGGTTAGGATTTCTTAATCCATGGATTATGATTGTCCAAATTCTTAGGAGGTGATTAGGTTTGGATTAGGGGGCAAGTGGGAAGTTTAGGAGAATGTGATGGGAGGAGAGAGAATGAGTGGAGGGTTGGATTAGCTAATAAGGGGTCATTGGATAATTAAGGGTGATTAGTATGTGTGAATGGGTTGGGTTGAGTATGAACTCCATGTTAGGATTTTGGGATGGGTTGGTTAAGGGTTAAAGTTGGGAGACATGTGCTCAAATTGGATTAAATACATTATTTAATTCCAAGTGGGAGGAAAATAGGGTTTTATGAATTAATTTAAATAGGTATATGTATCCATTTAAATTAATAGAGGAATGAGGATTTAATTAATTATCAGACTATAGGTTTGTCATTTAGATAATTAATTGGGATATAGTTAATTAATTAAATTAATTAACTAGGGGATGACATAAATTAATTAAATAAATAATATTTAATTAATAGAATGCCTTAGGAGGAAACTAAATAGGATTACTTAAATTATGTAATCAAATTTAGGTGTCTACAGGTACAATACATGAATCAGGCATAGAACTTCTTGAGGTGAATGATGTTGATAGGATCATTTAGAGGTTTCCCTTCTAGTGTGGATTAATTATATGCTCTTGAGCCAAAACCCTCTACGACAATATAGGGACGCAACCAAATAGCCTTAAACTTTCCTTTATTTTCTCTATCATACTTGACCTTCTAATTTTCTTCGAGGACCAAATACCCCACTTGGAACTGTCATGGGCAGATTTTCTTGTTATATGTTCTATTAAGTCTATTCTATTATACAACTAGTGATAATATGCTTGTTTCCTTTTCTCATCCAACAAATCTAGTTGTGTGAGGCATGTTATGTGGTAGTCTTCATCAGTGACCAAGTTCTTGAGTGAAACAGAAATGATGGAAACTCTACCTCAATTGGTCAGATGACTTCAACACCATATAGAAGGGAGTATGGGGTGGTTCCTTTAGGTGTATAGAATGAAGTGTGCTAGGACCATAGGGTGTGATTGATTTGGAGGTGCCAATCCCAGCCAAATTATTGACAACCTTAATAAGGATTTTCAAAATAGTTTTGTTGGTTGTCTCAACTTGGCCATTACCTTGGGGAAAATATGGGATGGAATATTAGCGATGGATATGAAATTTCTCACACAAGCCATCCATGTGTTGGTTCTAAAATGGTGTACCATGATATATGAAAATGGTGGAGGGGATACCAAAGCAGTAGACAATGTAGTAGAGGATGAATTCAGAAATCTGGACACCTATAGTAAGGGTGAGTGAAATCACTTCTACACACTTTTTGAAGTACTCAGTAGCATTGATAATTTACTTGTGTCTATTAGAAGATTGGGGGTTGATCTTACCAACGAGGTCAAATCCCCAACATGAGAAGGGTCGTGGGGGTGTTATGGGATGTAGATCTTGTGTTGGAGCATGAACAAGATTTTCATACTACTGACATGGTAGGCACTTCTTTACAAACTCACATTCCTAATGCTCCATTATGGGCCAATAGTACCCTAATCTAAAAATTTGTTTGGCTAGAATTTATATGATATTTCATTGGATTATTGTCTTTAGTCTTGAGATGAGAGCCTCATACTCTTCAATATTGTTTGTGTAGGGGAAGTGTAGCTTGAATTCTTTAGGGATATAACCAACTTGAGGGGTGATGAATAAATTTCCTACCCCTGACTCACGAGGTGTGTAGGAGCCATTAAAGTATAAATTCCACATGGGTTGTTCTTTGACCATGCACAAGTGTTCATCTAGGAATTCCATAACCAATGGGTATGCATTAAATAATGGTGCCTCAACCAAATGATATGTGATAACCTACCCCTTGATTTATTTTTGGTCCACATAATGAATATCAAACTTAGTCAGGAGCATAACCCATTTAGCCATGCAAACTTTTAGAGTAGTATGAAAGAGTAGATATTTGAGCAGGTCTACCTTGGATAAGAGCTTCACTATGTGGCTAAGCATGTAGTGATGAAGCTTTTGAGTGGAAAATATCATTGCAAGACACACTTTATCCATAGGCAAATAATTAAGCTCATAGACCATGAGTGTGTGAATGATGTAGGAGATGGATCTTTCCTTTCCCTGGTCATCTTGTTGGGCCAAAAGTGCCCCTAGTATTATGGTAGTAGCTAAAATATATAAAATGTGAGGCTTTACAAGAGTAGGTGGTACAAGAATTGGCAAGTTTTCTAGGTATTCCTTGATATTTTCAAAACCTCTTTGATAATACAAGTCCCACTTAATGGTAATATCCTTGTGCAATAGGTGAGTGAATAGTAGGCACTTTTCTGCAAGTTGGGAGATGAATTGACAGATAGACATAAGTCTTCCCTGTAAACCACACAATTTCTTGAGAGTCCTTAGGGGATGCATTTCCATGATGGCCTTGACCTTCTTTAGATTGATCTTTATGCCTCATCTTGATACTATAAATCCCAAAAGTTTTCCAGATGTTACCCTGAAGACACACTTCTTTGGGTTGAGCTCTAACTTGTACTTGTGAAGTCAGTCAAATATGCATTCAAGAGAAACAAGGTGATCTACTCTTATTTTGGATTTTTCCAAGATTTCATCCACATAGTATTTAAGGATCTTATGAATCATGTCATGGAAGATGACAGTCATGGCTCTCTGATATGTGGTTCTTGTGTTCTTTAGGCCGAATGACATGAAATTTTAGCAAAAGGTACCCCATGGGGTTGTGAATGTTATCTTATCCTGATATTATTTTGTAATGCATATCTAATTGTAGCTAGAGAAACTATCCATGAGTGACAAAATATCATGTCTAGCTATGAGGTCCACTAGCATATCAATATTGGATAATTGGGAAGTCATCCTTAGGACATGATTTGTTGAGATCCCAGAAGTCTGTGCATATTTTGATCTCTCTTGTTGGTTTTGAGACAAGAACCATGTTGGAAATCCACTCCAATTAGTCAATGGCATGGATGAATTTAGTCTGTAAAATAATTTCTAGCTCTGCCTTGACCAGTAGGGCCACTTTAGGATGCATCTTTCAAAGTTTATGCTTAACTAGTTTGGCATTTAGGTCTAATACAAGATGATGAACCACTAGGCCAAGGTCTAGGATAGGCATGTGAGTGTAAGACCATGCAAATTTAATAGAGGATTCTCAGAGGAGTAATGTGAAAGCATTTTCCTTAGCCTCTATCAGTGAGGCTGCAATGTAGGTGATTAATGGACTCTTTTGTTCCCATATTAACATGCTTGGTCTCTTCAATTAGAATGGATGACTACTCCGGTTGATAATCATTAATAAGAGGAGGAGGAGAATCCTCATCCTTTGGGACCTCAAAGAGGTTTTCACTAGAGGATACATTTTTTTAAAACTTTTTTAGAGTCAAGAAGTGCCCCAGAGGGGTTTTCACTAGGAGACCTGTGATTTCAATTTTTGTTTTCTCTTTTGTGTCTAAGGACCTCCTCTTCTTCAAAATATTAGTAGTGCAACTTGGCTTAGAAATACGTCAATGTGTGTGACACTTGGTTAGTCCCAGTCTATGAGTTTGGGGTGGATGATTGGAAGGTAAATGAGATTCATTTGGAAAAGGATGGAGTCTTCCAAAAACATTTCATCACTGTGTATATCGTCATAGGATCTCTTAAATTCCTCTTCAGGAATGGTTTCAACTTCAACAATTTCACCTAGGGTATTATGAAAGGTATAGTTAGTCTCATTAGTGCCCCTAGTCATGTCTAAGTTAGATCCAAGTCCTTGTCTCAAGTGGAACCTTCATACCAACTTATTCACAGCCTAAAATATCTCCTTGATAGTTCCATTGTCTAGTATCTAACCTGTGTGATTTATGGTACTTCTCCTTAAAGTAATCAAGGAGTTTGTTGTCAAGAGATGGAGTGTCTCAATAAAACCATTTGTTTATGTCTAGATCCATTTCTTCCACGTATAGGTTCCCAATGGATAGGAACATGGAGGATTCAATTTGCTTTGGCCAAGGTTCCTTCTACTTTGTCTGATTCTATTAGGATGAATGTCCTTGGGTATGTGGATCAAGTGGAAATGCCCCTACTGTAAAGGCATCTGATTGACTATTTTCTCCACAACCATTTTTATTGACCTTGACGATGGAAAGTGTGGAGGTGAGTATGGTTTTAGGATTATAATGAGAGTTAGAGGAGCTAGCAATGGAAGTACCAATGTTAATTCATAGGCAGTGAGTGGAATGAGGAAATGAAGCCTCTAATGTATGATAGTATGCAAAAGGTTGTGGATTGGCATGTATGGTGACCTCAGTTCCATGATGGGCGTATTTTGATGCATTGGTGGAATATCAAGGGGATGCCCTGCATGATATGGATCCATGGGTGGCTAAGGAGAATATTGTAGGTGAGGTCAAGATCAACAACATGGAAAATTGTGTCCTACATTGTTGGGCCCACTTGGATGGGAAGTGAAATAGTACCTTTTGAGGTACACTCTAGGTTTTCATATGATTTGAGGGTTATGATCTACTTGGTGATATTTGTTAGAGTAATAAGTTGTTTTCTCATTAATTAAATCATATTGATTTAATTATTAAGTCACTTATTATCTCTTTCTACTTAAACTAAACTTTAGGCATATAATAATTAATTTTTTTTATTAATTATTATCATGCAACCTAGGTTTCTCCACCCTTTTAGGGTTTTGATTTCTTTTTATAAGGATTGATCTCTCTTGTAATCTTATTGAGAACATATTATTCATTATTGAATTGTAAATTTTGTTTTTGCACATCAAGAATGTCTCCTCTTTCATGGATCCTTGCGTTCAGGCCTCCATAGCTTTTGCTTCTCTCTTTCTGTGATAGGTGTTTGCATGCAGGTGTTCTTGGGAGCTGTGGGTTGTTTTCTCATCAACTCCAACATGGTATCAGAGCTTCAGACCTATTTTCCCCTATCCTCTTCCTGAGAGATTTGACCTTGTTCATCAAATCTGTAATTTTTAGAGGATTTTCTATTAGATCTAGGGGGATCTCTTTTTCTAGCCAGTTTGGGCTCAAACGGACCTCACTGTTGCGTTCAGAGCGCCCAAGAACCCCTATTCTATATAAAATTTGTCAAATTTGGACAAGTTGGCCTTTGAAGAAAAATTTTTTTGCATCCCAAGGCATACGACCTTGGTACACAATCTGAGGCAAGATTTTTTATTTTTTTAGGCCCGCTAATGGCCACCACTAGCGGCGCCCACCAATAGTTTCTGCAAAGGTGTTTGTTGCGCTAGCCACCATGGTAATTGTAGGGACTAATGGTCACCACCCATGCAGCCCCCCTTTCACACAACTAGGATCACATGGGGACCATCCCCTAGCTTCTAGGGCCACATGGGGACCAACCCCTAACCGCCAGGGCCTAGGACACAGCCCCCTGGTCACCCAGGTGACCAGGGGCTAGTTTTTTCAGCCCCTAGCCATTTTTTATGATGAAGGCCATTTTTCCATCAATTTTAAGCTCATGAAGTGATCGCATCAGCATGCATCAACACTTTTAGACACTTTTTCACGCCCTCCGAAGCACTCGTTGGTTTTTTGCTCATAACTTGAGCATATGGTGTTGAAATTGGGCAAATAAGATATCGTTGGAAAGCTTATTCAAAGGTAAATATCTGGTATTTTGGATTTTGGATTTTTTTCCTCCATTTTGTGCACCAGGAGTTCAAAGGTAGACCTTTTTTTTTCCTTTCTAGATCCATATCTTGTGCATCTAGACTTCATTTTTGGAAAATGAGCTATCATTGGAAAGCTTGTTACACGATATTTCCAGTGCTATGAGTCATTTTTATAGATTCTTCTCTGGGTATATTTTATTTAGTTTTTTGCATTTTTACACTCTGGTGAATATCTTGGATGTTTTAGGTCCCAGGATCTCTTCCTTTTGTGGAATGGCTCTTCTTTGGTTGTTCTTTTGTTTTAGAAGCCTTTGATCTTCTTTGAGAAGTGTATACTTTGATTTTGTAGCATTCATTTATGCACACACACTGAGATAAAGTGTTATTCTATTGCATGCTTGGGATATTGCACATTTGTATGCCTTTTGTACTTGCACTCAATTATAAAGTGTCATGGGGGGTTTGATGTTTTCCTTTGTTTTTCATCTACCTTTGTCACATGAGCGTTCCTCCAATGAAATTAGCCTCAGGTATCTCTATTTGTGTTTGTACTCTCTCTGCACCTTCAATGTTTATGGTTCTTGTTCATCATGTAGTTCATATTGGACATTCTTTTTAGTGTACTTGTCACTTCTCCCTTGTCAGCATTATGGGGGGTTTCTAGTGATCATTCTTTTGCTTCATTGGTTCAATAGTGTGAGCTATGTATTTAGTATTTTTTCCTATGTACTAGGCGGATGCAGTGGCTGGGTACCTATACATTTCAGTGAGATGGATCATTTACCATATGGACACTCTTTCTTTCCTATTTTTGGAGGCACTCTTCCATCTTTGATTGATCAAATCTTTAGATTTTGGTGTTTTATACCATCTGTATCTTCAAGTTTAGTTGTTTGCCTTTGTTTGCCTCCTGATTCGAGTAGTGTCATTTGAGGGAACTCATGCAGATTACAATATTCTCTACCTAGTCATATTTTAGTGGAGGATCTTTAGATCAACAGTTACTTCTTGATAGAGTTTGCAACTTCTTGCTTCACTAATGTTCTACATGTTCATCCTTGTTCCTATTTTCTAGAACATTCCCTAGTTTTGGAGGCTCCTTCAGTCCTTCAGACTAGTCTTCGTCTCTTTTTGGAGTAGAGTTTTTTCCATGTGGTTTTCTCTATTTATCCTCTTTTACAGAGACTCTCTTTTGTACTTGGGCACTTGATCATGCCTTTTGTTGTCGAGACCCATTTTCTTTCAGTAGTTCTTTCTACGTTTTTAACTTCTCCCAAAGTTTATCTTAAGGGGGGTGTTAGAGTAATAAGTTGTTTGCTTATTAATTAAATCACATTAATTTAATTATTAAATCACTTATTATCTCTTTCTACTTAAGCTAAACTTTAGGCATATAATAATTAATTATTTTATTAATTATTATCATGCAACCTAGGTTTCTCGACCCTTTTAGGGTTTTGATCTCCTTTTATAAGGATCGATCTCTCTTGTAATCTTATTGAGAACATATTATTCATTATTGAATTGTAACTTTTGTTTTTGCACATCAATAATGTCTCTTCTTTGATGGATCCTTGCATTCAAGCGTCCATAACTTTTGCTTCTCTCTTTTTGTGATAGGTGTTTACATGTAGGTGTTCTTGGGAGCCATGGGTTGTTTTCTCATCAACTCCAATAATATTGGCTTCAGTGTACCACACTTGTGTTATGAATTTTAAAGTACATAGGTTCAGGGTCAAACCATTATCAATCATGACTCATTTAATGATGTAGTAGTTGATGATGATGACTATATGGAGTGGGAGGTTATGATCTAGAAAGATGACTGACATATCAGAGGGTTTGAATGATAATCCACTAGATGTGGATAAGTGGCCTATGAGGGCTTGAAACTATGTGGGATCGATGTTATTTGTGACATGCGATTCTTGTAAGGCTTTTGTAAGGATATTCTAGTGGATAGGTGAGGTGCAAAGGAGATCTAAGATGGAGATTTGGACATACATATTTCTAAGGTTTTCCAAGAGATTATATTGTGCAACAAAGGAGGAAGATGTGCTAGTACTTCCAACAACAAATATTATTCCTCATCTAGTGGTAACAGGGAATTGGATATCTAGTCCTTTGGTATAGATCACGTTAATAAAAGGCTCAACTCGGGTGATGCAAATGATTATGTTATCATAGTCAATATATACTTGAGTGTAATATTTTCCATCATCATGGCCACCTTGTTTACTACTCCCTTGGTTCTAGGGTTGTTGATTCATGTTAGCGGGGCCCTTGGTTAAGGAACACATTCTTGTAGATCTACAGATTGGCATTTGGTGAATCTTGTGTTGGGGGATCAACTATAATCTCCTTGTGGTGAATAAGATCTAGGATGTAGTGTTTCATCTTCATACACTTTATGGCGGTGTGTCCCTTAACACAACAATAATCACAATACTCATTCTCCTTGTACCACACAGGTTTGGGAGTAGAATCATCAAATGGTTGAGTATGTGGGTACATGATTAGATTGGCCTTAGCTATTCTATGGAAGATAAATTCCAAGGCTTCACCTAGAGGGGTGAATGTACACTTTTGGTTATTTTGGATGCATGGTATGTGAGGACTAGCTATGACAACTTGAACATATTTTATGCATGTGGCCCCATTAGCTACTACATTTTTGTTCTTGTTCTAGTACTGTGGATGATCATTACTGGGTCTATCATGATGAGTTTCCTTGTAATGTTTGACAATGCCTTCATCCAAAAGGCCTTTCCTGATGTCTAAATATTTCTCTCAGATGTCCTTGTAAGTGTGAATGTAATTCATGCACATATAATGGGCCATCTTGGGGTGTAGGTTGTTGATGAATATCTTGAATAGATGCTTCTTAAGGGGTTGGTATACCGGTCTCATGGTGAGGTTTTTCCACCTTTGGAGGTAGTCATCTAGGCTCTCACCTTCCTTCTATTTAGAATTGTAGATATCTAGGAGAGATAGTTCACTCTCAACGTTGTGTGCATACTACGATACAAATTTTTCAAATAGCTCTCTAAAGGTTGAGACTAACCCATAAAGGATCTTATAGAACCACTCAAGGGAGCTTCCCCCTAAGCTCTTGGAAAGATGTGCATAAGGTAATTGTCACTATAGGCAATCTCTTAACAAGCCATGTAAACTCCTTAACATGATCGATTAGATCTCCCTTTCCTCTATGTTTTTTGAATTTAGGTGCCTCAAAGTGCTCAGGGAAAGGGATCTTTGTGATGGAGTGGTTGAATGGATAAGGGAAAATATCTTTGAACTTGAAAGTCTTGATATCAATGCCTACACGTAGATCCTTAAGAGCATTATTCATTTCTTCTCATTCTGGATTGGTAGGTGGTGGGTGGGTGCCCCTGACATGTTGGATCCCGGTCCCTGGTAGTGGTTAGATGGTGTTGGGGAATATGGGGGATTTTGAGAGGGATATTGTGGGGTTTGATAAGGGGATTAGTCAGTTGTATATGTGAGATGAAATGGGTGTTGTGAATACTACTAGGCATGGTGTTGATGTAGAGTTAGTAATGAGGTTTGTTGAGTGGGATAGGTAGGCTAAGGTTGCAAGGGTTATTGGTAGAAGAATTATTGCCGATATTGATGCAGGAGCATCCTAGGATTCTTGGAAATCCTGTATCAACCAAAAATATGTTTTTCTTTGAAGGTAGATTGTTAGTTTTGATCTCGGTTTGGTGGAGCTCTTGCTCAGTTTGGGAGGCTGGTTGCTCGGTTTATATGGTTATCGGGGTGCTCGGTCTCTGAAGAATGCTTAGTGACTAAAGGCATTAGTTTACTGGCACTCGACGATAACTATGTATCTTAGTCATGCTTGACATGGTCGGTCGATTGGTGCTCAGTTATTTCTTCTATTGTTCGGTATTCTTGCTTACCGACTGGATTGGTTGGATAGATCAGCTTGGCCGACTGGAACATTTAATTTGGGTCACGCTCCTCAAGTTATGGATTGACCGTTGGACTTGTGGGGACCTAGATCTGGCATGTTACATTCTTCTATGTGGATCTGATGACCGTTTGGGGCCATCTTTGAGAGTTTATTTATTTTGTGAGGCTATGTGAGAGCCGACTGATGTTTTAGCATTTAATATTTATTTGTAAAGATTTATTATTTCATCAGCTGACTTGTGGCTGTGAATTAATATTTATAGGATGCTTGGGTAGTTGTTTACGGGGAGATTGGTGAAAAGAAAGGTTAGTAGCTTGTGAGCTTAGGAGAAGGAAGATTGCTTGGAAGTTTGAGTACAAGTTTAGATCTTTCCTGGGTGCCTACCAATGTGCTGCATGTTGCAGACCTGGACTAGCTGGATTCTGATGTTGGGGAAAAGATTTGGATCTACAAGATCTTGTAGACTTTTATTTTCATTGTAATTGGTCGTAACCGGGAAGGCCTTACAGCCTGGCACATTGCATGTAATCAATGTTTTCATGAATATAGACTTTTGTTTGATTACAGATCTATTGTTGTTACTGTGTATTTTCATTGCATATTGGTTTGGCTGCAAGGTTGGTCAGTCCTTAATTGGATCCACCCACCTTGACTGCATTAGGTAGTATTAGAGCGAAGTTTGTTCCTGTTTGAGAAAAGTTTGTTCCTGTTGGAGCTAAGTGGATCTTGTGTATCTAGATCTTGATTTGAAGATGCCTCCGAGGAGAAATCGTGAGATCTCTAAAGAAGAGGAAGCTACTGGAGAATTCTGTCTTGATGATTTTAGGGCTTTGTAGAAACAAGTGCAAGACCTACAAGAGGAATTGAGAAAGAAGCCTACCTTGAAGGAGGATAGTGATGATGAATCTGAGGAAGATCATTTTGAAGAAGTTGTAGAAGAAGCTAGAGATCCTGAGGAGAATCAAATTTTGAAAGCTATGTCTAAGATTGGGAAGAGACCTAAGATTGAAGTTTCTACATTTGCTGGAAGCCTTAGGCCAGAAGAATTGACTGATTGGATCAATGAGATTGATGAATACTTTGAGTATGAAGAAATAGAAGATCTTGATAGGGTTAGATTTGCAAAGACTAAGTTGAAGGGTCATGCAAATATCTGGTGGAGAGAAGTTCAGTTGGAAAGAGGTAGAAGAGGAAAAGAAAAGATCACTAAGTGGAACCGAATGGTTGACAAGTTGAAGAAGCAATTCATTCCAATGGATTATGAATTGGATATGTT